>OX639995.1:27259221-27859221 GCA_951828415.1 Anomoia purmunda
ACCATAAATTTTAGGAGAAGTTCGGCCAAGCTATGATGCGCCAAATTATTTTTATTATTATTACATAGGACTCTAACCATTGTAGTTTTTGAAACTCCTCTCATAACTGCTAATTCTTTACTTTTTCACTAGCTGTTTTTCAGAACTGCCTCCTTTAGAAATTTATCAAAAATTTTATAGCAGCGCAATAATTAATTTTATGGATTTCGCAGTTTTAATCAACATTCTAAATTTTTGATAAAATATAACTTACTAACAAAATAAAAAACTTTGGTATTTTTATTGTCGATAGGTAATGAAAATTCCAGTAGCCTAAATGGCATTAAACTTTTGTAGCCCCAGCAAATCCAACCGGGCTTGGCCAGCAACTTTTGGACCCTACTACGTGTAAATAAATGCACGATCTTACATAAGAATAGTAGAGCATTCAATCTGTCATGTTGCGCTTTAGATAACTATTTGTATCCAGTTGCACTAAACTCAACTTGCTAGCCACACTGACTTACTTCAATGATGACCAAGAAAGTATGTGCTGAGCACTTTTCGAAGCATTAAAGGAAGCAAACTACAAAGATGTATGAGCCAAGCTTTCAACCAAAGCAACAAACACGAATTGCACGAATTGCACTAACCCGAACGTGCCAACATCAACAAACTTTATGCTCTATAACTGCAAGCAGGCAAAAAGTAAGGAAGAACACCCCACCAGTAAGTCAACTAAAGTCCAAACTAAAGTCAAATACCCACACACACACACAAACACACACACAAGCGTGCATTTTGCCTTAAACGAGTGCATAGACATTTCGATGAATGCGTGCAATCATGCACTGGCTTTTTGCAACAGCAACAGCAACAACACCAGCAACCGCATCACCTGAATGTATGCCGCCTTTGCTGGCCATGGCGAATGTCAGTCAATAATAATTGAAAGGTGTTGAATTTTGAATGATCTACATGCAGGCACTCAAAATATGTACTTGCACATACACGCACACTACTACAACTTACAACTACAACACACAATTGTAGTTTCCCCAACAGCGTTTGCATCCTTTGTGCTCGTCCTATCTATGCGTATCGAATATGTTTGGGTTAGAAGTCAAGATGAAAAATTCAAAGCGGCAACTGACAGACAGGCCATGACAGGTAGAATCGCATAACAATCGAGAACTTTGATGATGATTATTGTGATAATGTGGATTACTTGAATTGCCCAGGTATGAAGTGGGAAAATTAATTGCGTGCGGGAATGGAATGCTGCTTGGGGGTTTAGGTATTGCATTTTAAGTGAGGCAAAGTCATGCAGTCCAATCAGCTGTTTCGGTGCTAATTACATTTCGTGTAAGATGGATTAATCAGAGACCCAGAATAATACGATAGGTTTACAAAATTAAAAAAAAAAGTGTTCATTTTTCATTTAAATTCCCGTCCTGCGATGTCTTTATATAATTTCTAATATAAAATACTACACTGAATCAAAGTATGAAGTCAGAATATCAAAAAGCTTTGAGCTTTGGCCAAATTTCGATTTTTTGAGATCTGAAAAAAAATACATCACTTAATTGTAATGATCTCTGAACATTGTTGACAGATTTAAAATTTATTTTTATTTGTGAAAAGTTAATACAGTTTCCAATAATGTTGGTCAACACAATTTTCTAATCGGGGTATTTATTTTGGTTTTCGACAATTTAACACAATTTTTAATAAAATTTCAGAAAAAATTTACTTTCAATGTCAATATAAACATAAGGGAATATGTTTATTTCAATTTTATTTTTTGAGCATCAAAAAAATGATCCCGCTATTTATGATTGAAGCATCAAATAAATAATCCGATTCAGCAGCAGATTTTACATAAGCAATAAAAATCAGATGTCCATCGGTTAGATTTCTTGTCAGCTGGTGCAATTATTTTATGGTTGAGTTTCAAAAAGTGATCGAAACAATAAAAATCTTTGTAATAATTATGAGCAGGAAACCAGTTTTTAAGACTTTAAATACAAAACCATTTCGGGACTATTCGAAGGTAGTACGGGATTGGGATTGCGATTTTCTTTATTATTTGGACTATTGTTCGGGAACAATTTGGAAACAGTTCTGAAATAGTTTCGAACTAAGCTTTAACTGTTCAGTGCGTAGTTTCTTAATTCAAGATTTTCAAAAAATAACCACCCCCTCCTAACCTAACTTAAAAATTCGACTTCCTAATGTTTTTTAAATTTTTTCAGGATGTTCTAGAAAACAAAAATTTTGTAGTGGCCTTTAAAAATAAGATCACTTAGAACCGTGGGCTTACAAAAAAAACCCCTTAGAGATTGTTATATTCCAAAATTTAAAAAGATAGTTCACTGTAAAGGCTAGCGTATTCCAGATTTTAAATGCAGATGATTATCATTCCCCAATGTGTATGGCTCAATGATTTGTGATACGAGAGCGGTCACACAATAAATGCACTGTCATTTCCGTAGCCAACCCAAAAACTTACCGCCAATTTTTTCAGCTAGTGCCACCATACAAAACTCCATTAGCCTGTTAGGTAACCAATAAGAGATCTTCCAATATTCCGATTGAGATTTAGAAGTCATTTCAGCAATCCTCCGAGAGTGAATATGAATCTCTTAGATTACCTTTTAAACCTTGTCTAATGAGTTGCAAACTATAACTCTTGGCAGTTCCACAGAAAGGCTCTGAGCCAAGCAAAGGTCGTTGGGCGCCTAGGTTAGCGAAATCGTCAGCCCTTCCATTATTTTCAATTATTATACTCAACGGCACCCCGTCACAATATTACCTTGTTACAGGAGGCCAATAGGTTCAGAAGAGTTTTGCAATCTTGTGGTGGACGTAATTCTAAACTTCCGCACGAAAGATGGTCAAGGTTCTCAATATATTCCTGCAAACGGTGCGCATGGATAAGTTTTAACCCGAAGGTTCGTGCCCATACAATTTCTTTTTATATTTCTATTGTAGAAGCAGAATGGAGTAATTAAAGCTAAAAATGGAAATAATAAAAAACTCTATTTTTCGCGATTTTTTGAAGACTAATTGTTCCGCCAGTGCCAGAAACCCTTCCATATCATATATTTTTGGCTTAAAATCTCTTTTTACACGCAACAAATAATATAAGGCCCGTTTCTTTGTACCCGACTTGCAAAAGAACACTAGGTTGTATAAGAAATAGCATGTAAAACAACAACAAAACTTTGGAAAAATATGCGAGTTGAGCCAACTCGGTAAATTGATATCTGACCTGAATTGTAGTGTTGGGAAGTGTAATAACTGCGCTATTGTGAATTATACCAAAGAAAAGACATGAGAGATTTCAGTTTAGGACCTAATTCGTTTTTATTTATATATTATTTTTTAACTATAAATCAACAAAAACTGTATCATTTCAGCTATTTGCCGTTCCTAAATAGCACTAAACGAATCACAACTTACATGAAAGTAAACGAAATTTTATCCGAGCTGGAGCGTTCTTTTGCAAGTCGGTTACAATAAAAGGGGCCCATTGTAATCATTTTACTACTCACACCATGCAATTTCTTTTCAGTTTTGAAACAAATTATATGAAAAATTACTATACCTGCTCTTTTAAAGAATAGCAGATGAAAAGCACAAAAAATTGCCAACAAAACAGATGTTCAAACAATTTTTCATCACTATGTAGTTCATCAAAAGATATAGTTAACGGAACTTAAAAAAAAAATAAAAATAAAAAATGCATTGAGTGAGATATTTGCACTATAAATTTGTAACAACGCAAAAAATCGAAAATAACACCGAATACATTCCAACAAATGAGTAGTGAATTTACTTTGATCCACCTATTGGTAAAGGTGATGACAGGCGGAAGGATGCAAACAGTACGAGCTATACTCGAGCGCGGTCAGAGCACCACGACCATATCGAGAGCCCTCGCTCGGCGACTACATGCCGTACCACGAAATTGGGAGATAGCTAAGTTGGTAGGGCGGTGGACTGTTGATCCATAGGTCGCTGGTTCAGATCCGGCTTGAAGGACCATGTTATGGGCGGGGTGGTTTAGGGTCGAAAATTCCTCGTGAGTTCTGGAAACGGGGATCTCAACACGGGAGCCGATCCTTTTAGACAAATAATTACCTAATTTTCATTTCAATTGTGTGCATGTTATTTATATGTAAATTTCCGTTTATTACTGTAAAAGACTTGAAACAATGTACGTATGTACATACAAGAAGGTTGATACTAACCTGAGACGTCGCCGTAAGAAAAGTAAGGCCTTTTGTTGGTCGCCGGTCGCCTTTATAGCCCCACATCTGGCAACGGGCTCAACTAACAGGACTAGCGCAAAAGCAAAGCAAATAACCAAATAACGAGTCTAGTCAGCGATTAGCTTACAGCGACATCTCGTTGTGACAATTTTCTCTTACGGCTAATGGCAGACCTTAACACCACCAATATAGAAAACTATGGATTCTTCGGAGAAAAATGGTATTATCACACCACAGCAGCGCCTTTAAGAAGTTGTAACTTTATCGGCATTTTTAAAAGAATACCTTGGTAGAATAAAATCCGAGCATTTGATTGCGGAATTACTAAGAAACAGTTTAAGTAGAGTATCCAAATAGTCTACCTGAAAAATGAGAGAGTAGAATGCTTGTTATGGCATCTAGGCCTTCTGTTGGATAGGTGCGCATTACTCCTGTGGAGGCCACACAAACAAATCGGTCTGGGTTACCGAAAGAAGTGCTAGTGCTAATTAGCTTATCTTTGGGTCAACAGACCAGGACCGCATAAGTTATGACTCCGTCATCATATCAAGTGGCCAATATGTCAATTTAGGTGATACTCTCATTTCGCATATTTTACCAAAACGCCTTTTTGGCTTTATTGGTAATCATTGTGAGATGTTAGTTCCAGTCGAACGTTTGTTTCCCAAATAATTATTTAAGCGCGAATCAAATGTACTGCTTGTTGGGACGTAATTGAATTAATGTCATTTTATATGTAGACAATTAGTTTTACAAGTTAGAAAAAAAAAACGAATTTAATGGAACTAAGTACTAGTCAATTGAAATTACATTTCTTCAAACGGTGAGCAATGTTTTCTACAATATATTTTTTAACGAAATGTGCAAACAATAGATAAAAAAAAAATCCAATGTAAATCTCAACTAACATTCAAAACCGAAAACACACACCACTAAGAAAAACCTAAGAACCAAAACCGACGAAAAAGCACAGGTAACGTGAGGTGTCGCTGTACTCAATAGCGCCAGAGGTGAAAATCATCACCACAACGCTGCCATTCTTCGTGAAAAGCGCAAAGCCAAGACAATGGCAGCCGATGCGCTTAACAAAAGAATATGAAAAATAAAACAACTAGTAAATAGTACGAGTACAAGGCTTTAGTGCAGGCCAAGTTGAATTATCCAACAGTCAACTAACCAACCAGTCAGTCAGTAAGTCCCCACCAACCAAACGACCCTTTCGATTATACTTACACATCCAATTTGTGCGCAACCAACCAACCAACCAGGCATGCGCGCGCAATCGTAACGCCGAGCGTGAACCAGCCACTGTGGTGCAGAAGAAGAAGTAGAAGAAGAAGAAGATGAAGAAGAAGAAAAGCTCTACACAATTTCCCCCATTTCATGTTGGTGTAAGGTTGGTTGGCCTGGTTGTGTCCACAGTGTGACACAATAGATTGCATTGCATTGCATTGCAATGAAGTCGAACAGCATTTTTTAACAGCAGCAGCAGTCATGCATACCCAATTACAAGATATTTCTGCCCGCCAACAAACAAAAAAATAGAAGTACTTAGCCGTCGCCTCAACTCCTTGACACCATTTCTAGCAGCATTCCAGTTTCCTTAAACTACTCGTTGCTTTTATGTTCCTGCTTCGTAGTCGCTAAGTGTAACCGTGCAGCCGTGCAACCGTGCAACAGGCAACACTTCCGCTAAGGTGAGTATTTAAGAATGTATTAAGTTGTTATTTGCGATGTCGAATTTGTGGTAGAGGTAGGTGAGAGAAAGAAAGTGAAAAAAATTATAGACGTTTGATTACAGCAAGGTGACAATAGATTGCTGGATGAGCGATGATGGAAGAAGGAAATTGGTGTAAAGGCGTCGATTTTTCTTATTACAGGCGATGGTTTCAATGGAATTACGATGGTAAAAAATGGCTAGAAGGAGACGAGTGGAAATAAGTTCCTAGTTAATAATTACCGAATTGCATTTATTTAGAAAATATTTCATTTTAGAATTCATTCTTTTAAAATGCGCAGTTTTTACAACAAGGAAGGTGAAAGTAGAGATGCGCTTATTTTGTGAATTACTCACGCCAGTGGTAGAAAATCCGCTATCTCTCCGCAAGAAGCTTGCCCAGTCAGGCAGAGATTTTGGTTGTGGGAGCGGGTTTTGTTTTACATATATGGTGGTGTTGTTTGCTTGGAGGCGCCAATCAACATTACAAGACAAACAAACTATGCGTGGGAACTCGTCCTTTTTTAAGACTTAAAAAATTAAAAAAAAAAAGAAATCATATACTAAGGCCCACACTTGCGGAAATTCCAGAATTAATTTTATAAATAAAGAGATAAATAACTCAGAGTTATATTTTTTTTCTTGCATCAAATAAATCCACCAACCCCGGCTACGCACTTTTCTTTTTTGACATTTCTTTTGAATTTTATGAATTTACTGAAATTTAAAATAAATACAATTTTTGGAGGCTCTAGCGCCACAACGAAATGTTTGGTCTCTACACTCGTGGAAGTATTGTCGAAAAAAAATGATTTGTTTATTCAAAAAATTAGTTTGAACAATTTATGTTTCTTTTATTTATGACAAAATGTTACAAACTTAAAAATTTAATCCTGAATAACTGCTGGGATAAATATTTATGTTATTCTGAGTTGATGCCTAACATTGTGCTGTGCAAGCAAACTTATCAATTTAACCAGTTAACTCTGAACTAGATAGATAAACTGATTTCTCGTAAGTGGATCTAATTTGTATAATAAACCCATTACCCGTTATAAAGTATGGTTGAGATCTTGTGGGAGAAAGTATTACAATATTTTTTATCGGCAATTAAAAATATGCCACAATTGTTTTAAATCCTTCAACATTTTTAGCTTACATAAATCTGCTACAATTAATTTTTTCCAAGTTCAAGTAATATTTTAAATTGTTATCTCACCCGATGGGGCTCGAAAAAAATTGAGCTACCACAAAATAAAACAATAAGCAATATGCGCCATATAGCCTAAGACAAAGTTGGCCTAAATTGATCTATCTAGCACCCCGGTTATTCAAATTGATCACACAGAAATCTATTATTGGTTATCATCAAATCATTATTTTTCAACAAAGAGCTCTTTTTAGAGACCTAAATTAGCTATTTTTCCATCTACAAGAGCAAGCTGTAAGGAGTCTTAATTATGTCGTATTTTAAGACACTTTTTCAATGGTCTTCGATACCTCATATTGATCGCATTTTTATCGATATTTTTCAATGGTTTGGAAATGTTTGAAAACATACTCATAATTAAGTATTACTCTGACAACAAAAACCTTCAAAAACTTTCAAAAGAAGTTGATTTTTTTTGTATGTAGGTATTTGCAATATTCATACTCCTGCTTCTAAACTATCAATCATTCTTGAGTCGCCTGAGTAAATATTATTATAGGTCATTTGCCAGATTTTTACGCCAGTACGTCATCCTTCTGTTTGGTTGTTGCCTAAAACCCAGAGACCCTAAAACAGTTAGAAGTTGTATTGCAGAAAAGGTTGCTCCATAACAGCTGGTAAGGGTTAATATGTTGCCTGATAACTGTTATCCAAGTTAAATATATATTTTCGTTGCCAGTAACACTTATCTCTAATGTTAATTTTTTACGTTGTCTGATAAGAATATTGATGAAGAGCAGAATGGAGAAGAATATAAGGATGATGAAAATTAATTTTAAGATGAACACATAGATGAAAATGAAGATAAAGATAAAGTTAGAAATGAAGACGGGTATAAAACTGCCCTATCAGATAATGTTGGACACTAACTGTTATCGAGCAACGTAAAAAATGTTTCTTATGTAATAGCTGTTATCAGGCAACGTACCAAGTTTACGTAACAATGTAACTCTTTGAGATTATTATTACCAACTAAACACTTAAATTGATTTTTTTTTTATAGTAAAGAGAGAAAACTATAATAAATTCTTAACTAATATATTAGTCTCCAAGTCGACAAGTAAATCTATACGAATTTTAACTCTTGCTTATTGAAAACTTGATGTTTAATGCACTTGTATTTGGTTTAGCGGCAAACCGGTTTCGTTCAGTAAGGACCAGAAGACATGTACCGAAAATAACAACAACTGACACTAGGGATGGTCCAGCGTCGAAAATTTGTTTTCTCCATAGCTATACCTAATAATAATAATAATTTGGCGCTTACAATATAACTTGATGTTTGGCTGAACTTCTTCTACAATTCTTGATGTTGTAACACAAATTGAGTGGCCTACAGCTTTACGCCGACCCTGGAACGGCGGATGATTTTTTTGAGAAGCTTTTTCATGGCAGAAATTCTCTCGGTGGTTTGCCATTGCCTGCCGAGGGTCGATCGCTATTAGAAAAAAACTTTTTCTCAAATTTTTGATATTATTTGCTCCGGGTAGGATTTGAACCCAGGACCAACCAAATGAAGCGCTATTTATGACCTCCTTTTTCAAAAAAGTTGTCTATCAAAAAAGTTGTCTATCAATTCGATGAGTAGTGTAGCCACGAAATGAAAATGAAGCTGTATAACTCTCAAAATAACAGTTGGTGGATACGCAAAAACTCATAAGTGATATTTTCTTCTTATCACCTTCCCTTAGCTATGAGCAGTATTTTCTATTAAATCATTGCCAGAGATGTGTCATAACAAATGAGCAATCGACAAAAAGCAAAAATTGCTATCAACTAGGACTGCAATCGCAAAATATATTAATATTTTGATTGATTATCAGGCTTATTTTGCATTTATATTCCGAGGAAATTTTTGAAATCGAAGTTTATCGGTTTGAAAATGTGTGATTTTGTGTAGTCGGAACGCAAAGGAAATGATGGATTTTTAAATCTGTATCAGAAAATTGCTATTTAAAAACTACTTGGATAAACAAAGCGAAAACGATCGAAATGATTACGGAAAAGCAAGTTATCTTATTTAACTCAAAGTTTACTGGTTGAATTAAAAAAATCGCTTGTACAGAAGTAGGTTGGGCATCAACTCAGAAATTTGTCAAACAAATTGTTTGTGCATAATCTGCGAGAGGTGGAAATCCGAACAGTGGTAGCATAGCGATCATCTGATTATATTTCTAAAGAAACCACATTAATTATACCAAATCAAAAGTCAAAGTTCCATTGCAATCATAAATTGTATACAATTTACTAATTGCAGTTTGTCATATTAAGCCATTTTTATATGTCCTTAGATGCAGTTTATTTTAATGAATAAGATACAAGCATTACTTTCGCACTTTAACTTTTTCTGATTCAAAGTTAAATAAAAAAATATTCTGCAAAAACTGAAGCCACTTGCTTGGAAAGTTCGAAAATAGAGCAAATTCAAAACTTCATTGAAGCTGTTAGATATAAAATAATGACCTACCTAAATTTAAGTATTGAGAATGGAAAACAAATTTTTTAGTTAATTGAATTTTTACAAATTGCTGGCGCACAACTTAAATGCAGCCAACAACTTCAACTGCTACAATGCGCACGTAAAGTTAGGAAAAGTTACTTCAGGAACACACAATGCACACATAGACATTTACATAAGTACGAATTGAGAAAATTTTAACTGCTGAATTAAAGGTAAAAACAAAATTTCCAAGCAAGATTTGAGCTCACAAACGCACCATCCAAATGCATAGTAAACGCAATAGCAAACTGTAAATGCGCAACAATGTCGGCATGAGCAATTAACGTCTGCATTTCGATAGCCACTACAAAGGTACATACATACCTGCAAATTACATACGTAGTACATTAACAAGTACGTGCACTCGCAATTAAAAAAAATTTGTTCGATTTTGTTCTTTGATTTTGGCTTTGAGAAGCTGTTGAAATGTCGAACAGCAAACGGTACCTGAAACTTGCAACGGAAATGTACACACCAGTTACAACAACCACCAAATACATTTGCAAGCAGCACAAATACAAAATGCAAACATATTTATTTGACTACTTAAAAATTTGCAGCAAGCAATGTGTACAATTAAAGCTGTGTGGCAACATTGCTTCCAACTCAATTGGAATTAACCAAGCGGCGAATTGAACGCCTACATTTAAGAGGCAAATGAAAAGGTTGCATAACTAACTAAGGGCGTCGAAACACAGCAAAGAAGCTTAATTTCAGTAAAAAATGTACAACTACTACATAAGTATTTTGTAATTAAGGAAACTAGCTTTCCAAAAAGAATCATCGCTTTCCGAGTTGCAGCCTAAATTAATGGTTATAAATGAATAGAGTTTTGACATTCAGGACACTCAGGATCCGCTAGTTTAGGGTTAGGTTTAGGCTAGTGGACATGGTTACTCACAAAGAAGTGAAAATTCATATCTTGAAAATTACAAACTACATTAGAATTTGAAATTGATATAAAAAATATTTCTTCGGCGGTTGCTGATGTTTTAATTAATGACGATGAGTAAATGAAAGTGCAAAATGTTAAGAAATGTTAAGGATATCAAATTTATAGCTGACATTAAGCCATTCATAGAGTGGTTGTAAGACAAGTGGGGATAAGGTTAATCAGAGAACGTAAATAATATACATACGTTCTCTGGGTTAATAAAGAGTTCGTGCCGCCGCACATAACTGTGAAATCCCAAAATATAAATATATAATAGACATACTGTTCTCAAACTGTTGATCTTATTGCCCTCAGCCTGAAAGTATGCATAAAAATTGCAACAGTTTTGATAACTATGTAATGGGTTATCTACATGGCTGAAGAATGGTTGAATGGCGTCGAACAGCGGGCTCTTTTACATATTAGATTTTAATAAAGACCAAATTTTCTATTTTTTAAGTCAAAAGTTTGATAACGTTGCTTTTGTCTACATTTATAGCTCTTCTATAAAAAATATTCATTAACAAAAATTATGTATATATTTTCAGAAATCGGTGGGCCATTTTGTGTTTAATTTGAAGATATTTAAACTTTGAATATATATATACATACATACATATGTATACCAATTCAGCACAGTTATCAGAAAATTTTGTTTCAAAAATCAATATGAAGAACAAACTACACACTAAGTAACGGCTAATTCATTTAACAGTACATTTTTTTTTTAACAAAAAATAAATAAAAGCCAGTTATTATCGCACAATCCTCATTATCATACAAAAGAACCACTCTCTCTATTTATCTTTTAAGATTATATCGAGCATTTCGAGCGGTATTTAGCAAATGGCGCGAGTAATGTAGCCGTTCAATTCTTCAATCGTTACCGGTTTGACCATGTAGGCTTTGGAATTTACGTAATGCCGATGCAAAGCCTGGAACTAATTTTTTTGCAGAATCGTTCTCGTCTTAAAATCATAGAGTCACGCGCTATGTGGCGAATAGCGATCTCTTATTACAACCAAATTTCGTCGAGATTATCATAGGTGTAAATTACAGGTAGCAAATAGTGCATTGCCACGATGCCAAAACGCGCACAGCACTTCAGCTCATATGTTGCAATTTTGCTCATCGAAGTAGCCATTAGGAGAGAAATGGGCTTCATCGCTGAACAAAATTTTGGTAGAAAATAGTAGACATTTTGATAGACGCACCGGGGAGCTGTCATAAAATGTCTACTGAAAAAAGTACCTAAATGAATCACAAGATATAACAATTATCCCGAATTTACATTCTACATATGTATGTATACTGAGATTTAGTTTAAAAAAAATGACATCAATGAAATTTAATCAGTCACATCAGTCAATCGGCTAAAGGAGTCATGATATCATGATAGACCAAACGGTATTCACCAATTTCTGAAAATAACAAATAAGTCACTGAATGGTTTTCTATGACTTTTATAAATAAACCGATAATTGACAGTTGTCAAGTTTATTGCGCCTAAAACTATATAGCAAAAATGGAGTTCAGACCTCGAATGATGACAGCAGGCATTGTAATTGTTATATACTACAGAGATCTCGACTATGAATTTCCTTTCTGCGTCATAGTTTTAGGAGCTGTAAACTTGACAACTATCAGGTTGGTGAATTTAGTGTTGCTAGTTCGGAACTGGATAAAAAGCGATTTGAAAACTTTAATTCTGCGATTGTTGACAAAGTTTTCCAATATACGTCATATAATAAAACCGAGAACCGTAACTATTACTTTTCTTTTCTTTTCAAAAATAAGTAAGTATTTGCTGTTTTTTTCAGGTAGCAAAAGTTAACAATTACACATTATTTCGATCAAAAATAAAAGTTAGCATAGGTATTTCATTTTATCGGTCAAAAATAATACCTCAAATTCGATCGAAATAATAATAACCTCTATTTGATTTAAAACCAAACGCTAAAAAATATAACTATTAATTGTTGACTTTTTTGCAAAACTTTAAATCTTTTTAGATTAATATTTCTTAGCTAACACGAACATACTGACAAATTCTTTCTGTCTAATTTCTTGAATTGGAAGTTAACAAGGGAAACTTTCAAATTTGGTCTGGTAACTGAGACCTTTTTTGTGGTATGGACAATGAGCTGGTCTAGTGTTTATATATGTATGTACCTACTGTATGTTTTCGCCATTGCATTACCAAATGTGCATGTCAATAATAGAAATTCATTCAGCAATATTGAAAAAGTAGAAGCAATTTTTCTGCACTCTCATTTAAGCTCGCCATAAAGTATCCGCTGCTCACACTTTCTACGCATATCAATTCGTTACGTACATATATAAACTTACATTTCTGCTAAATAATTTTGTGTATGTGTAATGCCGCTTTGTCTCCATGACACTACTTTTTTTTGTTTTTATTTTTTTGTTTTAGACTAAATATTGTTTCCGATATCGTATAATTTCCTTTTCCCTTTTCTACCAATATTTTTTCGTTCTATTCGTCTTACACAAATAGGGTGTACGTGCGTAGTGCGACATTAACCCAGTTGGCAATGATGCAAATGGTTTGTTCGCTCGTCGTACAAAGTACGAGTGAAGTATGCGTTCGTGTATTATAAATATACTTAGCTCTATAGCTACTTCTTCGTAAATGTTCTTTTCTCATTTACCACAAGTGGCCATAAAAAATTACCATGAGCATTTTCACCGTCATTCGTCTCATTACAGTCACTAAACTTGCGCTTTTACTATGCCACCATATTTAATGGCGCCTCTTAAAAAGAAATGTTTATTTCTAAAATGCAGATGTAAACAGCAAATGCATATTGGTTTCTATCATGTATAACTGGTTTGTGTTTTTTTTGAGTTCGACATTTTGAACAGGTGGCAACCCTTCTCATATTATAGCTGTATACCCTGTTTTCCGCAGAACGAGCCCCTTGACACTCATATTTAAATATTTGATATACTTGCATACCATGTGAATTACTTAATTAACGTCGACATTTCACACGGGTGGCAACCCTATTTAAAATATAACTGTGACCCCTTTTCTCGCCAACGAGAACCGTTTGACAACCATACTTTAATATTATATATAACTTGTGAATAATTTAATTTAATTACACTTTTCACCCAGATGGCAGCCCTCGTCAAAATATTTCTTTATATTTTCTCTACACCGAGTCGCACCGTTTGAAATTTGTATTTTAATATTATATAGAACTCATGTATAATTTACTAAAATTTAAGTCTTTAATACCCATAATTTCCTATTTATTTAATTACACTTCTTATAATTTTCCACAAAGGTGGCAATCCTATCGAAATTTATTTATATTTTAAATTTGTTTATACATTTTCAATTAATTTCAAATATTTGGCCTTTTATCCAAATGTATAAGTTTTTTATGTCTTAGATACGACAACTCCTTTCTTATACTTTCTTTGAGACATGTGGCAACCCTAACTTAAAATAAGTTCTATAGCTCTTTCAAACTTTTTCGCTTAATATACTGTTATATTGTACTCTATATACATATACTAACTATTTTATTTATTAAAAATAGCTTTCACGTAATTGTTTTTAAAAGTGGCAACCTCACAAAATTTTTTTTTCTGTTTAAAATTTGCTCTTACATACTCAGCGCAATGGTGTTACTTTGTTTTTGCAAATGAGTTTTTATTTACTTTTTTCCAAATTCCATAAATCTGGCAACACTAGTTTTCCAATTTTTACATTACAAAGCTTCGAAACCAAATAAACAAAAATTAAATTTAAAATCTATCAGTATGTGGGTGTTCTATAGGTATGAAAAGTGCCATAAAGTACATAAAAGTTTTTAGTAAAAATTTAGGTATAAATTAAAGGCCAAGTTTGAAGTAGCTACAACTAACCATTGATATTGGAATTTTTTTTTCTGGTCCTTCACTGTGAAACATGCCTGACTGATGTTGTTTAAAAGTGCAGGAGAAAATTTTTTGCAATCTGTTAAATTATATTTTAAAGTTCAGAACGGATTTAAAAACATCTTGGCCCAAATTTGAAATAGACTTGAATTCTTACCACCATATGGTAAAACGTTAGAACTTTTCTCTAAAACACCATTAATCCTATAAGTATAATTTTTCTTGGTGTCTAACTTCGGATTTTAAAACTATGTAAATAATCAGAATAATATTCATAGACTTTAAATATCATCTTATACATATTTCATCCAAAGAAAAGAATCACAAGGTACGAATTTTCGACACCAGCCACTTTAGTAGATCGTTCATTATGAATTTCACAATTCTATCATCGAATTCTTATTCAACAAATTCATAAAAATTTAAATAGAAAAATATAACTTATATGTAGTTTGATGGTGATTTAAAAAAAAGTTTCAACATTTCACCATATGCCGGTAATAGTTCAAATTTATTTTAAACTAGTTGATACCCGCGACTTCGTCTGCGTTAGTTACTATATTATTTTTTATTTTTATAGATATTTTCAAGCTAAAAATGAGGCTGCTATGAATTTAAAAACAATATCCTGTAGTCACAATAAAACTATAGTCAGATATACAAAGATAAACCTACAGAGCAGCCCAATGGATTTTTATACATATTTTTTTTTATAAATACAAAATACATATATGTACTAATGTATGTTTTCGATGTACTCAAACTCGGAAAATAAAAGCATTTCTAATCGCACCTGCAGGCTGTTTTTCGTATATTTTTCGATAATTCTAAATAACTCGATTATAGCGCCACCTAGTGCATTCCTTTTTCATAAAAGTATTTCCCGTCGCACTCCCATTAAGCGTTTCTAATTTTATCAAAATTGTATTATAAATACAGATTTTGTGAATAACTCGCTTCTAGCGCCATCTGGCGTATTTATTTTTCATAATAGTATTTTTTATTACATCAGCCCCTTACCTTTGTAATATCATTCATATCGGACAATAAATACGTATTTTCTGAGTATCTTGACTCATGCGCCACCTAACGGATTAAAATATAGACTATGTCCGTGCCGTGGGTCTAAGGAATATATTGTCTAAATTTCGTTGGAATCCCCCATCGGTGTTTCAGCGAAGTTGTAACAAAGCAAACGCCAACATTTATATATAAAAAAAAAGTTAAAGATTGAAGAAAGAAAAATGGGAATGAGAAATCAGACTTTATTTTATGTAGGTGTTTGTTTATTAGAAGAAGGAGAAGAAACTTTTAGTTAATCGAAAGAAAATATCGCAATTTGAAGAAAAGGTAACGACATCAAAATAAAGAATATTTTTCTTCGCTTTATTTTTTTTTAACAGTAATCTTATAACATTATTTTCTTTTTCTTTTTTGGATTCGAGCTTAATAAAATATAAATAAAAATATTACTACGAAATTCAGTAAATAGTTGACCTTTTCAGCCAAATTAGGCCAATATTTCCTACAGTGCGTTTTTGAGCGGGTTTTTCTTTTTGTAAAACAAATTTCGAGCATGCGTTATATGGAGGAATTAGTCAAGAGAGAGTCAGCAAAAAAATTCCATAAATCAACGGTAGTTTTTAGGCAAAAGGAAGCACCGTAGCATTGCGTGCAATGAATTGGAATATCATAATTTCGATGACATTGGGGATATAAATAAAAAATTAAGAAAGGGTTTACTAGAGTGAAGATAGTGGAGAATATGGTTGAGTTTTGGACTCAAAAAAGTTGGTGAACTGATTAATGGTGCCAACTAAATCTGTGCCCGAGTTCGTAGGAAAAGTACTAAGGCAAATGATCATAAATTTGGTTCTTTGCAATATTTTTAGTCAAAGTATGCCAAGCTATAAGTATTTTCAAATATCATAGCTCTCAGCTAAAAGTTTTGCAGTTTATTCACGAAAACAGAAATCAAAATATTTGCAGCTATTTTCGCAAATTTCGGTCTCTTTTATTATTACTGATAAGAAATATAGTGAAACTAAAAAAGTTTACACAAATAAACAAACACTGGCGCAAACGTGTCGCACTTGCCTCATACATACACACGCACACACACATACACGTGTAGATGAGCGCCCATATTGACTTGGCAGAAGCTCGAAAGCAAACAAACAAACAAAATAAAATAAAAATACTGCGAAAACTTAAAATAGTGCCAAGCTAAAAGGGAAGCGGGCGAGCGTAGACAAATATGGAAAATACCCAATGGCAAAGCATAACAGCAAATGTGTGGCAAGCGTTTGCATGTGTTAGATAGAGAATTGGTACGTGGCAGCATATTTTCTAGCGCGTGGTACATAGCACCATTGGCGAAATTGTGCCAGCTGCATCCGCGCGTTGCAAGTTTGGCTGTGTGTGTGTGTGTCTAGGCGAATTTGTGGTTGTTTGTTTGCACACGCGAATATTTATTGGGTTTATTATGCGTTTTGTGGAAGCGAGAACAAAATGAAAATAAAGTTTTTAAAGTAGAAATGAAAAAAAAGACTTAGATTTAGTTAGTTTTTTGTTTTAGTTTGCGGATATTTTTAGGCGTAGTGTCGCGCTTTTGTTGTTAGCGCGACACTTTCAACGCGGACTCTTTCGTGAAGCATATTTTTCTCTTTTTTTTAAATACATGCTTCATTAAGCAGAAAATACCAAAAAAAACTGGCTTAATTACAAATTGTAACACCATTATTTCGACACACCTACACACACGCGCCACACAGCTAGCTGTGTACATTTAACAAGTACTTATGTAGTTGTATAAGAGAAAATTGCATAACATACCCTGTCGGAAAAAAGCAGACAGTCTAAAAAAATTTACAAATTTAGAAAGTAATTGGAAGTCAAATGCAATTTAAGTTAATTATTTTGTAGATAAATACTAGCGATATATAGTGGTACAAATTAGTAAAAATAGTGGTAAAAATGAGTAGAAATAGTGGCAGAAAATACTGAAAATAGTAGAACTTAGTAAAAATAGGGAAAGAAATTAGTAAAAATCTTAATAAAAATAAGTAAAAAGAGTGGTACTAGTTAGAAGTAGCATTAATAGTGGTAGAAGTAAGTAAAAATAGTAGCAGAAATTTGTACTATTAGTAAAAAAACTAGTGGTAAAAATTAGTAAAAAAAATAGTGGTAGAAATTAGTAGTGGTAGAAATTAGTAGAAATAGTGGTAGTAATTAGGAATAGCATTAGTAAAAATAGTCATAGAACTTATTAAGAATAGTGGTAGAATTTTGTAAAAATAGTGGTAGTCATCAGTAGTAGAAATTATGAAAAATTATGGAATTAGTTAGAAAAAATAGTGGTAGAAATTAGTAAACGCAGTGGAAGAAATTAGTAAAATACTGACAAAAATAGGAAAAAATAGTGGTAGAAATTAGTAAAAATAGTGGTTGAAATTAGTAGTGGTAGAAATTAGTAGAAATAGTGGTAGTAATTAGGAATAGCATTAGTAAAAATAGCGGTAGAAATTATTAAGAATAGTGGTAGAATATTGTAAAAATAGCGGTATTAATTAGTAGTAGAAATTATGAAAGATTATGGAATTAATTAGTAAAAATAGTGGTAGGAGTTAGTAAACGCAGTGGAAGAAATTAGTAAAAATAGTGGCAAAAATAAGTATAGCGATTCTGACGCGACTTGCGTTACGCGATGTACAAAATGTGTGCCGCTAAAGACGTTTTACTTCAAAAATCACAAAAATTCTGAAAAAAATTTAAATTTTAACGAAAATTTGTTTGAATTGCATTAAAATTTAAACAAAGCTTGAATATATACGATTTTTATTGTATAATGAAATTTACTTTTATAAAAAATTAACAAAAAATTAATTAGAAGTAAATTAAGTGTCGATACTTCTCAATAACAAGTTTCTGTCATAACGGTAAGATAAGCACTAAATTAGAAATTTCAGTAAAAGAAATTATTAAAAAGCCACGCGATTTTTTAGTATCTTTAAAATTACAAAGTCTTCAAAATTCAATCCCAAAATTTAAAAAAAAATTCTATTAAGAAATTTTAAATTTACATGAAAATTTTTGTTTTTTATTTATTTACAAAATGTTTAAAGCTTGGATTTATACGGGTTTTATTGTACAATGAAACTTGCATTTGCAAAAAATTAATACAAAATTAATTAGAAATAAACTAAGTGTCGAAACTTCTCAATAACAAGTTTCTGTAGTATAGTTAGGATAAGTACTAAATTCTAAAAACTTTTAATATGGAAGAAATTGCCGATAAAAATCAACGTGATTTTTTAGCCAAATTGCATACTGAAAACTATTCAAACAATTTTTATTAAATTTTATTTAAATTTTCGTTGCTATTTCATACTTTTTTTACCGACATTATCAAGCATTCTCTTCGATACAAAAAAACTTTCTGGAACTTGCACTTTATTATACTTTACTAAAATTAATGTGCTATAAAACTGCATACTTAGAATTTTTATAAAAATTTGAAACTTTGATTAAACCTTGTTGAATTTTTTCCACGATGTTGGAAATGTCACTTTAATTACAAGAAAATAACAAACATTAAACAAAAAAAAATAAGAATAATCAAACCTCGTCAAAATGTCGTGCGCCTCTATATTTTTCACATAACTATACATACATTTGTGGGACGTAACTCAAACCGAATTGCCGTGCTCAACAAAACAACGCCAAGATTACCAAAGGGTACGTAGATTAGCAACCATTTTGCTGTCGTTGTTGGGGATTTGAAATTAATTTCGAAAATTTCATTGCATATGCACAGGCGGCGAACAGCCACAATGCCACAAATGCCTGAAACAAAGGCAGCTGCGATCGCGCATGAATAGTAAATGCTTGGTGCTATCGAGTAAAATTGGCGCTAGTTTGCATTGTTATTTTTGTTTTGTTTGTTGTTTTTTTAGTTTTACTATTATTTTGTGTTATACTTTTCGACAATTTTTGGCTTCCGCAAACATGCACCGCCACATGGGTATTAAAATAGTGCAGTGAATATTTTAGGAAAACAGTAAATTTTAAGCCACAAACGTTGGTTGGAAATTAATAGTAGGTGTTTTTATATTTGTGTTGTTTTTTTCGCTATCTACATGTTAATATTAATGAAGTGTGGCAACAGCGCCGTGGTTTTCAACATGAAAATATTAGTACCGACCGCAAAACAACAGTTTCAATATGTTACAAATAATTGTGGGTGTACACAAAACATACTGGCTAATTTGCTGCTATTCATCAGTGATAAGTAAATATGGTGCATATGGTGAGAAGAATTTATGTAACAGGGTAGCAAGAATTGTAAATTTTAAGGTTAAAATATTCATATTTTTTTGTTGGAAATTTGGCAACACAGCTTATCTTGACACAGAAATTTTTTTCTGACAAACACTAAGTGGGGATCAAGGCGAATTTATAGAAAGTGATGGCATAAGAGCAGCTGATTTGGTTTTTTTTTATTCACCTACATGTATTTTGTTTTTGCTTTTGCGTATGAGCTTTCAAAAGCCGTAAAAGCAAAAACAAAATATATTTAAATTTTGACAACTCTTACGCAGAAACAAAAACAAAATACATAGGAATTTTGTAGTTGTATTTATAACACCACCTTGTATGGATTCGCCTTGGTGGAGATCTTATGAAACTATATAAAGTTGTTTTTTGAAATACTAATTGAAGTAAAATGTTGAAATTTTTTACGAAACATCAAAACTTATGCTTCAGGTAAAACTTACTAAAGTCTAAAAGTTGTTTTGGGAAATTACTACAGATATGTAGGATATGGGTGCATAGTTTCAGTTCTTGAAGTGCTAGTGGTTTAAGTTCGTGAGACAAAAATTGTTCAGCTATTCCTTATCCCCCTGTTATAAATTAACTGACTTCGGTAAGATTTTTCAGTCAAAAATTAAACCATAAACAATGCATGTCGTCAATACCAGCCCGCTTGCTGCTTTACGACCATACAAGGTTTTTTTTGTTTTTTTGGAGCTTGGACTTCGTCTAAATTAACAGCCTTAAGGACCATCTTGACGACTTGCAGCGGTATAAAAACCTTGGCCGGCAGTATATTTGAAATTTTGTAAGCAGTAGGTTTCGTCGGTCAGAGCAATGCGTTTGTACTTTGTAATTTTGGAATTTCGCTGTAAAATTTTGCTTCGCATATCGATTTGGCGCTGTTCGAGGTTCAAAACTTCTCAATGGTGTTTTCCTCTTTACTTTTTGTACAAAAAACTGCGATTTACATACAGATTTTGCAACAATACGCGACGAAACCTTTGGATTTTGCGAAAACGCTTTGAGAACCTTCCGAGCACTGCTTTGATCGCTGCGACCATGCTCGCCTCTGCTGTCAGGTTTTCTAATAACTGCCAGTCCTTTCTTGTATCGATTCAAACCCCTAACAACTGTCGAGTGTTTCAATTTAACATTTTTAGCAATTTAATTTTTCTTGCTGCTAACTCGGTTGCCATTTCTAACTGAACAATTAATCAAATCTAAATAAAGATCATAGTCTACACATACTTAGTATTTGAATTTCAAAATATTGAAATATTTTTGGGTACGTTAAAAGTTTTCGAAAATGTCGCAATTTTTGTGTCTGCACCCTTTATACTCAAAAAAACTTATCAGTTTAATATCGAGGGCGAGGCGCTATTCTCTAAGACACAGCATACCTATGTATATCTAAAGAAAATTAGGTCAATTTACTAATGTAAGATTTCGTGTAATATCCGAGCTTTTCAGTCTGAAAGCAAGTATATAACACTACTCGGTGTGGTAATAAAACGTCGGAAATTCAGAACGAAGAAGCCAACAGCATTAAGCTAAATTTTTGTAAATAATTAAGAAAACTAATATATCGTGATCCCCATGCCGGATCACAACGTTAACCTACCCTCCCTTGGCAACATAATTCATGGTCTTCTGCCAAACAGTCCAATTGCGAAGCCGAAGTCGCGGGCATCAAGGCAGCTTTCGAAGTGTAGAAATACATTCTCAACGAGACATCATAAACCTTAAACAAATATTAAAAGCAATGGAAAAGTAAAGCTCATTTGTTTACCAGGGTACATTGACATTAATGAGAATGAAATGGCAAAGCTGCCAAAAAACTAATATTTCATCAAAGCAACGCTCTTGGAACTCAAATCGCTGCAAGTGATACAATGGACAACATGCACACATCCCTTATATTCATCAGCAATTTGATTTAATTAAATGCAGCAAACGTATAGAGGGGGTCCCAGAAAATGGGAGTACGCAATAGGTGTTTTTCTGGGCGAATTCTCCGGTTTTAAGCACTTAAAGTCTTTTTTGTTCTTTACGAATTTGGTTAAAAGTTGTAATAGTTGAATAGAAGCAAAAACCAAAACGTCCAGAAATCGAGGCACTTTAAATCTTTTCATATTGGTCGGGACGGAAACCTCTAAACACGTTATAATTTTTAAAATGTATTGTATTAGTTTTAGTATTGGTTAACATCGTTTTGTGATTATAAACATTTGGAGGCTACATGTTATTGCCAAAAGGAGAGAAATGAATTTACTAATACAACTGACCCGAGCTGACCCAGCGCCTTGCTGATGGACATTGCGATAGCAAATCGAATTGGAGACTGATGACGTTTGAAATTAAAGTGCAGATATCATTGAGATCCTCGCTGTAAAAAAAATTCAGTTCTCTACTACAGATACATATACTTTCAGAAATATGCAGTATGAAAAATTCGATTTGTATGGGAGGGGCCACGATCATTCTTCCAATAAGACTCATTTTTCTTTCTTGGTATGAAAATTTCAACAATCCGCTGTAAATACTTCCAGAGATATGGAGTGTGAAATTCTCAGTTTTCTTCTTTTTCCAATAAGACTCATTTTTCTTCTTCAGTACAGAACTAATTTCCTTTAGCTCCATACAAAATTGCAATACTCTTCAACCAATAGTTCAAGGGATATACAGGATGCCAAATTCAGTTTGAATGGGATGCGTCACGCCCCTTTATATAGAAATAATTTCTATTCCTTGACCGTCGTTTTGAATTGCGTGCAAACAATATAAAAATACCTACCAACATAATTTGTCCTTTATTTGTTCTATATTAGTTGAGTACTTAGTACGAGTAAACAAATAATGAGTAAAGGCTTCAAAAACTGTAACTCTATTATTATAAAAATCGCTTCTGAAACTATTCGAAAATATGAGTCGTTAGCGCCAGTGCATACGAATATAGCATCCTATTACAATACGCAACAGCCCTAAACTGGACTAGGACTCATTGCTAAATCTTCTACGAAAATTTTCTCGTTAATTTTTGCTGTATAATTCTTTACCTTTCAGTTCACTTATATTTTTCACCATTTTTTCAAATTTTGTTACAAACAACTTAAGCCGGGATATAGAAACTTTACTAGGCTATTAAAAAACTAGTTTTGTAAACCATCCAGTGTTTTATTTCTGGTTAGATATACTTTTAGAAAATGTTAAGAAAGTTCGCCCAGGTTTTAGTTGCCATTAAAATTGTCGCAAAGTGCTATCGAATAACTTTGACAATTAAATTTGATTTGTATAGTTTGTCAATCTGAAAAGTGAACTTGCAACCCATCGCTGGTCTTTAAAAAAGGAATACAACATTTAACCAGGTGCTAAAACTGTATGAATATTTTCTTTTCTCACATAATTATGTTTTTTTTTTTTTGCATTGAAGCGATGTACATATGTACATAGCGCATTTTAGCACATTGGTTCTATAATACTCGTTTGCTTCAACGAATAAACAAGAAGATATGTAAGTAATACATATGTATGTACGTATATTTATTTCGTTAATAAAAGTAGCTATCAACAAGTCCGCTAATATATTTAAAGCCTCTACGATGTCTCCCATGAACTTCTGTAACATTTCAGCACTTCATTTCGCACAAAATTATTCACATTTATCAAAATCAAATTCCACTTAAACTATTTGACTTATCATTGCGTCAAATGTAATTTTTAATACATTCAGTTCTCAAATAACGCCTTTATTATTTACTTTGTCACCCGTTCTCTCTATCACTCTCTCTCTCTCTTTTTCTCTCTATCCCTTTTTCTCTTTCGTTTTCTATCTAGTCACTGCTTATCAAATCGAATGCCCTGCCCTGTGTGTCTGTCGCCTGTCATGTGGTGCCAGATTTTGCACACTGGCGGTTTTTAATCGAATTTCACTCAATATGTAATCACATATTCACATATATACCATATACGAACATATCTCTATCTATTTATGTCGGTATATACATTTAGCACGAAGCATAGCAAACATATTTATCACATATTCACACATTAGGGTTATGACTTTTTTTTGGAAATCGTTCCTAGTTTTGCAGTCCTAAGGTGGCAACCGGCCATCCCCTATGAGCTGCTGTAGTGAAAATACTTTTTCAGGGAAAATTAGGATATTTTTTAATAATAATCTTTTTAGTACATAACACCTTTTTTCTTATTTTATACTTATACTTCTATAGTAAATTAGGTCAGAGAACATATTGAGTGTAAAAATTTCAGTCATATGTAAAATCGGAATGAAAGAAACTCCAGAATTCCAGGACCACGGTAATAAAGTGACCTAAAAACAGTAAAGTGGGCGTGGCAGATCACCCCATAAGTTGTAACAACACCGCACCAGAGAGAAAAATTTGCGACAGCATAAAGGATACTGTAGATGTATGAACAAGGACTCCTCATAACTAATGAGCTAAATTAATTCTAGTAACGATTAGAACAAAAAATTAATCCCCCACTTTTCACGGCAAAATATTTTGATCGAAGAGGGAGCAAGGTGCCACATTGTAAAAGCACAACAGTTGTCAAAAGGTTATTTAGAGAGATATGAAGGGATTGGCCGCAGGACATATTAAGTTTAATCCGTTATATGGGTTATCACTGTATAAATTTTTAAAGCGAGTTGCAACCTGTTTAAAATATTAAATCCAATCTAATTAACGAGTGAATACAAATATTGCAATATGGGTGGGTCTCAAACAATAGTGGATACAGAAAGCATCATTTCCGAAAAGTTTGAAAAAAAGGTGCCACCATTTTAAATGTAAAGTTAAATTAAAAAATGAATGACATTTTACAATATAAGTGCCAAACTAAAAGTTTTAAAAAAGCTGAAATTTAAAAAAAAATATTTCGGAGAGGGTTGCCACCTGCCGAAAAAATTAACTTAAAATGTAATGCGTTAAATTAAATATTGAAAACTGTATAACAAGCGAAGAAAGTTTTAAAAAGCTTGCTTGTGTTCAGATCCCTTTGACGAGAGTTGCCACCTGCTTGAAAAAAATGTATTAAAAATTATTATATTAAAGGAAGTATAGAATTCAAAAGAAGCAGGTTTAAGAAAACTTAATCATGAAAATATGTTGAAAGAGTGTTGCCACATGTTCTAAAATATTAATTTTGTTAAATTTTAAAGTTTACAGCAATAAAACAGTTATGGTTTGAAAAGTAAGCATTTAAAAGAAAAAATTTTAGAAGGGGATACCAATTGTTAAAGAACGTTGATTAAATTTAATTGGTAAGCTACGTAACTAAAATGCTACTTTTTCTTATAAATTTTAAGCCTCTGCGATGTCTCTTTATTGCCAAACACGGCACCAGATACGAAAAGGTTTTAGATGAGCTTTTTTCGAAAAATATACTTGGAGATAGTGGTCACGTGTTTCAAAATTTTAACATCAAATAAATTTATTAGATAAATGAACGATTGCAATACTGATTCAAATTGCTAAGGGCTTAGGTAAACTTAGTATCGATACAACTTTGAGAGGTTGCCATTTATTTTACAATTAAATACAAAATTATTAATAACGTAAATAAAATCAGATCTTTTGCACAAACACTTTTTGAAAGTAGTTAGAAAGAGTTACCACTTTTCGAAAATTAGAAACCTTTTTTTTTAAGTTAAACAAAGTAAAATAATATTAATTTTTTTTGAAAAAACTGTTTAAGTAAATGAACTCATAATGAATGCAATGGTAACTTTTTCACATATACATACATATTTCACAAACGCTCCGTTGGAAAAATAAAAGCTAATCATTTTACAGGCCGTAATTAAGCTTTTCTTACGAGGCACATTATGATATTTACTCTTTTCGCGAGTCTTATGAATAATTTTATTTATGTTACCAAAAAAAAAACAAAAAATACCATTATCTGTGAAAGATTATACGTCAAAATCCACCATATGCCGTCATAAACTTTTGAAACTCAAAATAATCATAACCCTAAAATTCCTATACATATATATATATATATATATATATATATTAACATACCTTCAGAAATTAGAGTGAATTCTTTTTACCCACAAGGACAACATGATTTTGCTTTATCATTCTACGTACTTTATTTGCCTTTACCACCCGCCCACTCAACTATGCGCACAGATTTCTCTTCATCCTTGCTGACATTTAAGATATTCTTTTCAGCTTAACATACATTTGCCATTTTACCAACAAATACTCGTACGCTCTCTCACATTATCCCAGCCAGCAAAATGTCGTTAAACGTAAAATATTGTACATAAAATATGAATATTTTATTACTTTAGTGTTTCCATTTTCAACCATTTTGCAGATACAGGTTTCCCTCTAAAATGTGCAGCAGCCAAATGCAGACAGAAAGCGGCTGTAAACAGGCAAATTTTTTGAGTAAGTTTACCATCGAATATTAAGTAATTTTACTATCAGGAGATTCTAGATTCGAATATCTTTTGGAAGAGAAAATCTTATAAATAAAAATTTTGTGTTAAACTCCTCCGAAAGAGGTAGACAGATTTTTATGAAATTTTGTATGCATATTTGGTAGGTGTGAGAATGCGTCGTCAAGTATGTATATTTTATGCTTGGGAGAGGGTTGCCACCCGTTTGAAAAGTCGAACTTAGTTTAGTTACACACAAGTTATATGACATATTTAAATATGGGTGTTGAACGGTACGTTTTGGCGAGGCCCAAAAATATATTTTGGAAAGGGATGCCACCTGTTTGAAACGTTAAATTTGATTTAATTGCACAAGTATATAAAATAATAAAATATGAGTTTCAAATGATTCGTTTTCCTGATGAGAAGGTGTATAGGTAGCTATATTGTGAAGAGGGTTGCCACCTGTTGTTGTTGAAAAGTCGAATTTAATTAAGTTGCACACGAGTTTTATGAAATATGGGTGTCAAGCGATTCTTCGGTGAGGAGAAGGTTGATACCTATATTTTTGAGAAGGTTGCCACCTGTTTGAAAGGTCGTGTTTTTATTAAATTGTACACAAGTTATATGAAATACGAAAATATGGGTGACAAACTGTTCGATTCGCAGAGGAAACGGTTTATATCATAAAGATGGTGGTCACCCGCTTGAAAAGCTAAGTGTAATTAAATTAAGGACAAGGATATAAAATATAAAAGTATGAGTGTCAAACTATAACTATAGTCAGGTTTTTCTTATATGTTATATTTATTTATTCTTGTTATTGTGAATTTTACAATCAATTTAAAAAAAATGTTTTTTTTTTAATTCTCCTTCAGTTGTTACGATTTTAATTAATTTAAATTTTTCAATTCCAACCTTACAGAATAAGTCACATATATTTTTTTTTTTTTGAAAAATTCAAATAACACCCCTAGAATAGTGCGCCTTAGTTTTCACGCGTAATGCGTGAGAAATCGAATTTTAAGCAATTTTCCTTAGGCTTCGAAATTTGTTACGATAATAGTCAGAAAGGGAACATCTTATATAAGGCCTCCCTTTTCTTGCTGACTGGGAAGTATTTATTGCGCGTAGGTGTGTGTGTAAGTAGGTAGAAAACTTTAATTTTTGTTCGATTACACTTCAACGACCTGTTCGTACTCGTATTGAAAACTTGTTCGCTAGCACGCCATGACAGCCAACCCACAGCAGCTTGACAGCAAGCGAAATCGGGCAGACAACCAACCAGTCGTCAGTTAAGTCAGCTGCTTGACGCAACTTAGCTACCAAACTTGGGAAGGCATTTTACATTTTGCATTTTCAGTTTTTTTCCTTTTCATCTAATTTTGGCGAATTTTCAAATATTTTTTTAGTACTGTGATGTGCTTTGCATTTAAATGATGAATTACGCAGTGGTCGTTTTTTTTTTTGTTTTTGGAAACGTGGAAATTCGTAAAAGGCAAGCGAAGTGAGATGGAATAGCTAACAGTAAGGAATGGCTTACATTTTTGCGATAATATACATAAAAACTAAACTAAACTAATAAACTATCTATTGCACTGATACGAGTTTTGTTCCTAAAGAAATAGTATACCATACCAACATATATGGTAAAGAGCTGGTACTAGTTAAAAGGGAGTTCCCACCTGTTAAAGTTTCAATTCAATTAAAACAATGAATGAAATTAAAATTTGCAAATGTTCCCAAATGTTTTGAAAGAAGGTTACCATATGTTTAAATGAAACAATATGAGTTTTAGCTGTTTAAAAAATTAATTAAAATTACGAGTTAAACAAATGTGGGTCTCAAACGAAGGTTTGAAGGAAATGGGATACCTAACAGAAAAACGGCTGAAATTTTCAAGATAAAATACAGATAAATTATTTTCCAACGCTCCAACTCGGATGGAATTTCCTTTAGTTGCAAAAGCAACCCTGTTAGCATCTTTCATGAAACAAGAGATTTGTTTAGTGCTATCTAAGAACAGAAAATAATTAATAGGCATAATTTTTGTTGATTTAGTTATATATTTAAAACTAATTTGTAAATAAAAATAGATTAGGTGCTAAATTGAAATTGTTAATGTATTTTCTTTGGGCTCATTCACTTCCCAACACTACATCTCAGATCGGATATCATTTTACGCTGTTAGCTCAACTCGCATATGTTTACGAGTTTGTGTTGTTGTTTTACATGTAATTCGTTATCCTACCTGGTGTTCTTTTTCAAGTCGGTTTCAAAGAAACGGGCCTATTGAGTTTGTATTTTACTTCATCATCCGATATGCCGAAAAAGGCACTGAAGATGGTACTACGCAAAACCCGATTGGTATCTAAGCAAAATTTTACAAAATATTGGGGAAATTAAAGAAAATTATACTATTTGATCCTTGGGACTATTAGAGCTTAGGGAAAATACATATTTGGTGTTACACGTGGAAAAAGCGAAATAATAATAGCAATGGATTTGTCTACATGCGCCTGTATGTCACAGTTTTGAGTGTAATATACTAATTTATGCAAGTCGTAAGGGTCATTTTTTACAACGTTTTTCACGGTAAGCATTTTTTGTTAATTTAAGCTGCCTACTAAAAAGTTATCTTTTCTTTTTTTTTTGATAAATATAATGCAAAATTTAAAATTTTGATTTACACGATTTTTGTGAAAAATTAACGAAAAAAATGTATCAGCAAAAATATTGCGAATATTATTAAAAAAATCACCAGAGAAGATTTTTGAGAGCAGACTACTTTTACTTACTTTGGCTATAGACGTACAGTGTTCTTTTGTTTGGTCACTAAAGGTGATATTATATTGGGAACATTTTTGGTCCTGGAAAGTTCTTGGAAATAGGACACTTAAAAAAACGTGGGTCAAAATGACTCGATATATGTATGAAGTATTTTGTGTTAATGCGCTCAAAAAAAAATTTTCGTCGTACATTAGCAGAGGGGCCTTGAACAAATGAAGTGCCAATAACGTGATGGAAAAAAACTAAGCAAGCAGTTTATCTACATTTAAAACCACTTCATGGCCTTATATTTATTTATTTTTATTTATTTATACTTTGCTACATTGGCTGATTTTTATTTAGTACACTTTTTGAAATTAAAAAAAGGTTATATATTACAAAGCATAAGCAATACATTAATATTAATTAGCAAAGGCATCTCAGAATTTTTTAAACGAAAAAATGCAAATACAAAACCAAGTTATACAGTTGCTTTAAATAAAAATAGATATAAGTAAATGCGAATATCAAAGGAAGGATGTTTTAACAATCTCCAATCGAAAATTATTTTTGGGTGGAGTTGCTACCAAATTATTATTCAAAAACTTTTAATTAATTATAACACTGAAAAGCACCCAAGACATTTGTATTACAAAAATATATTCAGTTTGCTTGACGTTGCCACCTAATTTTAAATTGACAAAATGGAATTAATAATAATTCGTTCTATACTTTACGTACGAATATTAAGGCAAAGATTTTTAATCAAGCTTTCATTACATTACTTTTGCATGGAGCTGCCAACTTAAATAAATTTAAAATATGTGCAGAAAACGGAAGAAATTTAAGACCAGGCTAGTCAAGAAATATTTTCAAAACATAGATGACTGTTTTCAAAAGCTAATAATATTGATATTAATATTTATCGAAAGATGTAAACTAAAAAATGTATTTAACAGGGTTGCCAACTGTTAAACAAAATTAAAACTATCAATGCCTCTTTACTGATGAGTAAAAACATTTTTGTTTCGATTTCAGCTGGCCTTTTCTCATTTGACTCTAAAACACAGTAAAAATTGAGAATTATGAGATCTACAAACAAATTTTAGCTTTTCTGTTCTGATCGTCAAACTTTTTTGGTCGTCTAACTCACAACATTGCTCTGCGAAGCGGGAGGGTATTAGCTGGTTGCCAATAAAATTGTCCTTACATATATTAAACATCTAATTTTGTGGATAGAGTCATGTACCTATAAAACGTTGGTGGATGTCAATGAGGTGACTGGGTCTAAATGAAGATGGATTAGGTAAAGTAAATAAAACCTTACTGTCTTGAAAAATGTACTTTGAATATAAATAAAATAATTATTAAAGGGCAAAATAATTATCATCTGCGGCCTTCAAAATCTTTTGTATTCATTCCTAACGCTTCTACTTCCAAAAACCCAAGATCCTCTGTGACTGTCTGGTGAGGGAAATAAAGCTCACTTTAGCCGCATGCCTAACATTTGAAGGATCAGCTTAGCATGCCCTCAGGATCATAAATATTAATACTGTTCTTTAAACCAAACAGCGAACTCAATTCAATCTGATCGGTAAGTTAACCCAGGAGCAGACTAAGGCAGGCCTAGTCTGTTGATTTACGTTGCCCTTCTGCAACAGGCGAATTCGAAGAGCTTTGTTAGGCTGAAATCCATTCGCAGCTAAAAGACTCTCAAAAATCGTGTGATTTTTTTAATTTTTTTATAACTCATTTTCTTTATATAACGAATGCACAATTTTTTTATTGAAAAAAATGATCAACACCGCCAGCAAAATAGATTATTAAAAATTAACGGAAATTTTTGAGAAATTGAAACTTCGTTTTCATTTTACAAAAAAAAAAAAAATCAGGTAAAAAACTGCATATCTTATAATTTTCTAAAAATTCCAATTGAAAAGCTTGAAATTTTGATGAAAATTTGTTGAATTTTATTGAAATTTGCGCAAACTTTAAAAGATTATTGTAGGCTGTTTTTGATGTAAAATGTACCATTATTTTATATAAGATATAATAAAAAGATATTAGAAAAAAAAACAAATAACGGTTCTAAACTTGCCGAAAAGTCCCTTTCTTTTAGTTATGATGAGCACTATATTCCAACCGCGAAAAAAACGTTAAAGAATTTTTCGAAATTTTTTTTTTCAAAAATTTTACTTTTGATGCGGTTGACAGATGTTTTTTTTTTGCATGAAAAAAAATTCAAAAAATATCGCAATAGTTTTTTTATGCTTATAAATAATTGGCTCGTATGAGCCACGTTAAGTGTCGGGGCGCCTTCTACACTCAGCGTTTTTTCACTGTTTGCTGAGTTGCAGCCCATATATAAAAAAAAAATATTTCCATCATTTTGTGGTTCGTCCCACATATGTAAACTATATGTAGCTAAAAAAAAAGTTCCATAAACTTCCATAAGGAATACTTTTTTAAATTAACTATTTTAAGAAAAACTTCCTCCTTGCAAAATTGTGTACATAATTTAATTTATAATGCGCACATTTTATGGCGTACAGTTTTACGATCCACGTTCATTGCTAAATAAATATGGCTCGTAAAAAGTCAACAAACGGATGAACGGACATAAAGCGCAAGCAACTTACAGCCAATTTATATTTTCATTGGTCATATTTTTTGACTCCCCAACATTGTCGAAATATTTGTATTTACGATCATCTCATTCTGCTTGATTTTACGTTTACTGCATTCAATCACAGCTTATTCGGGCCATCCATCAATGCAAGCAGCATCACAAGCTGCTTTACCTTTTCCATCTTCCATTCTTCTCTTACATCGTCACGCATTTTTCGCATTTTTTATGTAGCTTTTGCTTTTCTTTCTTAATAACCCTTCTTTTTTTTTTTTTTGTTGTGAAAATCCATTAAATCAATTTTGGTTTTTGTCTCATGCGTGCGTGAAAATCAAAAATCGCTCGCAATCAGTGAAGAGTGAACAACCCACCTGAGTCCATCCATCCTTGTCCCCTCACACCCCATGGTAATTTCTGTTGGCAAGAAATTTCATTCCATTCGCTTTCTTTTTATTCTCGATTCAACTTTTTAAAGTCGTAGCTCATTTGCGTGTCACCTGTGGCTCAAGTGCGCCTAGTATAAGATTGAAGAGCTCAGCAAACTGTCAGCTTTCTTCAGTTTCAACTCTCCGCCCCCGCGCATGGGATACACAATAGGAATTAATGCAGATGCAGGTGTGGAAAAGGAATTAAATTTATTAACGACAGTCCCAATATTTCGCCACTTTTGTAAACGTAAAGTTATTGAAAGCCATTAAATTTATTGTTTAGTGTTTTTCTTGGGGTACATGAACATTTTTGAATGTGGGTAGAGGGAGACAGGTGTGCTGTGGTATGGTGTGGAGAAGTTTATTGTATACTTATTATATTTCTGTTGTTCACTGAAACGTGACTCGACTCGGGAAGCGTAAATTTGTTCGCAGTTCGTTAGTTAGCGTAATGTTTAAAGCTGTTACGCGTATTCGATGTAATTTGTTGCAACTGTTGCTGGGCGCTAATGCTGATTTTCATTTCTATTATTTATGGATGTATAGGTGCGTAGTAGATACTGAGGCATAAATTGGGATTACAATTTCTCGTTTGAAGTAAAATTGAAACAACATGACGACTAAGCAGACCAACTAAAGGCAAGGCAACTCTTCTACGCCGTTTCTTTGGATAGGATGATTTTTATTAACAGAAAAGTTCAAACTAGTCATATATTTTTTTCTGTAAGGGCTGTTTAGGGCTGTTTAGACGAATTTTTTTTTTTATTAAATGAAAAATAACAATGCAATTATTATTTTACAGTAGAAACAAAAAGAGCATTAGCTGCCAGGGCTTACGGCTCGTTGTTTTAATGGACATATTTTGCTAAAGACGCGCTAGTAAAATTCGATAAAGTTAACTACTACCGATACATTAATTAATTCTACATTAAAAAAATGGGAGTAGGAAAACAAGATTAAAAATAAAATAAGTATAATGAGAAGTTTTTAATAGGAAATCTATAATTTTTCTGATGTTTTCTTGAGAGGATATTCTCAATAAGTCCGACGGAGTTTCGTTGGCGGATAGGTGTTTCCTGGTGGAAGTAAAATGCGTGCAGTCATTTCGGAGATGTTTAGCTGATAATGATGCCGAAGAACAGTATGAGCAATAAGCTACAGACAACCCTTTTAAAATGTAGGAGTGAGTTATGGTGGTGTGACCAATTCGAAGGCGTATAAAGGCAGTGATATCGTTGGTCCGACATGTTAGAAATTAATTGAATCTTTGTTTCTTGAATGTTATTTATCGCTCGAAAAATAAAAGTTCAAACTCAGAAAACAATTTCAAAATTACGTTTTGCGCTTTAAAAGAGAAAACAACACTCACAAATTAAGTTCTAATTTCTGAGTAAAAAATAAAACACACAAAAAAAAAACGATTAAAAAGTAATTTTTTACTAAGAGTTACAACCGTTAGGGTCTCTGCTTTTTTATGTACAGCCCGACATTAATGCATACTTCCAATTTTTTTTTTTTTTTTGCTTATATTAGTTACACAAATTGGTCTGGGTTTAGGAAAACTAGAAAATAATGGGTGTTTTTTTTGGGCATGTGGTTTTCAAGAAGAAATAAAGATATATAATTTAATGTTATGGCCAAGAATTTAGCTTCATTATAAAGATAAGGCTTTTCCATAATGTTTTAAAAATGATTTCGGCCAAGCGACCGCCGCGACTGGCTCGAATAAATTACAGCCGTGAGGCCCAATTTTCGAACACTTTTTGCAGCAATTGGGGCCGTTTGTTAGCGATAACGTGCCGAATATTCCCTTCCAAGGCATCAATCGTCTCGGGCTTATCTGCGTAGGCAAGCGACTTCACATAACCTCACAAAAAATAGTCCAGTTGCGTTAAATCAGACGATCTTTGAGGCCACGCCACAGGCCCACGACGCGAGATAATTCGCTCACCAAAAGTTTCCTTCAATAAATTTATTATTTCATTGGCTGTATGGCATGTAGCGTCGTCTTGTTAGAACTAAAGGTCGTCCATATCATCACGCACGAAAAAGTGATTAATCATGGCTCTATAGCGTTCCCAATTGACAGTAAAGTCGGCTTAATTTTTGAAGAAATACGGACCAATGATTCCTTCTGCCCGTAGAGCACACCACACAATGACCTTTTGAGGATGTAACGGCGTCTCAACAATGCCTTGCAGATTATCAAGACTCCAAATGCGACAATATGGTTTATACGTACGTACCCATTCAACCAAACTTGAGCTTCATCCGAACCGACCGAATATTGGACGCAGCGCAAAGCGAACCATTATTTTGGTAATAAATTTCCACGATTTGCAAACGTTATTCCGAAGTAAGTCTATTCATTATGAAATGTCAAACCAAACTGAGTATACATCAAGTAACAGCAATCAAAAAACAAACTCCGAAAAAAGTATTGCCTAATTGCAAGCCACACGTCCAAAACAAACCCCCTTTATGTGAAATTAAAAGGCCGCTCCCAATAATTTCAGTCAAAAAGTAATTATTTGTTGAACTCCGTCAAAATCACTTAAGCAGAAGAAATAGGTATTCTCTTTCCCTCGAGCTATCTCTTCAGGTTCGGAAACAGCCAATAGTTGCTGGGTGGGCCAAATCTTGAGAATACAGTGAGTGGGGAAGTAATTAATAGCCTAATTCGCTCAGTGTTGTCAAGACTGCGAATCGTCAATACGATTTTATTTTTGGTTCACTGTTAGCAAAAGCCGCTTGAACTTTTTAACACCCATGCAAAATCGTTCTTATTGCGACTTTCCTTATGCTCACGACCTCAACTAACTCTCGCATTTTCACTTTACGATCATTCAGTACGGTACGATGGATTTTTTTTGTTTTCTTTCAACTGCCTCATTTAGATGTCCGGAGCGCCTTGCGTCCTTAGTGTCCGTACGGCAGCATCGAAATTCAAGGAACCATCGCTCAATAGTTCCGATCGACGAAGCAGAGTTCGAAAAATACTTTTGTAGCCATTAGTTTATTTCCATAGCTTTATTTTCGCAAAAAAGCAGAGTTTTATCAATACACGAAATTTCTTAGAAATTTTTTTATGTCTCACTTGACGAACGTATTGGACCATGAGTTATTCTGGAAATAGGTCCGAAATGAAACGTGCCATAAGTTAAAGTATAGTTTCGAACAAAGAATAAAATATATATATACTGGAATCGAAAAAGGGATCTGAGAATGATTTAATTGGACACATTTTCGGTGGGTGAATAATTTACCAATTACATGTACAAGAGAACTATTATTTGCATTTATTTTTGAAAGATTATTTATTTCAAATGTTTACCGTAACAGCGGTTAATTTCGAGTAGTATTTGACGAATATCCGAGTAATGTGGCCATCCTAATTATTCATGGCAACGGCTATGTGGACTTTGGACTTTACGTAACCGCGAAGGAAAGAGTCTAGAGGAGTGATAACGCAGGTTCTAGGCGGCCAATTGCGCGTTACGAAGTGTAAAATTAAATATTCGCCAAATTGTGCACGCAATAAAGTCATAGTCGTGCGTCATTCAAATGTCGTTGGAACTAAATGTCGTCGATATTTTCGAATACAATTTCCAGTGCAATATAATTCGTTGATAATTCGTTGTCAGATTTACGTTCTGGCCGGCCGATGAACCGATGATTTTACCAGTCTATAAACCATGCCAAGCCATTGCTTTGCCTTGATAAAAAAAGGCAGCTCTTGAACTTCTTTGGGTTATTCTTCAGTCAAAATGCGACAAGTGTGCTAATTGGATTAACCATTGAAAGTAAAATGACCCTCATCGCTGAATAAAATGTTGGCGAAAACTAGAAATTCTGCTTCAAGCTTCTCCAGAGAATAAAGACTGGAAAGACTGGAAGAATAAAGACTGGAATGATGCCTGGGGCAAGTCCTTTCAAGATGAAATGTCAATTCACTTGTAAAAAAAATGCCACGACAATTTTATGTGTCGTATATTTCCTGCTGAGTAATGTAGCCCTAAAAGAAATACCCGATACTAATAATGATTTGGCACGTCTTCTACCTTGCTTTGCATAATTTCAGATTTATGCGATTATTTTTCAATCCCATATTCTTGTTGAAAGTTTGCGGGCCTTTCAAAAAAAATGTATGTCGTGAAAACACTAAAAACCTAATTGTCTTATACTTGAGCTGTGGTTTCGCGCGTTCATCAATTTCATCAAGTGCGATTTTGAGCAACAGACGTATAGACACTCAAAAAACGGGACCGAAATTTTTTTTTTTTAATTTCTATATCGTAATTTTTTTTTAATAGTGACATTTTCTCCTGATAGTTCTTCCCAAAACCTATATAAAATAAAATCAGTTTTCTAAAAATTCGTAAGGAAATATTTCTTTAGCGCCAATTCAATCCCATTTTTCTTTGTTTTGATATCTCTTTTTTTGTCTAATCAAGTCAATTTTTTTTGGGTATCTCCACAATGCATGCTCGTCACAAAGTAATAATGATTTTAAAATACGCACGAAAGTATGCAAGCATTTTGCTATTATGCAAACTAAAAGTATACTTTTGGCAGAAATTTTATATAAAATACGCCGGCTAAACGCACTTTCCCAAATGTTGTGTATCAAAAAGTTTAAATTTTTCACTTCACATGCTTCAAAAGTAAAATGAAAGATATGGAAAAATTAACCAGAAAAGGATATTAAAAGAAAGCTATGCTAAAGTACCACTTCGCCTAGAAGCACACTACACTACGAGTACAAGTGATACGCAATTTTTCATCAACTCGCCGGCAGGCAGCAACTTGTACATCTGACAGCGGGTGCCACGTAATGGGATATCCAAAAAGGGCATGATGGTCAGGGTGCAACCATTCATCTATTTTAACACTTGCAATTAGCTATAAATCACCTTTTTTTTTGGGGTACATTGAACAAAGCGAAAGGCTGGAGCAATGTAGCATGCTGTGAAACTGTGAAATTGTAAGGAAAGCGAGACAATCAACTGCCATTGTAGACAGAGAGGAAAAAGTATTACAGAGGTTTCCCTTTTTTGCTTTTGTCAAGTGCAGCTCGAAGAAAAACCATTAGTGTCGATTGGATATGTGTATATTTTTTTTTTTTGCCAGCAGTAAAAAACGTAGGCACCAAATTCATATGATGGTATGGGGGCAAACAGAAGATTATTTTAAACCGAAAACTGCGACAACTGCAGGCAACATTTACGCAGAAGGTCGTTGACACCCGAATTAATGTACATACATACACATTGCGTAGCTCAACAGATGGTGGTAGCTGTTTGTGGGCAGTAAATTTGCAGTTGAATTAGGCGAATCACAGGATCGAGTATGGAGTGTTGTAGCGAACGGCTTAGATATTTTTAAAGCACTTGACATTTTAGAGCTGAAGGAACGAACGGGTAGTGATTAATCATTGGGTGGGAAAAAAATTGGCCGGAAGCTTTTTTTTTCTTATGGAAATTAGACAAACGTAAGAGTGAAGGAAATCGCACTCAGATTATATATCCTCCTTTGGACTATTTTCTCGTTCCATCGAACTTTCGCGATGTATGTTGTGAGGTATCGAAGAGCTCAGTTATTGGTATCTCAATATATATTATCCCAAAAGCATAATTGATTCTGGCGAAGGCAAGATATTCCACAAGAGTTTCGCATCAAGTCGTCCTCATCAAACCGGAAAACACTGGTGGAGTTGTCACGTATGCTAATCACTTTCAGGCAATCCAACCAGTTGCCTGCACACCCATCCACTCAGTGGTTGCGGAAAACTGGGTAAATTTTTTAGGGGCACCATGAGGTTAGGCCACCTCCAGTTAATTGACCCCATTTCATCGCTATGGCATCGTTGGATAACCTAGGCAATACCATAACTAATTACTCATTTCGGTTAGATGTTTCACACCTTCATATTCCCTTGCGACCTGGTACCCAGAGCGAAGACTGGCCACTGCCGCCTTAAGCTCTTTGAGGAGAAAGTTTTTGGACAGTAACGGAGAATCCTTTGAAAGAGATCGGAGACCAGCTGTATAAACCTATCAATGCTTTGTTGGACTGCCTATGCCTGAATTTAACGATCCAAGAAAAGGCAATTAAAATAGTGCGACACTGAAATTCTTATAAATTGTGGCCCAACAATGAAAGCTTTGAACACAGAAAGTTTTTTAGAGGGTTGTCAGTGGCATACTCCTTATTTATAACCCCAAATAACAAATTGGTACCGAGAGTGTCTTTTGGTGGCAAATATACGTATATATCCTCCAAGAAAGCAATGGAGAGATCTATGCTCATTAACTATGGCAACCACGGCAAAAACTTTCTACCAAAAATGGGATTGGGGCTGGATTTCAGAATTAGGTACAACGGCTTTTCAATCGATAGGTGAAAGTATTTGCTATACTTTAGGTAGTGGACAGGATAATAGGCGAAAAGTGGAGCGAAAACCAAATCATAGTCTTCAGAAAAACTGCACTAAACGTCTCGGCAGGTAAGTCAAGGATGTCACAAACAAGACTCTCAAGAACCGTTGCTTCAATTGCGACACCCGCATAACAATTAGGTGTTTCCAGGGGTGGACTGGGCATCAAAGGAACCCCCGGGCTTTTAAAAAAAAGGGCCCCCAAATTTTATCAATTGTAAATGTTAGGAAAGTTTATTGAATAATCATTTTTAGGGTATATTTTTTATTAGTTTATAGTTACAAAAGTTTTGTTTAGTTACGATGACACTGATTAACTAAATGTACATTGCAAACAACTTTCGACTTACTCAAGTTAGGGGCCCTAAGAGTTTGAAGCCTAGACAAATCAGTGTTCGAAAACTCTATATAATTTTATCTTTAAGGCCGCGAAACAGTCACGACGGAAATCTCATATCAAAATTCGAAAAAGTGTGGGGCCTCAAACATCTTAGGACCTCAGAGGTTCGAAACTCAAAAATACTAGAATATATACATTTTGAAGAATATTCAGTTTGAGTTATCTCAGAGTTTTTTGCGGGCCTCTATTCTTAGGCCCCAATTGCTTCCTATTCAATAACTCAATATATATGTAAAACCTGTAGTCATATCTAGAATCTCTCGGGTTAAAATATAAGGTGTTGATCAGAGTTTTATTTTCAATTATCATGTTAAAGGGTGAAGCCTTATATAAAAAATTGGAAGCAACTATACGAGAGTATATTTACAGTTAACTAGTACTGCAGGGCCTTTACGGGGTTTTTTTCTTGTGTTTGTACAAATTTTTGCTGGCAAAAGGGGGGGGGGGGGCCTACCGGGCATTTGCCCGGTTGCCCGGTGGCCCAGTCCGCATCTGGGTGTTTCCTGTAAACATATGAAACTCTCTGTATCTGTCCTGCTTTTGCAAGGCGGAGATGGAACCTGCTGGAATCCCGGTTTCGGAATTCTAGCCTGGTTGATTGGTTTAAAAGGTTTGTCACCCTGGTGATTCCGTGAATCCTGCAACATCAAGTCATCCGGCTTCAATGAATTTCAGTATGTCGTACAGCGACAGGGGGCTTTCATTTGAAATATTTTGCAGTAATAGTTCACCGAGCGTATTTAGATTCATCCTATCGGAAGCAGGTCGCTCGCATACTAGATGTTCGACTGTCTCTCTTGAACCCAGGTCCTCGCAGCTGCGACAGAACCTATTCTAGGGTAAGGTGGATATTTCGGCATGCACTTCCAAAGGGAAGTGCCCTGTGCAGTCTAGTGATAATTTCGTAGGTATTGCTCATTACTAAAAGAGCCCTTGGTTTTAGGCAAATCATAGGGCACCCAAAACTGCAAGGTAATTCTATAGGATCATGTGCGGTTTCACCTCTGTTAAGAAGGTAAATTCGGCAATTCTGCTTTTTGATTTCCCTAAATGAGGCACCCATGTCCATTGCGTGGGAAACGATCATTTCAGAGCCACACCTCACCAGTTGATCCGCTGTTTCATTATCGTAAATGTCCCTATGTCCGGGGACCCATTTTAGGGTAATGGCGTAAGCGTCAGAAATCGAGGCCACTTGTCGACATGTTGGGATCTGACCGAAGACAATGTCTGAATGGCCACGTTGGCTATCTGAGAACGTAAAAACGTAAAAAACCAATTTGTGCGTTTCCAACATTTATTCGTGGTCTTGTTCATTAACATTAACACTGCAAGTTGAGTGGGCTGGTGCATAAATTTTATATGAAACTATATTATGTTATTTTATGTCAGATTCGGTTTTAATCCCACACAGATTTTGTTTGAGAAGGCCCCTAGTGAAATTTCTTGGCAAATAAATCCCTTTAATATTTTAACCCTCTAGCCACTTTTAAAGCATATGAGAGGTTCCTTACAGTAAGGGTTAAACAGACGCGTTTAGGAGGAACCTATGGAGGAACAAATTTTAGTCAAAAATTTTATTTTGGTCAAAAATATATTTTAACCATTTTTTCTGAATTTTTGAAAAAAAAAACTAGGACGGGACATTAGAACGCCAAACAAACAAAAACAAATCTACCTAACTTTTGCAAATTCATTGCGGGTTTTATTACAAAAGTTCGTACGATTTTAAGTTGCCATAAAATTGTCGCGCATTGTAAACTGCACAATGCTTTAATGTCAATAACATTCACAGAAATTTTTTATAAACTATTTTTAACTTTGATATCTGATGCCTAGAGCGGCATTTTCAAAGAATTTTCAACCATCTACAGAATACTTGAAAATTTGCGACGGTTTACATTTCCAATTTACTTCCCTCCGCTCATTCGTCCTTCAGAGAACCCCCTACTGTGTGGACCAACAAAGAACGCACCCAACGCACTGCTGATAAGTCCAGCTGAGTGAAATCAAGTGGAAAATCATTGAGAAATCACTGAGGCAAATCTTCGCTACATTTATTGCAATAAAAACCATACGATACATCAGATGCATAAAACTGAAATCAGAGGAAAAACTCCAGCTGTGCTCAAGTGATAAATGATTGCTAAGAAAAGCTACATAAAAAATAACCGAAATACAACTAACAAAACTTTGCTTTGTCGCCAATGTGTACAAAGCATACTTGAATACAAGACAATTCAGTGTAGTCAGTGTAGAGAAGTAGCAGAGTAAGAAATTTCGAAGAAAAATAAAAAACGCACAGAAGCAAAACATAAAGCAACTTAACGAACGGCAAGCAGAGACGCAAAGGCAAAGCAAATGCAACTAAATCCAATAGAAAGTTAGAAAGAAATTGCAAGGAAAACAAGAAAACTACAAATACTCGTAAAACATACAAAGACGAAAGCAACGCACGCAAAAATGAAGACATTCCATAGGAAAAACCAAACAAACAAAAATTGTAAAATTTTCATTCAAGCTAGACAAAAAATGAGAAGATTTGAAAGATATCTAGAAGTTAGAGCAAGACGAATTTCACGTAAGATAACAAGCTTTATAATAATAAAAAAAATCAATAAGCGTGCTTGTTCTCTCTCCAAGAAGCTTCCTGCGTGATCCATCTAACTAACTTGAAAAGAAGATAAATGATGGCAGCTAAACAGCGGTGACAAAATTGGAAAATTCGCAAGAGCAAGGTACAAAAAACAAAAAAAAACAAATTCACCAAGAAATGTAAAAGCTTAACAATTACAAAAATAAAACGAATACAAATTGTCTAAGATATGTCCTGGCGTTGGAGACTTTCTGGACTGAAGTAAACGACGAATATCCATTTTCAAATATATGCAGCTGCAACTGAAACTGCAACTGGCATTGCAATTTTGACAACTGAACATATATCTTCTAGAAAGTTCAAAATACGAAATGCGAAATGCGAAACTATTGATCAATCGTGAGCTGATGCTGTTGGGTGAGTAGCCTAAGCAGAGAAGAACAAAACTTGTAATCAGCCAAAAGAAGCCAACAGAAGCGCAATACAAAGTTACTTTTGCTTGACGTGCATTTAGAATATGAGAAGGCTAAAGTTGCTACAGAATGATTTGAAGATTTGTTAAAAAAAAAAGCACGAATCAACTGAATACTGAAATTGCAAAGGCAAAAACCTAATGCTATTTAGAAGATATTTTTGCACAAAATATGCGTTACAAAAAATTACATAGCGAAAATGTAGTGTTCGTTATAAAAAAGTTAAGACAAAGTATTTTATACATAAACCAATAACAGAATCAGAAAGAATTTGGTCTGCTACATAGCGCGTTTTTGCTGGCATTCGTCGTGCATTCTTTATATTCAGAAAAATTCCCAACATCAACAGTAAAAACATTATAAAAAATCAACGGTAATTTTGAGTCATTTAAAACTGCACTTTATTATTCTAAAATTCATTAGGCTACAAGACTGAATACTAAAAAAACCTTCAAAAATTCTGAGTAAATAATTTTAAAATTAAGTGAAGTGTAGAATTTGAGATTTAGAGACTATTTTCTTAGCGAAAATCAGTCTAATATAAGTGAAAGCAAATTCGTAGTGCCAGTGAGTGGCAAACACAAAAAATAGTCCTGTTTCTGAAAGGTAGAGTGCTAAAAGCGCATCTCAGGTCTAAATTTACTCATCACCATTCGATATTTCCCCAGCACCCGCCAAAGGGTAAAATCTCTACATAGATTACATAAAACATCAAAATTAATATTACCTCCTTTTTTTTTTTGTAGTGTTGAAAACAAATCTTTGATCAAAACTAACCCTTTGCATTTTGCCCCTGCGCCCCCAACAACCCCCTTAAGGGTTAAATTCAAATTTCGAATCTTACCCCACATTTTTTGATGTTCTAAAAACGAAGCTGAAGTTTAAATATACCTATTACACTTAGATTTATCTTGATTTCACATTTGTTTAAGGCATATCAAAAAAGAAGTATACCATAATAATTTTTTATTTTAAAGAAGGTTGCCACCTGATTTAAAAGTCGAATTTAATTAAATTATACACAGGTCATATGAAATAGTAAAATATAGATGTCGGACAATTTGCTTCGTTTGGAGAAAATTTATGGGTTTATTTTGAAGAGGGATGCCACCTTTTCTTAAAGTTAAATTTAATTTCATTATAGACTAAGGTATTAAATATTAAAATATAAGTGTCAAACTGTTTCAATCGGCGTGGATAAGATCCATTCATACTTTTATTTTTGAGAGAATTGCCATGGGTTAAATGTGATAGAAACCGAAATTCGTTTTCTGGTAGCATATGTAAAGGGTAACTAGCACATCAATTTTGACAGAATTTTGTACGAGTAGTATGGCTATAAAAATAAAATTAGCATACAAAGTTGTAAGTTTTACCATATAGATCTAGTTGTTTTTTCCCGAGTGTGAAGCATTTAGCCTCATACAATGACATTGACATTGTGGCACATTGGAATTTATAGCACTGTTTTTGTAATAAGCAAGAAATTAAGTAAGATTATTATTAGACTATTACAATTACTTACTGTTTTTACTACATCAAATCTTTGAGAATACACTTATGGAATTATGTACACCAATTTTGTTACTCACCTGAAAGAATAGAAAGAATATGAGGTTGATACAAGCATACGCACATTTTGTCAATAGTTTTATTAAAAAAAAAAATTGTTAAAAGTGGCATAGTTGCTCATTACACAGCCAAGATTAAAAGAATTGCTATTTGCTGCATAAACTAAAACTACAATATGCAATATATGCAAAAAAAAATTGCGCGACTAATCTCTAAGCAGAGTGTTCCAGGATTAATCGCAATCGGGTGTAATCGGTAGGCGTCATTTATTCGCGCGTAGTCTCCAACGGATATTATTGAAAATCAATTAGTCTCGACTGTTACCTTAAGAGTACGATTGAAATTAAAGTATTTAATTTAGTTTAGAAGTAAACCTTCTTTAGCGAAGTCACGACATGTCGATGGTATGAGAAAAAAAAACATACATACATATCGAGTTAGCGACATGTCAAAGTCAATGTATGTATATATGTATGTATGTAGCATGCAAATATATCCCTCATTACCTACTTACATACTTATGTAGCTTGGGACCATTTCGGTACTAGTTCAGGACCATTTGAGGAAAAGTTCTGCACCATTTCGGCACTATTTTCGGACTATATATTTCGGGACCATTTCAAGACCTCTTAGGAATTCGGAACTAATTCACCATTGCAACGACTTTTACTACTACTTCTACTGCTACCACTTAATACTTCTAACTATCTACTATTAATTGCTACTTTTTTTTACTAATGCTACTACTAATTACTACTACTAATTTTACTAATTTCTACCACTAGTTTTACAAATTTTACTACTAATTGCTACTACAGTCAATAAGGCTACTACTAATTTCTACTATTATTTTAATATCTGCTAGTACTATTTACTACTACTATTTTTAATAATATGTGCTACTATTTTCACAAATTTATACTACTTTTTTACTTGTGTTACTACTAATCACTACCACTTTTTTACTGATTTCTACTACTATTTTTACTAGTTTCTACTACTATTTTTACTAACCACTACTACTATTTTTACTAATTTTTTCTAATATTTTTACTAATGCTACTAGCAATTACTTCTACTATTTTAACTATTTTCTGCTATAATTTTTGTGAATGTTACTACTTATTTCTACTACTGCTTTTACTTGTGTTACTACCAATTACGACCACTTTTTTACTAATTTCTACTACTATTTTGGCTATTTTCTACTACTATTTTTACTACTACTACTATTTTTACTAATTTCTTCTAATATTTTTACTAATGCTACTAGCAATTATTTATATATTTTTTTATATATTTTCTGATACTATTTTTGCTAATGCTACTACTAATTACTGCCATTTTTTTCTACTGTTTTTACTAATTTCTACTACTATTTTTACCAAGGCTACTAGTATTTATTACTACTACTTTTATTAATGCCATTGTTTTTTGTACTAACTTCTCATACTATTTTCTATTATGCAAAAACTAGAAAAAACAGGATGTCTTATAAAACTCTGTCCCATATTTAATTGTACTACTTATATCTCTTTGTAGAGCCGGCACAGCAGTTTTACTCGCGCACTTAGAGGCCGCGTCGTTTTTTGTTCAAACTTTCGTGCTTAAATGTGGTGTGAAAAAAGTTATAAAAAGTGAATATGACCGATGGGTATAAAATATAGTTTAACTCCTTCTGCTGTGTAAACAAGTCTGTAATTTTCAGGCACAATATTTACTAGTTCCGTTGAGTATAAAAAGATACAACTCTACATTCACACGCATTTGGGTAGCAAAGGATACTATTTGTCTCTTAACGGGGCATGCTCGAACAAAAAGAAGCAGTTCAGTCCATACAAAGAGAAGAAAAGTGGTAATAGTCGTATGTTCCTTTGCGACACATCCCGAACTCATCGCATTTTTTGCAGTGCAAATCTGGATCGAAGTACTGAGATTTCTTTTGCTGTTTGTTTACCAAAAGCAAAGCGCATACTAACATCAATTATTTCACATCAAACTTATGTACATATGTATGTGTGTAATTTCGAATTCATTTGGTGGACGAGAAATCAGTTTGAGCTAAATAGCAAATGGGCAGCAATAGCTAATTAAATGTAAATATTGCATTAGTTGCATACAGCCCCACACACACACACACACACACATACTGCTTAATCTCCTATGTAGGTTGGAAATTGTTCGTGCATAAATAGTTTACTATTTACCACTGCTACTTAATCTAAGTAGAGATATGTAAATCCCTAACGTAACCGATTACCAACTCCAATCGCATAAGCGACGTAAAGTCACTATTATATTTGCTATCAAAGCTCAGAGCTACTTCTACAGCAAATGATCAAATCAATTCGTAGGTAACTATTAGTGTAGAAACATACTTGTGTATGTGTGTATGTATGTGTGAGCAAGTAAATAGAGTATAGTACCTGCTTAAATCGCGTGCGATAATATTGACAATACAGTCCAAGTGCGCGATGCTTATTGGATGTGGCTTTGCAGCTATCAAACCGCAATTTAGACGTATTAGATATGCGAATCACGCTACACACTGATCTTAATGCAAATTACTAACATAACACCACTTGCAATAGCAAATCATGAAAACAGATACGATATCTTATATGACATCTAACAGGGTGCGGACGATGGCTAAAGTCAGGCCTCTCTATATTAAGCTAAATTGGGTATGTTCCACCCCAATATGTACCTATCAGGTCGCGGTAATCGACTTTTGCCACAACTTTAAGGTTCACTTTACCGGAAAAATCTGCCAAGAAACTGAAACGGTTTTAAACTTCGAAGAGATTCAGATCTTCAGCGATGACTCAAAAATGGGCATTGGGCCAGGATCCGGGTTTTCTTCAAGCAACCCTTATTAAGAGAAGCTTAGGTACCTCCAGATTAATGCAACATATTCTAAGTTGAGATCATTGCAATTGACTTAATGGCAAAAGTGGTACGCATATGGACCTTGCTGTTTTAGAGCTAGCCTTTGCTAGAGGCAATTAAGCAGCGATCAAAGCGCGTCTAATTCGATTTATGTTCGAAACTATCGAGGATATCTGCAATCTTTTCGGCAACATATTCTTAACTTGTACCAGATCCCTGTACGAGAGAGAAGCTGTAGAAAGAATTTGGAGCCCGGCATGCGTATACAGCCCCCGTTAGATTTCGGATTTCGTAGTTTGAGAGAAAAGGCAGAATAATTATTATCACTCAATGAGCAAAGAGCACGGTGTCACGAATATCAAGCTACTCAGTACCAACAGAACACCTGGCAATCGGCTACATGGCCACCAGCTGTGGAGCTGTGAGGATGAGGAAGAAGTAAGCCCTTTCTGTACGAATTTCCTACACTAGGGAGCAAAACGATACAGACTTCGGGTGGATTTTTTCTTCGAAGTCTTCGGCAATAATTCGGTATTGTTAATTCTTTTATTTTTTGCTCAGGAAATAATCGACATTTCTTGAGTTTAATTTTTTGGTTCGTTTAATAATTTAGTCGATATTTTTCGAGTTAAATTTTTACTCAGAGAATAATCGATATTTTTCGAGGTTTATTTTTAGCTCAGCGAATAATCGATATTTCTAGAGTTTAATTTTTACTCAGAGAATAATCAATATTTCTTCAGTTTAATTTTTTGCTCTGAAAATAATCGATATTCCTTGAGTTTTATTTTTTGTTCAGAGAATAATCGATATTTCTTGAGTTTAATTTTTATTCAGATAATAGTCGATATTTCTCGAGTTAAATTTTTACTCAGAGAATAATCGATATTTTTCGAGGTTTATTTTTGGCTCAGAGAATAATCGATATTTCTAGAGTTAAATTTTTACTCAGAAAATAATCGACATTTCTTGAGTTTGATTTTTTGGTTCAGAAAATTAACGTTATTCTTTGAGTTTGATTTTTTACTCAGAGAATAATCGATATTTTTCGAGGTTTATTTTTGGCTCAGAGAATAATCGATATTTCTAGAGTTTAATTTTTACTCAGAGAATAATCGATATTTCTTCAGTTTAATTTTTTGCTCAGAAAATAATCGATATTCCATGAGTTTTATTTTTTGTTCAGAGAATAATCGATATTTCTTCAGTTTAATTTTTTGCTCAGAAAATAATCGATATTCCATGAGTTTTATTTTTTCGCTCTGAGAATAATCGATATTTCTTGAGTTTTATTTTTTCGCTCTGAGAATAATCCTTATTTCTGCACAGAAAATTAAGCTTAATTTTTATTTTTTTTTAACAACTTCCCACATAATGAAAACAACGTGTTTTCCTTTATAAGAAAAAATATTTAAAAAAAATAAATTAAGATTTCTTTTCGGAGCAAAATATAAAGTACAACTATTTTCCAACGAATAAATAAGTAAAAGAATAAAACTCCAAAAATAACGATTATTTTCAAGAAATAACAATTACAAATTAATTTTTTTAATAAAAGTTATAACCTTTACAGTCTCTTATTAAAGTTTTCATAAGCCCCTTTCATTTGATGCCAATATTGTACAACTTTCTTTCAATACATTTTTTTGTTACGAAGAATATATTAACTCATCGGTTGATGTAGAAGCCGATATGTAGCCTTAAAATTCTAGTGATTCTATAAATCGTGTCATAATGCACAAGCTATCCGTACTCTTCTCCCTACCAAGTGCAATCACATCTCGGCATCAGCACAAGAATTTAAATTTGCCTAGTTGCTCATACGCCATGGTGTACCATGCCATGCGCCCGTACGTTACCTCACACTCTTCCCTGTATCAACTCAAAGTAAACAGATGTATGCAAATAAAGCATAAACTAGTATGTATGTGTATTTGTGCTCGTGTGATGGTCTGTAATCTATACAAATAACTAAATATTTGCTCAACTCTTTAGCAGCACAGTAAGTCTTAAATGTTTTGCCCCTCCCTCCCAACGCCGCTTCGATGATATTCTACCTATAGCTACACTGTCCTCATTCATTCATTTATCATAGCTACATATTTGTGCTATGCAACACAGAACATTCTCATCTAACAAACTACAAATGAACTTCATAAATAATAAATTGGATGGCAGAGAAGGTTGGGAAGAAGAGTGAGACAGTTCGCTATTTGTCAAATGTAGTGTGACTGTTGCAATTGCATCATAAATTTCTAATATCCTTAGACAAGTACATGGAAATATCGCAAAAACGTGGACGTGGAGGGGAGTTAGTCTACTATGGCAAAGGCATCTAACTTATTCGCTTTTACGGTGATGATGAGTAATGAACGGCCATTAAAATAAGTATAATTTTCTGAAGCTTGGCTTTTCTACCGTCATAGCGAGTGGGATAATTTTTGAAAATTCATTTCAATTAGCAACGCCAACGCAACTTTTCAATAGTTTAGGCGAAGAACAAAAGTAGTGTAATGTAATCCGGCTTTTATACTCAGAAATTACAATTTGCAATCGGCAACCATTCATTATCTGTGCAAATATAAATTTGCACGAACACTGTGTTAAGGCCCAGGTGCGCAGGTGGTACAGTAATGTACATTGAGGTGCTCCAAAAATATCAATATTTTAATTTTTTTGGTGCATAGATTTATGTGATTTTATCGCCTCACTATAACTTGAACAATTTTTTCGTTCGAGATGGTGATCTTATAAAGATTAATTGCAGAATAATCCCCCTGTGGGGTTGATCAACTGAGAAAACTAATCAAACTGACAGTTGTCAGGTTCGCTGCGCCTAAAACTATGCGTCAAGCCCTCTAATGTTGATAACTGTCATTGTAGTTATTATGTCCTACTGAGTACATGACAAGGACGTTATATTCCGAGACATAATTTTAGGCGCAACAAACCTGATAACTGTCAGGTTAATACCTTTTCTCTGGTCACCATCATAGGGTGGTATATAGCATTTTCATTTTAAATTAAACCTTTTTAAAACTAAATGAAACTATTTTCAAACTAAACGAACCCTTTTTCAAATTAAAGGAAACTATTTGCAAAATAAGTAAAACTCTTTTCAAAATAAATTAAACTTTATTCCAAAGAAATGAAACTTTATTCAACTTAAATTAAACCATTTCCAAATTAAATTAAACAATTTCTAAGTATATTCATTTAATTAAACAAACAATATGTTATAAAATATGAAATTAATGAAGGGCTTGTCCACTGGCCGCTATCGGGATTTGGATGATCATGTCCATAACGTAATTCGAACAATCATTTTGATTAATTTGTGCGATATTTTCTTCAATTACGCTGACTATGTTATGCTCAGTAGTTAAATCACTTAGTAATGATCGGCCATAGGATTTTAACTTAGAGTTACAAATGGTTCAAAGAAAAAGCATAACCAAATGATATTCTGATCTTTTGCTGTTGTTGCTTCCGACAGATGGCACAACGCCGAAACCGGTTTGTCTTAAAACCAAATTTGACAAGGGATGGCGAAAATTCGTTCCAAAATACGTCATAACCAAATGGTTCAATAAATATATAACAATGGTTTAATTTAATTTGGAAATGGTTTAATTTGATTAGAATAAAGTTTAATTTATTTTGAAAAAAAATTCGGTTATTCTGAAAACAGTTTTATTTATTTTGAAAACAGTTTCGTTTAATTTGAAAATAGTTTTATTTATTTTGAAAATAGTTTCGTTTAGTTTGAAAAAGGTTTAATTTAAAATGAAAATGCTTTATAAACTTTGGAGTGGAGCAGGTAATTGGAAATTACTGTGGACCTCAGAAACCCCAAGTATTTTGGTTATCTGTTCGAGGTTCGAGGAAAGCCAACATTTCTTTTAGTTAGGGCTGACATAAATCGTTAACTGTCACTGGCATTGGCTGGGTCTGTCTACTGAGATAGCAAATCGGTCGTGAGTTGATCGCGATTACACATTTGAGAACATCTTATGTTTATTTTAGGCTTCACACAGAGATTAAGGTACCTCAGATCGTGCATAATCGAGCTGTAGGGTGAAGACATCTGGGGAAGTCAGTACTCGTTTCCGCCACGCCCTATAACCTATCATCTATCTATATTTTTATGTAGCAATCTAAATCAAATATAAATTAGGTCACTTTTTCGTACAATTATCATAATGCAAATTATGAATTCAAACCATCGTCATTCATCGTGATGCTATACCAAAAATTGTACGTCAACTCCGAACGACCCATGATTTACATATATGAGAGGTGTTTTGAGGCAGACATAAACGTACGTAGGGATTTGTCATTTTTAGTTGCCGACCAAAGTTGCCGCTGAAAATGTTTAATGGTGGTCAGATTCGATTTCAAAAGTAGCTAAAAATGTTTACTTTCGGCTACAAATTTTTACTTTTGGCTTAAAAAAGCTAAATAAAACTTGCGTTGTTTTTTTTTTATAATGACAAAACAAAAAATCATAAAATATCCAAGACAAAAGTATAGGTATATAGAAAACTGTAATTTTTTTCTCACGTGAAACGTATACTTGAAGTTTTCGGTTCGTCCTAATTTCGAACCACTCGAATTTGTTATACCTGTAAGTATCCGCAATGCAGGTGGAAAATATTTTAGCACTGCAAATTCTGGTAAACAGGTTAGACGACCTCGCAGTTGGATTTATCGTTAAAAATTCCTCATAATTTTATTAGTATTAACAATTATATATATTTATAGAGCTTTCGATATTTTCCCAAAGCAAAGTATTACAAACAAAAATTAAGTTAACTTAACAAGCATTTTTAAATTTTTGTAATTTTTTTTTTCATTGCTACAAATATTTCATACTAAATTTCACAATGTACTTTGTAGTTCTTTAAGAGCTAGAACTGTTACCCAGAGGCCATCGCCATTACCCGGAGTGTCATGGTTTCCACTTTTGGCCGGTGTACGTAACATCAAACAATTATAGAAAAAGGTGGTCACCCCTCGGCAGACAATAGCAAAGCTAAGAGTTTATTTCTGCCATAAAAACTTCGAGCATTTGGAGTCGCCGTAATCACAAAGTATAGGAGAAGTTCGGTCAAACAACAAGCAATAATGCAACCCCGAAATTATTATTCTTACTATTATTACTAGTTTCTTTGGCAATTTAAATAAAATGTTTTCACATATCATTTTTATGTAAAATTTTGCTTTTTATACTGTTAAAATAGAACTATTCGAAACTTATTAAATGAAATGTTATACATACATATTCACAACACTATGCTTATTAAATTGTAACTTTTTATTGTTTTTACATTACAAAACTATATTCACTAAAAATCTAGTTGGTTTTCAGTGGAATAGTCAGAGCGGTAATGTTGAGAAAAACAATTGTATACCTGAATGAAGTTATTCGATTTGACAATGTTTTGAGCCGCAATCAGGAAAATTCTACAGACAAGTTTGCTCCGATTCGGAAAATATTTGATAAATGGTCCAAACTTTTGGCGAGTTTTTTTTTTTTGTGCAAGAGCGTGGAATATCTTCAGCAAAACCTACATCGTAATGAGACAAGGCGTACCATAAACTGAGCCAGCAGTATCTTTACTTTTCAGCGTTAAAGGAGATTGACAAAATAGCTCAATGCGGAGTTCGATTGCACAGATCACAAGACCAAAACAACCTTGCGCTTCCCCAGAGCCACGCAAGAGGTCAGCACCATCATTCGAAGGTACTAAAGATAGATATAAAAATAAAATATTCTTACCGAGATGAAATTTTATTGGCACAAAATACATACAAACTTCATATGACAAGTTTTCCAAAAAAAAAAAACAAAAATCAAACAAAAATAAGTCAAAGTCAAATATTTTTGAAGCACCCTTTGAAACATTTACGTACTATATCGCAAGTACTTATCTCAATATAGGCAAACGATGGCCATTGTTGCATTATTTTCATTTAGTTTATACTACACACATACATAGATATGGACTTAAATTTATGCATTATGCATTCAATGTAATTCTATGATTATTTTCCAACTGAAAATTCTGGCTTATATCATTTGCTCATAAGCATTTTAACATTTGTGTAGTTGTAATATTTGACTAATTATTCAGCGTTCCATAAAGAAAGATTATATGTAACATTGTATTTATGTTATTAATGTTTAATGTAGGTATCGATGCCAAACCAAATTTTCGACAGCACTAAAAGTTTCTGTTAATAATTGATTGGTACTAGAGCTTAGTATCCTGGTTTCAGTAAAACAAAAAAAAAAAACTTTATATGAAAATATGAACAAGTAATTAAAAAGTAAATTTATTCTATCCAAATGTTTTTGAATCACTTTGCAGCGCTAAAGGAATAAGTGGTCGTATATTTTTTTCTTCAAAAAAATTTGCAGCAACCCTAAAGTATTTTTTCAAGCACCAGAAATAATGAAAACAATTTTGTTGGGATATTTCTTGAGATCTGGAAACCCAGGTTTAGAAACAATGCGCAAAACTGAAAGAAATGGAATGAAAAAATATCGTGCTGACAATAAGGGAATGACTTGATGTCTGGTCAAGCGAAGTTATTTCAGCCACATTCTCCGAAATGTTAGGAGAAAAGTTTTATGTTATTACAATAACAATAATAATGAAGATGTTATCTTTCACTATCTATCACTGAGTATGAGAGAATTATTTAATGGCCAAATGTGAAATTGAAATTTTTGTCATTTCATTGTACAGAGGAGGAATTGTTCTGGAACAGCAAAAGGAAAAAATTTAATATTTGTATTAAGTAACAGAAAAATAAACTAGAGTATCGGCACAACATGTCAGTTTTCCTTTTAATCACTGAAATGAAATAAATTCTTACGAGGGGCGTATCTCGTTATGGAAAAAAAAGTTAAATTTCTATACTGGGCGATTCAAAACCTCGTACAAATATTTGGCAAGTGTATCCTTAGGACTAAAACTAACAAAAAAATAGTTGGGTAATTTTTCTACCCGGAGTTTATTTTCTGAGTTAGGATAACTGGTCTTGGTCCTTTTTGAGCTAATAGATTTAGTACCAACTTATGATATTATTGATAGAGAGTTGAAGAGAATTCGAATTCAAAAAACAAACATTTGGAACTATCCGTCACGATTTTAGCGCGGTACACAGTCAAATTTTGCAAAAATAAGTTGCTATAAGTATTTTTTCTCAGAGTCTCAATCTTTTTTTTATTCAAATCAGCTCATATTCAAATCGGAAATGGCCTTCATTTACAATAACATAACCTTCCATTCATTTTTGCAACGAACGGCTGAGACAGCCTTTTGTCTTCAATTTGACGGATCAGTAATGATTTGTCGTAATTCTTCGACTGTCTCAAGCGCATAAGAATAAACGAAAACTTTTATGTTACCCCATGAGAAAAAATCGAGAGGAATCAAGTCGGGCGTTCTCTATTCGATTCATCGATTTTGGAAAGAGTCCGGTCCCTTCAAACTTCCTGGGGCAAAGACTCCTGTAATGGATTTATTTTCAAACTGGCCGTAGCTCAGCAAAGAAGCCCCGGAAAGCTAAATATATCCGTAAACTTTTTGCTTATTTTAGTTATACAACTTTTTCTACTATGTATATTTCAGAAATCTACAATTGTATTTCAGAAAAAGCGAAATAAATTCAGCAAAATACAAATGTATTTCAGAAAAACACAAATGTATTTCAGGAAGGGTCAACTGTGTTTCAAAAAAAAAATACAGATGTATTTCAGAAAAGGCCAAATAAATTTCAGAAGAATACAAATGAATTTCAGAAAACGAGAAATGAATTTCAGAAATGTACAAATGTATTTCATATAAACGCAAGAGTATTTCAGAAAGCGGCAATTGTACTTCAGAAAACAAATTTCAGAAAAATAGAAATGTATTTCTGAAAACACAAAATTAATTTCAGAAAGGCTCAAATGTATTTCAGAAAAATTCAAATGTATTTCAGAAAGCGGCAAATGTATTTCAGAAAAGCACAATTGTATTTCAGAAAAGGCGAAATAAATTTCAGAAAAATACAAATGTATTTCAGAAAACACAAAATGAATTTCAAAAAAGCACAATTGTCTTTCAGAAAAATGCAAATGTATTTCAGAAAGCGGCAAATGTATTTCAGAAAAGTACAAAATTATTTCAGATTTTTTTTTTTTATAGAATATGTGTGGCTAAGTAAACTTCTGCATATGTCTGTGTTATGATGATAGAACATAACGTTATTAAAACCATATAAACATTAAGCATCTGCCCTTACCCCACTTCCCCTTTCAACCAACATAATTCAAATTAAAATTTAACTTGATGAAACTCATTTGAGATCGATAAAAAAAGTGTATAGGTAAAAGCCAAAGAAAATTAAACGTTAAATTTTAAATAAAAAACTGAAGAAATAGCAGATAGCCTCCAACGTCAATAATAAAAAAATGTATGATGAGAACTTTAGTAAACCCCTTATAAAAGAAAAATCATTAAAGTACCGCTACAAGAAACTAAATGAAAGAAAAAACGCGCTTACTTAAATAAAAGTCATAAACAAAATATAGCAACCGATTCACGTCCACTTAGTACTTCAGTGCTGCAAGTCACCCGATGACCAACGATAGGTGGTAGCATTTGACAATAGCCGCCACTTGCTACTACCGTACGCCACATTGCAAACAAAATTGCAATTAAAGTATTTAATTCTGTTCTTAAACGAACACTGAACACCCGAAAAGCTATCACACTCACACAAGCACAACAACACAACCCTCTGGCAGAACATAAATACGACTAGGCATACTATATGTACATATATCTGGCGGACTATTGGTTTCCGGTTTTTATGACTTAAGCCAACATATTGTTCAACAACAACAACAACTAAGGTAGCATCATAAAAAATAACAATAAAAGTGTACACCACACACACACACGCGCGCGCTCGCTCTGATACGAAAAGTGGGAGAAAGCTATAAAGTGGGAAACTAAGGCCATCACAAAATGTCGAACAATAAAAAATGTCGAACAACACAGAATATGGTAGAAGAAGAAAAAAGGAAAAGAAAAAATATGTGGCTAAAGGTGAAAGTGATGGGAAAGTTGCACAGCTAACGATGGAGGATACACGGCTGTATGCTGGTTGATTTGCATAAAATTAGGGTGTTCCCCAATATTTGGGTTTGAGACATTGGGCTTAACTCGCAGAAAAAAAACTTTATATTTTACTGCAAGCTTTTTGATCTAACCTTATTTTCAGTTACACGATTTTATTAACATTTCATAATCGCAGTTCTGCGACTTTTAGTTTTGCCTCGTCCTAAAAGTCAATTTTTCGATAATATTTGAAAGTTTTTGCATCTTCATCTTATTTGCATTATTTTCATTGTTCGCTCATATGTTAACGCTTTTTTTGCCTAATTCCCTTTCCCAGAGCACAAAATTAAATCTGATTCAAGGACTTCAGTTTCTTCGATCTTAGGTAATCATTATTTTAATAATCATATAATATGAGGAATTAGACCTTAAACCGGGCTTTTTACAGGGAACTCCCTGAACCGGCAAGCCTTTCTACACCCTACAAATATGTTTTGATTTTGAGTAAAATCGAACTGTGAATATGGTTTTTAGAAATAGCTCAGCACCACCTAACGGAATTTTTGTTAACCTCGATGAAGTTCGTTTGGGTACACTAGGGCAGTCCAAAAGTGAATGAGTAAATGTCGAAAAAATACTCGTTTTTACATAAAATATTTTTAATGGTCCCCTAATTTCCTCAGTACTTTTAATAGAAAAAAACGATTTTTCGTAAAAATGATGTAAAACATTTGATGTGATTTTTCGGTGACCCATAAAACAAAAGTTTTAGTATTAAAAAAAATGGTTAAATAAACAATTGGATATTTTAACGTCAAGTCTGCTGAAAAGAAACCAAACTTGTCCATTGAAAAATGTTGATTTTCAAGGATTTGTTAATATTTCTACGAAAAATTGTTTTCCACATTTAAAATACATAGGGAAATTTGAGTGGCCTCAAAATATTTTTTGGGTAAAAAAATATATTTCTTCGATATAGGACAATCATAGGCCACTACAAGTTTTATTTTTTTTCGACCACCCTAGTGTGTCCACATTTTTTCCTATTTTTTTTAATAGCTAAGACAAAAGCGATATTGAAGTATTTATGTTGTTTGAACTCTCGATAAAATATTCTCCGAAATCTATACCGCGCACCTTTGATCTATGAATTTTTCGTTTTCATAAATTTTCATTACAAAATTATGCATGAGAAACCAACGGCAACTTTTGCAAGAAGTTTGGTAGAGTTTAATAAAATTGGTCATTTCCAGACTCCATTAAAATATCAGTAATGAGAAAATTCAATTCAAATTTAAAATAAAGTATCCTGTTTTTTTGATATTACGAATTCTTTTTATATGCGATGTAGGCGTGGACCAGTAGTACTTACGAAAATATTATGGCACGGATATACCCATTTTCGATAAATTATAATTTTACTTATTTTCTACCAATATCAAGTTTCGCCCCGTTAACTGTTATAGTTATTGAATTATCGAAATTTTTAGATCAAAAGCTTGGATCAAGGCAATATGTTCACCTAGTTTCGTTGAGATATTTTAATCGAGTTATCATCCTGACCATTTTATTATCTCTACATCGATATTTTTTTTCTGTTCGGCTAATGATTCTACTTTTGTTTGTTTTAGGTTTGGTATTGTAGATACCCGATAGGTGGCGCAGTAATCCAGTTACTGACAATGAACTCGCATTCTCAAGATATGTAGATAGTTTTGGAGCTAAAAATCAAAAAAACAAAAAAGGATACTGCCATTCTTACATTGGAAAATTTGCATTAGATCAGCTGCCATCCTACAAAATGGCTATATTAGTTGGCAATGGCTTGAGAAATAACTAATGAAAAAAAATAGAAATCAAAGGGCTGAGAAAAACAAAAAGGGCATTATTATTTCGAGTTCAGAAAACGTCATAAAGCTACTAATAATGTAAGTCATTTTAGTTCAAATATATAGCAATCAGCAATTAATCGACCATGGCGTCACCTATTGGTATTTCCGAACAACCCACGAAAATTAAGATGGCAAAATAACAAAACTGGTTTGTTTCCACAGCGTGTTTGACAGAAAATATCGAAAACTCACTTCCACCTATGGCAACAGTGGAAAGGAACAACAACAAAAACGAGTATGTTTGTACGGGTTAGGTAAAGGGCTTGTTTCAAAATGCTTTTATAAATGGTCATGGCTACTTTTTTACTAAAGTGTAACATAAAAATATTTTTTTCAATTCAAAGGAAAACTAATGCGCTTCTGCTGAATTAGAATTGATAACATTGCAGGATGGAAACACTTGGGCATACCAATGTAAAAGTAAACAATCTGCATACGTCGCCGGATACCAATCAGGTTCTTGAGGTGCCAAATTTTCCAAAAGGTATCGATATAGTTGGAAAGGGATGATAGGCATTAATTTGAGTTTGTAAAAAGTTATATTGGGACGAGGATCACGAATCATAATAATTAGTCGCAGCGAAGTAAGCGGGTATCAGCTAGTAGGTATATTAATAAAACTATAAAATGCCCCAGTTTGTCGCGCCCTCTAATGGCTCTCATCGAAAAGTACCACCCGAAATTTTACTTTGAAGATTGGGACATCACCCCGGCGTCCTAAACTTACCTCTATACACATATGTTTGTATTCCCGCTTGAGAGGCCACATACAGCTCAAGAGATTCAAAAAAGACAAAATATTTCCGATTTAAAGTTGGATTACCCGAATAGCTATATATGTATGTATTATATGTATGCACCCAATTATCCATTTTGCTATCTGCATGCGTGTGTGTAATGCGAATGTGATTTAAAGTTTTAAGAATACAGTAGCACAACGAATAACCGTAAAAGGTTGCACCATACAACCGTGACTGTCCGGAGCACAGGGACAAAGAGAGCTGCATGCTGTTAGTGACAAATTTTTTAATACAAACGCGCACATTTCCAATTCCGATGCATTTGCTGATATTGAGGTGAATGTAAAATTGCAAGACTTTGTTTTTGTTTGGTATCATTTTGCACGGTTGGATGCCAATAAATTCCAAATAGGATAACAAACACAATAACAATGGAGATAAAATTTTTATTAGTATTGTGCTGGTAGCTTTTATTTTATAGCCTTTACGTACATAGCGTGCTAGTGACATTCTCTGGTCAAATTTTTGTGAGCTCACATTGAATTTGAAATTTTTTGTCTCATGTTGTTTGGAATTTGTGGTAAAAAAGGTTTAAATTCATATCTCAGTGAAACAACTAGTTTAGGTAATCCTAGGTTTTTGGTTGCTTTTTCAGGATAATGTGAATAGGAACGATTTTCCGTCAGCACTTGTCAAATTTGGTTTGGAGACAAAAAAATTTCAGCATTTCGTAATCTTCAGTGTCGTGCTTCTTTCTCTGCATATCAAAAAATTGCATGAGGAATAATTTTGTAGAAAATTGTTAAATTATTAGCTACATCCCTTTCTCTTGGCAATGTGAATTAAAGGAATTTATAATTTATACAGAATTATTTGCCAGAAAATTTCTTTTCGAGTCTTTTCATTCAAAATCTATGTGCGGATAAAGCCGAATTTTACATAAAATTGAACTCCTCCGACACAGCTCCAACGAATTTTATGAAATTTTGTTAGTATATTTTGTAGGTATAACAATGGTCGTAAAGTATAGGTACCTTATGCTTGCGAGAGGGTTGCCACCTGTTTGAAAAGTCAAAAGTAATTAAAATGTACACAAGCTATATGAAATATTATGAAATATGAAATATTAAAATACTTACATATATATTTTATAAGAGTTGCCACCTGTTTACAAGTTCAACTTTAATTAAATTATATACAAGTAATATTAAAACTAGGGTGTGGAGCGGTTCGTCTCGGCGAGGAGAAGATTTATACCTATATTTTGGAGAGGGCTGCCACCTGTTTGAAAAGTCGAATTTGATTGAATTCTACACTAGTTATATGAAACATTAAAATATGGGTATTTCAGCAAGAAGGTACATACCTAACTTGATGGGGGTTGCCACGTGTATGAAAAGTCGAATTTAAGTTAATTTACTAAGAAAAAAGTTTATAGCATATAAAGGGTTGCAACCCGTTTGAAAAGTCGAATTTAAGTTTATTCGCTGAAGAGAAAGCTTATGATAGGGTTGTCACCTGTTTGAAAAAAGTCAAATTTAATTTAATAAAAACCAAGGTGAATGAAATAGAAATCGAGTCGAACTGCTGACGAGTGCGGACGTGTTATTACTTAGCTCCGACGTTTTCACTTTGTGCATTCTTAAGTTCGCGATGTCAATTTGTGCTAGTTGCGGCTCACAGTGTGTTGAAGGCGATGTTGTTTCTTGCGGTCTATGTTCACTAGACTTTCATTCGAAATGTGTAAAACTAAACTCCGCAAGTTTAAAACTCTTAAAAACCAACAAAAACCTACTATTTAAATGCGACACTTGCTGCTGTGTGCCCATCTCGTCTTGTCTAGCTAAGCTGGAAAATGCATTGTGCTCTCTAAATGAATTACAATTTGCTTTGCGTGGAAAACAAATTCCTAGTGTTTTGAAAATTCCTGAAAATTCATCAACTTCTAAGCCAGCCAACAAAAATGGTGCTAACAACTTTGCCAATAATAGTGTTGCAACAATGAATGCAAATCTGAGGTTAACGCGCTCACAGTCTAAGGTCGCTGACCTCGATAAGTCGCCCTTGAACGCGAATTGCTCTAATTCTTTTCCTGCTCCTACAGACTTTGGTGTTGTTGCTGCTCACGCTACTGAACAGCTCTCTGCTGTGGAGAATGCCGCTGTTGGTACACCCACTGTCAACACTGACATTGTTGTTGCCGCTCTCGCTACCGATCAATCCACTTATTTCTCTTCTGTGCGCGACGCCCATACAAACAAAGATTTCTCGCCTTCTCTTCGCCGTACAGATGTCACTGCCGATGATTTGCCAGTTTCTGTTCCCGCGGATAATATCAATGCTGCTGACGGTGTTTTTGCTTCTGCTTCCCATCCACTCATTGATAACAAAGGCCAGCGCACCAACTCTGCTTGGGTTAAAGTTAATAACAAAAGGAGAAGAAAACAAGTGGTTGTTGTTGGCTCTAATAAAAGCACTGAGTTGTCTGTGGCCGATCGCAACATGTGGGTTCATTTATCTTCGTTTGAGCCGAAAGTAACTGCTAAGGAGATAACAAATTATGTATCTAAATATGCGAAAATTGATATAAAGTCACTCTCTTGTTATGCGCTGGTGAAAAAAGATGACCCAGTAGACAATCACAGGCGTATCAATTTTAAGCTGGGGGTCCCTTTAACTGATTACCCAAAAATATTGGATGCGGCAATTTGGCCAGTGAATGTGAGAGTCAAACCATTCCATTTTTTTCAAAAACCGGTCGCTCATATGAAACCGGTATAACAATTAAAAATGGAAGTGTAATTCCCAAATCTAATGCCGGTCTTAAGATATATTACCAAAATATTTCGGGACTTAGAACAAAATCAAATACAGTTCTACAATTCAGTACGCAAGAGGCTTATGATGTGATTGTTATTGTAGAGACCTGGCTGAAGTCTGATCTCTACGATAGTGAATTCTTCGATCCAAATTTATACGATGTGTTCCGCAAAGATCGAGATTCAGCAAAAACGGGCTGTTCAAGAGGAGGCGGAGTCCTAATTGCCGTTCGACAAAAATTTCGGGCTTCGTTAGTGACCCTTAGTAATGGTGACTCCTTGCTAGATCAAGTGTGCGTTTGCATTAAAGGAATGAAATCTCATGGCTTTTTATTCGTAATGGCATCATATATTCCGCCCAACAGCAATTTTGAGCTATATAAAGCTCACGTGGACAACATTATTGCGCTACCTCTGGACTTAAGTGATAACCATCTTTGTGTTCTGGGTGATTTTAACCTGTGTCACATTAAATGGTGCTGTGATTCTACTAGCTCTCATCTTATTCCTAATAACATTACTTCAAATCATGAATCTTACTTCGTAGATAGTTGCCTTAGTCTAAACCTAAAACAAATTAACCCTATTTTAAATGACCTAAATAGATTATTAGACCTTATATATGTAAGTGATAATATAGATTCTTGCGCATCTAAATGCATTTCGCCGATCTCTGATGCTAGTATTCACCACATGCCCTTAGATGTTGAGATCAAATTTTATGTGTTTTCAACCATTTTGTCTAATGATAGAAATTCTTACAATTATGCATCCTGTGATTTTCCAAGTTTAAACAAATCCCTCTCAGAAATTAAATGGGATGAGCTACTCATGGACTTGGATACTCACACTTGCTATACAACATTTACATCGTTACTCAATGAATTCTGTTTTAATAATATACCTGTGAAAAGGAAGAGACCTTATAAGTCGCCGTGGTATAATAGAGATTTAATGAAGTTAAAAAATCTTAAAAACAAATATCTGAAAAAATTTAAGTCAAATAACATCCATTCATTTTTTTTAAAATACCAGCACTACCATAAGGAATTTAAGTCATTAAATAACACGCTTTACAAAAAATATGTTCGAAGTGCAGAGCAGAATATTAAAGCTAACCCGAAATCATTTTGGAACTTTGTAAAATCAAAGAAACGTTGTTCTAGTATACCCAGCTCAGTATTTCTGGAAAGCAAATTTGCTAATACACCTGTAGAGGCAGTTAATTTATTCGCGGAGTTTTTTATGTCAAATTATGTAATTGACGATCAGAGTTCACATGATTTTTCATCTGAAATATCATCGTTAGTTAATCTTGGTACCATGCATATCTCTCCGGAAGAAGTGATGGACGCGATTCTTTCCCTCAAGCCCTCGTCGCATTCAGATGCTGACGGATTGTCTGTTATTCTACTTAAGGGGTGTCCAGCGTTGTCATACCCGTTACAAGTTATTTTTAATAAATCTCTCGCCTCTGGTACCTTTATTAATGATTGGAAGCTAACAACAATTACCCCTCTTTTCAAAAATGGTAGTAAAAACAATGTTAAGAATTACAGACCAATTTCGAAACTATCAACCTTTTCTAAACTGTTTGAAAGTGTGGTCAAAGACAAAATTTATTTCGCGATAAAGTCATTAATCAACCCAAACCAGCATGGATTTGTATCCGGGCGATCGACAGTCTCAAACTTAATGGTATTCAGTGATTTTTGCATTTCATCGTTTTCGGCTGGTTCGCAAGTTGACTGCATTTATACGGACTTCTCTAAGGCGTTCGATAGAGTATCCCACAGGATTCTGATAAATAAGTTAGCTTGCCTGGGCTTCCATTCATCCCTTCTAAAATGGATTACTTCATACTTGGCTAATCGGCGCTGTGTTGTTACAATTGATGGCATAGCTTCGGACTTTTTCGTGGCCTCTTCAGGTGTACCTCAGGGGAGCATTTTAGGCCCTCTTTTGTTCATTATTTTTATAAATGACATAGGCAGTTGTTTTTCGTTTTCGAATTATTTGCTCTATGCTGATGATTTGAAGGTCTTTGCAATTGTTAATGATGATGACGATGCAATAAAACTTCAATGTGATTTAAATAATCTTAATACATGGTGTCTAAAGTCACGGCTATCTATAAATTTTAATAAATGTTTTCACATAACCTTCACTAGGCGGCAGAACGCCACACCTACTATTTTTCATATTGCTAATATTGTCCTAAACAAGGTTACAGAGGCCAAGGATCTGGGAGTGATTTTCGAGGCAAAGTTTTCATTTAATAATCACCTTAATTTTATTCTCTCGAAAGCATATTCGGTTCTGGGTTTTATACGACGAAATAGTTCAGAGTTTTCCGATCCATACACCTTTAAGCTTCTTTTTTCGTCTCTTGTTCGCTCTCATTTGGAATATGCGGTAATAATATGGAGGCCATACGACCAACATTCCGTAAATAGGATTGAAAGGGTCCAAAAAATTTTTCTGAAGCAGGCACTGCGTTCATTGCGGTTCGAGGAACCCGTTCCTTCGTACCACTCACGCCTGTTGCTAATTAGTCTTAGTTCTCTTGAAAAAAGAAGGTCTGTCCTCTCTCTTTCATATATATTCAATATAATTAATGGCACAATCGATTGCCCAATTCTACTGGAACGGATTAGCTTTAATGTTCCGCAAAGAAATCTGCGTAATTTCTATCCTTTTTATGTTGATAGTTGTAGAACAAAATTTGCAAGTAATGCGCCTATTTCGCGTGCCCTAACGGAATTTAATGATTTATTTTCCTCTAAGGTAATTGACTTTTCGTTTTCTAAGTCTGCTATTGTGAGAATTTTAAATTTGATTATCCAATAAACATTTATTATTAATTCGTTTGTTAGTCTGTAAGGTACTATGTACTGTAGATTTAAATTTGAAATTTGAAATAATTAACGGTGTCAAACTGAGAAGGAGGTTTATAGCTAGCTATATCTTGAGGAAGGTTGCCAACTGTTTGACAAATTGAATTTAATTTATTATACTCATATTATGCTAAATAGTAAAATATGTATATCAAATCACTCGTTTCACTAGTAGAAAGTTTATAGGTATATTTCGAAGAGGGTTGCCACCTGTTTCAAAATTCAAACTCAATTAAGTTATACACAAAGAAATAAAATATTAAAATATGAAATATTAAATTGCTCGGACAAAGTTCATAGCAAAATTTTTAAGATCTTTTCTGCTGTCCCTTAAAAATCAGATCACTGAGAACCTGATACTTACAAACTCTAAACTCCTTGGAGAGTATCGTACGATTGAAAAAGTTTAGTGTCTTATGTCCAATTTAGCTATGTATGTTGGAAAATTTTCGCCGAATTTCGTTTCGTATTGGGTATAAAAATCCCTGCTTTTACATTTTACTTTGCTACCTGAAGGCAATTATCTGGCTTCTACAGAAATTTACGATATGATGGCGAAATTTTAAACGAGCAATAACTATAAAAAGTACAACAAATACACGAAATAAAAACAACATCCTGCTATATACAGCGGGCGTGATAGCAAAGAGGCCGTAAAAGATATATCTATGTATGTATGTGTGAGGATACAACGGTATGCCTCCGTGAGATGTATGGAAATTAATGCACCTACACCAACCGCAGCCTAAATGAGGTGTAGAGCTTATGCGGCAATAAAAAAAAATGTATCATGATATGCATATCCTACATACAGACTACATAAAAAAGCAGTTGGTGTGTCAGCAGAAATATTGAAATAACCATAAACTCCAATAATTGCCACAAGTTACTGTGATTTAAACCAGGTCGTGTTGATTTTTATATTTGTACTATATACTTATAAGTTTATGTAAATGTTAACACAAATTTATGCCGGCAGTACTGGGATGTATCTTGTTTTAGTTTTATCGTTATGTAGTCCTTGATACAAAATCTAAGTTTTTTTGGGTCTAACATAAATTCAGATTGGAAAATACTCAGTCTTTTAATTAAAAATTAGTTAAATGTTCATAACTTTTTTGAAGTGAAATTTCTTTAGCGGCATGAGAGTGATTTTTTACATCGCGTAACATTTTTACTCATTTCTACTACTATTTTTAATGGCTCTTTAACTAATGCCAATACTATTTTTAATAATTTCTACAACTATTTTTACTAATGATACTGCTATTTACTACTACATTTTTATTAATTACTACTATTTTTACTAGTGCCACTACAATTTTTAATAATTTTTCCCACACGCTTTCAAGAAAAAAACAATGGTACAATTTGTTAATCTGTTCAAACAATGTTGCATACTTGTAGACGAATTATTTGCTGATTTGCAAAATATCGAATACACAACAGGGCGTACACGCGACGGACGACAAATTTAATATTCGCAACGTATGCTTCTGATAATGATCGATTAAGTTCGAAAATATTAAAGCACTTACATAAATTAAAAATTTCATGACTCGTGCCAACTAAGCTTTGATAGGTAATTTAGGGCGCGCATATACTAAAGGGAATAGCAATATTCGCATTTCCAATGTTTTCATTTTGGTTATTTAATCTTATAAAGAACTAGCTGATACCAACCAGCGACTCGATACTCATAGCTTACTAATTTTTTTAAATGGACTCCGACGTTTTACATAATCTTCTGTGGGTCTATAAACAAAAAACGATTGCAACTATACTAAAAGTATTTCTATTTCTAAAGTCACCTGCAGTGTACTTTTCTAATATCACCAAAGTCGGATCATAAATCCGGATTCTCTGAGTAAGTCGATTTTAGCACCATCTAGCGAATACATATTACGTAAAAGTATTTCTCGCTACACACCCAATATATGTATGTAGGTGCGGCAATAATTTCAGCAAAACCAGATAATAGCTACAGATTTTCTGAATAACTCAACTCCAGCCCCAACTATGTACATAGCTAGCGGGTTTTAGCCTATTATAGAACCACATATGTAAGAAATACTCTGCGAAAATGTCACCGAAATCGTTTCGTTAGTTTTTTGACTTAAGCTCGAACACCGAAAACAGCTGTAATCTTATACTCGTAGAAATATATGATGGATATCATAGCTTTAGCACCACCACCACATATTCACTAGTTTTGTCTATTTATTTTTATTTATATAATTTCAATAATTTTTTTAAATATACATAACTGTACCTCATTCAACAATACGCATTGGTTAAATCCAAATATCAGACTTTACTCAAATGCTGGGAAAATTTTAAAATACTACACTAAAGTTTTCAGAAAAAAATTCGGTATTCTGTTTTTTAACTCATTCAATTTTAGTATAACAAAGTACAAGTTTTATATAGTTACAAATTACCGTTGATTTTTTTATTTCTGTTTTTTTTTGTTGACTCTGTCGGGAATTCAAAATAAACTGCTATAGTACTAAAACATTAAAAGGGAAGATTTTTAAAGAATTTTAAATATATTTTCTGAAATTGAATTATATCCAGTTCCCATTGCTATCAATAATGGATTGGTGTATTCTAGCCCAATTTTCACGCATATCTAACGAAAACTCTCTCCACATCCGTTTTAATGCTCGAATGAGCTGTTAATATTTTTTTTTCTTCTAAGCTTTAGATTCATTAATGACCACACATTTCCGATTGGATTTGCATCTTGACTTTGAACTGGTCAATCTAGTGTTTTCAATTCAAACGCCCGTTTAAACTTTTAAGATGGATTTTCACCTGCTTTTCGACCAGTAGAATGGTAGTTAGTTCTCTAACGAATGCTTGGTTTTAGAAGTCTGCATCGGATAGTACTTGTTGCCTTTTTGCGATAATTTTTCCATTGCTCGCTCCAGGTCAATCGTTGAGTACTATCAAATAGCTGAACTATCGGTGCATTCGCTTTTTCGGTGTGTTTGCTTTCCTGCCTCTCCCTGACTCATCATCAATATTTCCGCACTCCTCAAATCGGTTATCCTAACACATATGATATTGATGTTTTGTACTTATATTTTGCGACTTCCATGGGTCTCATTTCGGACTCCGTGGGTGTTTTAACAGAAATGCTACTTCAAAGAGCTTTTTAAAACCCGCACTCTAGAAATACTAAACTACTTCTATACTAACGGGTGTTTATTTTAGACTGATAGAACTTTCGATAGGGATAGCTGTCACTTGACAGCTGGTAAATGACATTTCGTTTTGACATTTCTGTTCAGTAAGCATTGACAAATCATCATGGAAAGAATGACGTCGCAACAACGTTCACAAATTGTGGAAATTTACTTTAAAAATCAGTGTTCTGTTCGTCAAACAGTAAGTGATAGTGTTGGAGAAGATACGAATTTGTCTATTCGCCGCCGTGCTCAACAAGTTGTACTTTGTCTATCCACATAGAAAATTTTGAAAATATCAAAATTGGGCTGATCGCATCCGATTCACCAAAGCTAGTCGTGGCGGACATATGCCAGAAAACGTTTTTAAATATTAAATGTCATGAAAATTCCTTTCAAATTTAAAGTTCTATCAGTCTAAAAAACAACACCCTTTAGAAATAATCTGACACTAAACTCAAGGTTGTAATACACATCGAACAAAACATGAGCAACATGAGCGTTATTTTGAAAGCCAGTGTATATACGTACATATAAGTCCCATAAAAACTTTCAAGCGTAAAAACCTATCTGGGTTTTAAGAAAGTGGAGGTGTTACAGAGATCATTAAATTTTAATCAAAAATTCAGCTTTCATCCACATTTCAAAGCGAAAAACCGCCAGCCATTTGGAAATACATTAATATTTACATATATGCATATAATATGGCATCCTTTTCCATTTATGTATGTATGTATTGTATTTAAGCTTGCATTAAAATTGTCCTCCTTGTTTGTATAATTTTACTATTTTGTAATAAATTCAAATATTAAATTCTATAAATTTATTTGCCACTGATATTTATTGAATTAATGAAGTAAACTGAGGAAATATTCGAATTAATGAAGAACACTGATTGCCGCTAACCATTAAATACACACACACATGAACATAGTTAGTAAGTAAAGTACATATGTATGTATGTTTGGAAATGTGCGAAAAACACATGGCGCCACACATCAAATATGTACATACATACATAAAGCAAACATATACTCATAGCAAAACTAATTTGCAACAGCAGCAGCAGCAGCAGCAATCAATAAATGAAATTCATTATGGTTTGTTTGTTTTTTTTTCATATCAAAATAAATGCCCTAAAAACGGTTAATGTTTCTTTATTTTTTTTTTTTTATTATTTTTTTTTTTGTTTTGAATGAAAGCATATGAGGGCTCATTATGTAAATATTATTTGCTTAATTTATTTTTAATAACCGCCAATTAAAAATGCTAATGAAGTGCATAAATACATTGACGGACCATGTAGGTAAATTATTGCTTTTTTTTTTGCATGGCACGGTACATGTTACATGGTTTGCCTTAATATTTAAATAATTTTTAAATGCAATTTTGATTGCCGTAATGCCGCTGATCGTGTGATATTTTTATGACAATTATGAGGAAAAACATAAACAATCTAAGAATTTATTTCACTTCGTGACTTTACAAAAGAGGAAAATATCACTTATTTAAAATTCAGCGCGACAAAACATACTAGTTATTATTAAATATATTATTTAACATTTTATTATTATTTAATATTTTATACCATAATTACTATTTTTAATGAGGTCACTCCATCGCTTTGGCAAAGAAACTATAAGATCGTTAATGATTTCTGTAGGAATACCAGTAATGCGATTCACTAATTTGTTTTAACGATATTCGCTTAGTTAAATCATCTTAACGAAAACCTTAACGATGTCTCTATTCAGCAGCAATTTTTTAACGATATTCGCTATTGTCGGATCAGCTGTTGTCGTTAGTTAGTCGTTTATCGAAAACTAAACAATAATAAATATGGAGCAAAATTCGGGATTTTATTTGCATGCAATTGAAAACGGTTAAATTCGACAATCTTCTTAATGTTTGGAATGGATTGACATTTGCACCGAGATGTGTAGGTAGCTGATGTAATCTTGTTAGCAATGTTTTATTTCTAATTTCATATTGCTAAGTTATAGTTGTTTTAAAATGTTGGTTGGAATCAACGACCCTTAGAAGAACAATCCATGAGCGTAAGGCGTAAAGTATTTCGTGTTAAAGTTTTGTTTAAAAGTCATAAGTTGCCTATGAGCGAAGTGGAGCTTTAACAAATCAATCATGGAGACTTCTAGCAGCCCCCATGGCTACCGCAAATGGTAAAAGCAAGCGTTTGTCTGGGATTAAAGTATGGAAACATAAAAATAGTTTATTTTTAATTTATAGATAAACTATCCATTATTAAAATGTTTATATAAAATAGCCAAATACCCTGGAGCACAACACGATTCATAAATGGGGGCATACTATGCTGTGCGAAGGGTAATACAGCGAATTTAGAAAACGAAAACAATGGCACGTTTTTGATTAGTAGGTTTTATTAATTCATTCAAAATTACTAAACAAAAAAATTTAAATTTAACTATTTGAAGGTGATTCCTTGGAGTTGTGGTTGACGACTCCGCCAATTGGCATATACTTTGACAAAGGTGTCACTCTTTATCACTATGAACAAATATAAAACGATAGCTAATAAATGTCGTTAAGAATGTATTACTAAATCCATTTTATTTTATTCTGTAAATCGTGCAATCGCTATCGCAAACAACAAATGTTGTCAACAAAAATTGCGATTGTCGAATCGTTTAAAATTAGTAAATTGCAAACAGGTTTACTTTGCGGTTTCAAATAACTTATTTTTTATCCATATTGATCAGCCTTTCTGTCTAACCTTCTGTTTACTATTTCTGAGAGATTTTCTATTGGATTGAGCTCCGACTATTGAGGCGGCTATTTTTTCAGCGACGATCCAATTAGTTACAAATTTCGCGATGTGCTTCGGTCATATTCCACTCGACCTGGGAAAGTACTAAACTTTCAAGGATATCTTTGTATACAAGGCGATATATTATGTCACTCATTTATTCGGTGCAGGGGTCCAATTCCAAAGCCAGAAAAACATCAACACGCCGTTCTACACCCTCAGCTATGCTTTACTTTGCTTTGCCAATATCAGTCGGCGAACTCTTCTCATACCGTCTGAATATTTCAATCTGAATTTGTATCCATTCGAAAAAAGTACAGCTTTCCCAAAGCTCCACTGACCAGTTGATGTGCTTTGGAGCAAATTTTAAACATTTTCATCGAAATAAATGGCTTCTTAGCTATCCTATAGCTTTAACTTTTTAGCCACGAGCTCTTCTTTGCACAGTTCTGCTGCTTACTTTTAAGTTTAGAGTATCAATTACGCGTGGCGTAGATTTATCTGGATACTCCTTTTTCTTCGCTTGTTGTAGCTTTGCAACGACCTGCTCGACTTAGTCCAATATTTTTTGTCCGACACTTTATTTACATATTGTATATAATATTATATAACACAAACTACCACGTTCTCTTTTGCTGAAGGTAAACAAATCAGAATGTCAATACAAAAGTCAAATGTTAGCATCTAACTCAACACTTAACCTTAGCTATTTTGGTTGCAGAGCTATTTTGGTGTCAATGTGAAACCCTTTGCAAATTTATACTAGATAAATAAAATGAAAATTAAGTGATTATAAAAATTATTTACATTCGTGAATTTTGCATTGACGTAAGACTGGTCAGTATGTATATACATATATAATATTTCATAAATATATATCAGTTGGCATGTTGAGTGTGGAGCTGACCAATTCTTCATTTTTTTTTCATGCACGCGTCTTTCATAATATCAGGCGTCATTTTCCAAATGAGATTCACTAGTAAATGTATGTATTTATAAGCATATATATTTATATATGCATTTTTAACGTTAATTTTTTATAACAAATACTTGCTGGCACTCGCGACGCCGTATACGTAGCATGCTAGTTTTCATATACTTTCAGAAGATTTGTAAAGCACCTCTTTAGTTGGTAGCATTTTTTGACATAAATTTCAATAGGATATCTATCCAAAATAGATGTAACCAAAAGACCTCCCTAATATCAAAATTTGGTCATTTATAATGATTTGAATTAAGAATTTCTGCCCGCACTCACATTATATGTTTCCAATTTTAATAAAATCGGCCAATAAATAGTGATTTTCTGTAACAACTGCTTCAAGCGCCAGCGTAAAAGTATTTTTCGTCGCTATCCCATTTTTCTTTTCCAATTTCATCAAACTCAGATCATAAATACTGATTGTCTGAATATCTCGACTCGTGTGACACCTAACGGATTAAAATATACTATATGTCCGTGTCACGTGTCTAAGAAATATACTATCCAAATTTAACTAAAGTCCGCTCATCGGTTTTTTAGCCAGTTTGTCACAAATAAAATGGCTATATTTTTATATATACTATATGAATAGGTCCTTCAGTAACAAAAAGCATTTCGAACTTTGTAAAAAAGTTATAAAAATCTAAAAAATATATCAGCATTTTGAGACCTCATTCAAATTAAATATATAAATCTGCAAGTTTCAAGATATAAGAAATTGTTGGTTTATTTTTGACAATTTTTAAATATGCACTAGGAAACTTTTTTTTATTGTTTTGTTTTTAGTATTTACTGAGAAATTTTGGTTTATGAATTTTTCAAAAATATCTCAACTTTTACAATAAATTTTAAACAATGCGTCATTGTTATAGCCTATATTTAATTTACTATCCAGATGCAGTTTAAATTCTTAAAATATCTTCTTTAATTCAAAAGGTATGATTTTTACAACGAAGACGAAGGGCGCCACAGTGTGATGGCCATCGCCAGGCAGTATGGCTTACATTTTATTTTATTTTCGTCGTTTATACTACTATTTTAATTTTTTTCGATGTTTTCTCCCGATCAGTAAAGGCTTCTTCTAAATGAATATAACCCTACATGAAATGAAATCATTTTTATCAAAATGTAGTAAATATTTCTTAAGTGCCATTTCAGTAAGGTTTTTCTTTCTTTTGAGAGCTCTTTTGCTTCAAACCAGATAATTTTTTTATTTTTTTTAGTTTACGGCATCGAGTAATTTAAAATTTTTTTTTTCAAAGTCAATTAATTGCATATGTTTTTCAATTGTAATTCAAATGCAACAACTTAAAAATGTATTCATTTTAAATTAGCACTGCAAATGAGAGTATAAAAAACGAAACTGATTTACGCTGTATTTGCCTTAAATTAGTTAAAAAGTAGTTCACAAAAAATTAGTTTTTATATAGATTTTTTCATAAAATTTACTTGTTGTTTGTTTTTTTCCGACGTGTATATTCATACATACTTATAAATAGCCGTAAGCTCGTGCCGGCCTTAAAATATAATAGCTTCGCATTTTTAATCTAATTTATCACGCATACATGAAAAATCGTGCAGCAAATTAAAAAACATGCACGATGTGTAATAAACTTGCACACATTAATACATTCGAAAATGTTTACTACTTAAGTAAGGTGAAAACGAAATGTAATAAAACATAAAGCGACAACTATTAGGCGCACGTGATTGGCGTTCATTTCTTATGGAAGATGGGAAGAGTGATTGAGTTGGCTGCAGCTAAAACTACGAAAATGGCAGTCGAATTAAATTTATTTTGTACTCTCAGCTCAGCATAATTGAAAAGCATCTTACATAGAAATGCCTTTTTGTTATTTGAAAGTTTATTTTAGAAAAAAAGTTTCGAGTAGCATTGTACACGTGATAAAAGTGAAACTTCTTCAAAAATTAAGAATAGTAGAGGTTTAATGAGCGCGACAGAGAGGGATAAAGCATCTCGCCAAGCGCCACCTAGCATATAGCCTATGTATGTTGCTGCTATGGGTCTAAGGAAAATATTGTCCAAATTTTGTTGATTAGTTTTTAGGTATTGATTTTTCATATGAAATCTGTGACTTCATTTTACATATGTACATATATGGACCACCCTATTGGGCTATGCTTGACAAAATCGATGCTTCATTAAAATGTACTAGAAAATTTTCTAATTTGTGCTATCCATGGAAAAACAAACAGAGACAAAAGGGAAGAGTTCTTCATTTGGGGCTATCACTGAATTTATCGTAATCTGTATTTCTGTGAAATTTTTGAAAAAGCAATCACCGAATCCATCGAAGCATGAACGAAGCATATACTTTGAATTTTTCCTTTGTATCTAATCGAACTCAGCGATACCATTTTCGTAAAATCTTCGCAAATCTGGCTCTGATGGTTTTAGCAATGTCTTACGTGCATCGACTGATATAACGCTGCCCAAAGAATGTAAGTTATAAAGAAGCTGAATGCCGTTTCTTTTCGTTATTAGATTAATTTAGATTCTAATATCAATCAGAGAACGTCAAATTTGTTTAGATAGGGTAAAATAATCTAAAATATTATGAGTGGAACGGTGAAAGGATGCAACTTGTATGTTTTCTAAATTATTTTCCCTACCTATGGAAAGTAACGTTGCAATGCTTTTCTCAGTATACAAATAATAGAAAAACCGCAACAAAGTGATTAAACAGATCAATTGGCAATTCTCTTATGCCCATCTTACCGCTGAAGCGCTGCTTATCGAAGCGAAGCTTTTTTCAATGTAGAAACTTAAAAATCTTTCCACTCAAATATTTCACAAGTGGTAAAAGTAATCCTAGTTCTGAAAATTTTGCGAAAAAGAGATATACATAGTACTAAGATGGGTATGAATAACTTGCCTTAGAATTGAATAATAATTGTTATCACATTAACGTCCATTGTTGGACTGAACAACAGCATGGATAGTGCAGCATTCTATAGCTTAGAGAAAGATACTTATCACTCTTGTCAAATTATAGCTTTGAAGTAGTAAAGGACTTTATACAAATACTTTCAATCATAAATAACATCAATACATAATTTCAGACTGGAGAGTCCAGCGAAGAGTAACTATTTGTGGTTGTGCTTTTGAAAAATGGCTCATCACCGAAAGTTTGCCAAGCGACAGCGAAAAATCGGAAACACATAGAAGAATACTTATCTCTTGCCATTAGATGGATCGTGATTTGGGATCGATATGCAACTGAAATAGAGAGAGTCTGCTCTCAGCGCGAAAATATTTCATTATACATCGTGCCCACTAACCTTAAACGTTCCGACAATCGCAATTCTTGGCGACAATATTTATCGTTTGCACTAACAATTGTGGGATTCATTAACCTTTATTTAGCGATACTTAACAGCTATCTCATTGTATTTATTCAAAGTACTAAAGAATGGCATCTTGGTCAACCAAAATGGGCGAAAACACACAAAAAGGCATGAAAAAAACAAATGAATGCGTGCTGCCGAATAAAAATTTGAGCGCGTTTTTGTTATATTTGATGAAATAAGATACTAGTTTATTTTAAACTAAAAATATTTATAATATTTTTTATATATTGCTATGTTCCTTTTTTAGCAGAATTTCGGACTATTCCCTGAGTGATTTGTTAGGATAGTAATCAACTCGACTCCAATGAATATCCGGAATCAGCTAAAACAATGTCATGGTTTTCGTTTTCAAAACTCGCTTATCATCATTTTTCTATGTATGTGTTAGGATCATTTATCCAAGTTTTAAAAATTAACTATATTTATGTTGTTTTACTTGACTCGTTGATAAAAGTTTGCTTTTACACATTAATTGATATGGTAGATACATTCGGCGATCCAAATAGTGCCTCCCACAAAAGGTGACGACACGGAAGCAAACTTTGCTTTAGCAGCTTGACGCTCCACTTGAGTCATAGGAAACCCGTCTAGCTGAGAAATTAGGTATTGAGGCAAGTCTGGAGTTAACCGATACAGCTTCTGAAATTCTGTTGTAATAAAATGATAGGAATTGTACTGATCCCGGAGAGAACTTCGAGCCACTGTTGGAGCGCTTACTTCTTCGTCACCTCATAATAAATCATATGCCAAATATCCAAATGACATGATGAATATATATATGTGGAGATTCTCCGCACGATACCAATCACCTATTCATATGCCCTCTCAAACCCACTCATCTAACCCTCCTAACCCTCTGGTCCAACCCTGTCGAAACTGCACGTTTCCTAGGCCTCCCCCTAGATGAGTTCGACGACAACGACTATGGGTGAATCCGCTCTTTACGGGCCGTGATAACCGATACAACAACAACAACAATAACATGAATATATATATATACAATGTTCCTTTTTTAATTTCAAGAAACCGAATCACCAAATTTTTAATTTATCTTTTATTTAAGTTGAAATCACGAATTTTTCTTTTTACGACTGAGATAACAACAACAAATTTGTTGTCATTTACTTTTCGATAATCGACTAGCTAGCAACAACAGCTGATTCGGTGATCTCTTAAAACAAATTGCTGCTGAATAGCAACATCGTTAAAATTATCGTTAACCATGCGAATATCGTTAAAATAAGTTAGTGAATTGCATTGCAGGTGTGGATAATGAAAGCAATGGTGCCCACAAACACAGTGCAAGTGCAGAAAAGTACCTGCAATTGTTCTGAGCAAATCGAGAAACTTCATAAAGAAGTTCGTACTTAGGATAATAATGATTGTAATTGCAAATTATATTAATAATATACTTTTTGACAGAGTTTTTCTTCAATTTGAGGTTAGCATTACAGCGGTTGCCCCTCGGTTGAAAATTGTAGGCCTACAAGAATATTTCTGCCAAGAAAAAATGTTCCACAAAAATTATCTGTAGGTCAAATTGTTGTGGTACAATATCAAAGCGCACGTCACAAATAGTAAATGAAGTTCGGCCAAACATAACGCCGTATAATGTAAGCCGCAAACTGTTATTATATTTATTTAAGGTAAAGCTCGTATGCTCGTTCAAATCAGGGACTGCAAATGGTGATTACTGATATTAATCCTTATTGATCTTAATTTTTATATTATTACACTCGTATTATTATTTTCTGAGCAAAAAGTAGAACTCAACAAAACAATGATAAAATAGTAATTTTTTTAATAGAGCTTATAACCGTAACATCTTCTGGTTAAAATACCCTAATTTTAGTTGATTTAAATGGAAAAAAATTAATTAAAATTTGAACCTGTGCCACCTATCGCGAATCGATATTTACAATAGCTGGTCTACCAAAGTGGTTGGATATTTTTTCTACAGAATTTCGACCTCTTAACTTTATGAAGTATAGATTTCTCTTGTTTGCTGATACTTAGTCAAATTTGTTTTGGGAACATTTGTGTGGATTAATTTGGCTTTGGAAAGTCATGGAAACTCCTGGTAAGTAGGAATCCTGGGATACTTTTTCAAAACCAGTGATAAAGTTTGGATGAAAGGGTTCAATGAAACTATTGGATGAATAGGTTCTTGAACTAATGAAGTGTCAAAGTTTTTTAAACAATACGTTTTTTATATCAACGGTATTCCATTTAATTCAAAGAAAAACAAAAAATTAGTAGGTCAATATTTTGAAAGGATGATGCAATAGAAAAAAATTGAGAATACATTTTATTTAAATTTGACTACTACTGCAAGGTCTTATACATATATCTTATTTTGGAAAGATTTTACGTTATTACAGTGATATTATAGCCCCACAACATATTGACAAACTTTGACCATTCATTTTTATTTTCTTTTTAGTTTTAATTGGTTTTTATATACCTATAGTTTATGATACAAGAAAAACAAAAAAAAAAAACAAATGTCAAAATCAACGGTAACTTTATTATACTTTGTTCTAGAAAAACCGATTATAAATTTGAAAATTAATTTTATTTTGTTCACAAGCTGTTTTATTAAAAGAGCTATTGGATTGATGTTATAATAACATAAACAAATGTGTATCCCCTTGTCAACGCTTTATAAAAAAGGGGAGAAAAAGGGAACGAGTTCAATTGAAAACGAGGAAATGGACTTACTGAATATATCTAGCAGCATTGAGCCCAGGCGCTTATTGCATTCCTTCTACACTTAACGTCTTTTCAAAATACCAGCAGCGTAATAGCAGAAAATTTAAGCATCCAGTACGATTTAGAGTAAAAGAAAAGGTAAGGAACTAGCATGAAGTCAAAAGACACCTATTACAAAATTACATCGAAAAATCTTCAACTATTTCCCTCACGAGCATAAAGTTGGTATGCAACGAATATTCTTTTTTTTTTTAGTTGGTATTTTCTTAAATACCTGACTCTGATTTTTTTTCATCGCCACAAAGCCTTCGCTCAGTTCACCGTCAGGCCGGCCAAGAAAAAAACAAAAACTCTATTAAAAAAGCATTCCACACGAAATTCCATTCCCACCACGCTTTGTGAAAATCCTGCTGTGGTAACAGCACAAAGAGTTACTCCTCTCTCTAATCGACATTCAACTCAACAGCTCAACATCAAGGCCGCTATTGACAGCAGGTTTTTTCGGTTAACATTCCCGCTCGTTGTGCTTTCCCACCCACCAACAACCAACAACCAACAACCAACGCAAGCATAATTTGAATATTTAGCGCGCATTTGAAAGGCAAACCGACAGATGGCATGTCAAAATGACAGCACGCTTGATGGCTATGGGGTAATACACTAATGTGTGGATGTGTGTGTGAGTGTGGGTGCGCCGTGAAAGCCGCTTTGAACCTCTGACACAAAGGCGCATTCAAGTGGTTGGAATATTTGTGGTTTTCTGTGCTCAGATTTTTCCCCCATTTTTGTGATGTTTGGCTGTGAATATACATACATACATACACACACACACACACACACACACACACACACATCGAAACATTTGTAAACTCATTTAAGCAAATGTTAGTTACATTGAGCGCCTTGCCTTGCCACTTTGACCCTCATCCTTCCAATCTGGGGGTTACTTGAGGTGTATTTGTGGGCCACAAAGTACGTACATACCAAGCAACTGCTAGAGTACACGAAAAAGGATTGCCAAAAGGAAACACAATGGCTCTGCAAGCGAAATGAAACAATAAAAAATTAACTATCCGATGGCAGGTGAGCGCAAAAAGAGTTACGAAGGGATGGAGGAGTTGCAACAGTTGCAGAAAACGACAGGTTGTTATGAAACTTTAAAAGGAAATTGCGATTTTTTTGCGACTTTTGCAGGTTAATGTATCGAATTTTCGGCTCTTTATCATGAGGTCTCACATTACGGTTCGAATGAATGAAGAACAACTTGAATAACATGGTTAAAACTTGGAAAGGTACTTTCTCACTCAGTTTGTAACCTCAATCAGATTTTTTACAATTATCATTACTTTGATTCTGTTGAATAAGTTTTTAAATATTTGTATGCTGAACTCTTAAACTTGAAATGTTTTATCGCTCTGGTTTTTTTTTTTGTTTTTTTTTTGAAAAAATATTTATTTTTTTAATCAATTTTTATCAACAACAATTTTTAAGCTCAAGAACAATTTTTATTACGAAAATATTGAAAAAGGTTAGAACAGTCAGAGGTGTAGAATTTACAGATCACCACATCTCGACATCTGCTTTATTTCTAAACTCTGCTCGACATGTGAACTGTTGTTGGTTTTTATCTGTTTCGTATAATTTCTACAGTTCTGACTGTTGTTGCCTTCTTTCAATAATAAAAATTGTCCTCGAGCTCAGAAATCTTGATATAAATAAATTACGCCGAAAAACGTATATAAGTAAAAAAATGTTATCTATAAAAAACCCCAATTTTTATAGATATCAGTCCAGGTCACGTAAATCTTTAATGTCGCTATCTTTCATGAGGGTTGCCACCTGTTTCAAGCGCAAAATTTAATTAAACTAAACACAAGGATTTAAAATATTAAAAAATGATCGTTAAACGGTTCGTTTCACTGACGAGAAGTTTCGTTGATACCTATATTTTGAAGAGGGTTGCCACCTGCTAGTAAAGTCAAAAAAAAACTTATACACGAGTTATATGAAATATTAAAACGAACGGTTTGTCTCAGCGAGGAGATGGTACGTACTTGTATTTTGAAAAGGGTTGCCACCTATTTCACAAGTTTAATGAAATATTTGAATGTGAGTATCAAATGGTTCATCTCGACAAGAAAGTTCATAGCCAACTTTATGAGGGTTGCCACCTGTTTGAAAAGTCGAATTTAATTAGTTAAATGGAAATTAAAATATGGGGGTCAAATGGTTCAATTAGGAAAGAAGGTTTATATCTTATTTTCGTGAGGGTTACCATCTGTCTGAAAAGTTGAATTTAATAATAATATGAAAAATACATATGAAATATTAAAATATGGGTGTCGAACGGTGCGCCTCGGCGAGGAGGAGGTTTATGCATTTATTTTGTTGAGAGCTGCCACCTGTTTGGAACGTCAAATTTTGTTAAATTATACACAAATATGTATATACATATGATATTGAAATATGTGTGTCAAACCACTCGTTTAAGTAAGGAGAAGGTTATAACGAGCTATATTTTTGGAGGGTTGCCACCTGCTTGAAAAGTCGCATTCAATTACATTATACACGAGTTATAGGAAATATTAAAATATGAGTGTCAAACGGATCGCAGTCGCAAGATAGTTCATAGCTAGTTTGTGAGGGTTGCCACCTATTTGAAAAGTCCACTTTAGTGAAATGATACACAAGTTATATGAGACACGAAAGTGTGGTTGTCAGAATTCTCCGATTCGCCGAGGAGAAGAATCATAGCATGTAGAAGGTTGCCACTTGTTTGAATAGATCAATTTAATAAAAATATTCAAGTTATATGAAATAGTAAAATATCAGACGGTTCGTTTTGCCGAGGAAAACGCTTAAAGCAAAATTTGTTTTAAGGAAGGTTGCCACCTGATTAAAAAGTCGAATTTAATTAACTTTAAGTAATATGGAATAGTAAAATACTGGTGTAAAACTGTTCGTTCTTCTGAGGAGAGAGTGTAAAGGTATATTTTGAAGAGAGTTGCCACCTGTTATATGTGACAGAACCGAAATGAGTTTTCTGGTTATATATGCATAGGGCAATTAATAAATAAATGGATGGGCTTTCTAGTATTCAAAATAATTTTCTTCCGCATGCAATTTGGAAATAAAAATATTGTAACTAAATACATAAATTACGAAAATATCCTGAATGCCCAACAAATCTGCAACAAAATCAGCACCAAACAATTAAAAATATAATACACATTAAGAACGCGTAGAAATCCAACCCAAGGTCTGGTGAAAATACCAAGTCGGCGCTAAAATGAGATGGCAGAAGATGATCTTGTGGCTTTTGGGTAGACGCACATCTTTCAAACTATTTTAATAGCTATAAAAAAAATACAACAACTACAAATGCAATCACTGCTCATAAGTACAAATGGAAAGTTGTTTATTTTGTGGCACTGGCTGGCATTTTTTGAGGGTGGTGTGTGGCTGATATAACAAAAGCTTTCAATTAAAGGCGGGAAGTTACTGAAATTGCTAAATTGTTTTGATTTTACGCGCCACCCGCTGATGGTATCAACACTGAACAGCCAGCAGTGAACTTTGTTAGCACCCAATCTTACAATTCTGCTTCTGCTTTTCTCTGTACACCATGTACACCATCCGGACTCCAACGCTTGTTGCAAAGATAAGAGTGCTAAGAGTAGCTAATGGCAAGACAGCAAGTTGTGCAGTCAAATTGTGGAAAGGACGATAGGAATAGCTGACAGACAGCGGAGGGAAATAAGAGAGCGGTGAAAAGCTGCAATGGTGGCGGAATTGCCGACTGCTCGGCGCAGTTGAATAGCTCTTCAAAATCGTAAATCACGAAAGAGACGCGCGCCCTGCCCTGTTTTGATTTGATGGCATTACGCGGCCTTACCTTCTTTTCTATTTACTCTCCCTTTTTTTTGCCTAACGGAATTTCTTCTTTTTTTTTTTTTGTATTATGTTGCACTTCACGCTATACGTCGCCATGGAAGATGTGGAGGTTTCGTTTTTTAGTATTTCTATTAACTACCAGCTTTTATCGTCTCCTTTTCTGTTTATATTTTCTCAGTCACTTTGCACACACTGTACTATATACATATACAACATATACATATATTGCTAAGGAGTAGAATGAATGAATGAGCATACGGCGATTGGATAAATGAATGAGTAAATGAATGCAGGAAGTTTTATGGAGTTTTAATTAATTTCCTTCTGTGCAAAGCTAAAGAATGCCAGCACAAGATGATGCAGTGTGGTGTTGGTAAATTGTTGGAAATAAAATAAACGCTCACATGCGCGGGATGCTGTCATGCTCCTTGCCCCCGCTTAGTTCCGGGGATGCTCTCTGGGTTGTTTTTTGTAATTTTCGCTATAAAAGTACAAGCGCAGCGAGTATGAGCTGAAGAAGGTCAAAGGAAATTACAGACAACTTTCGTTAATAGAAAACTTAAAAGTGCATGTACTAAGTTTGCTATTTATATTTATGTGCAGGTTTCGAGCGATAACTGTATAAGTTGAGTTGCGAAAGGATTGAGTTGGGTACTCTTGTGACGTGAGGGTGAATTTACTTGAGACTTCTGTATCTCCCAAAAATGTATTTGGAAATGTTGCACCAAAATATACCTAGGACAAATAAAGAAGAGTCTAAGTTCGGCTGAAATCGAACTTTAAATAACCGGTGAATGTTTTTATTTCAAATAAGAAGAACTAGTTGTATGCAATAAAACCAGTTAATATAATAACTCCTCATTTTATTTAAACGACTTTTATTTATTTATATTATATTACCATTATATGAGAGGTGAACGTCGTTCTCCCCCGATTTCTATAGTTTTCAAAATTCTGCTTACTAAGTTGAAATGCAAATTGCACACAAAATTTGGTAGGGTCTGATAAATTAATTTCAGAGATATGCCTGTTGGTTCTGAAGTGAACGGTCCAACGCCAAGGAATCGTTTGATACGCCAAGACGGGAAAAAGATCTCTCTTCGACATATGCCTCGTTGAATAAATTCGGTATACCCGTAAATTGATGTTGAGCCACATCACCAACTTCGTTTGAATTCCAAGGGAACTTTTCAAGTCGTTTGACCAAACCGAGTTTTAAACAAAATGGCTTCCTATTTTGTGAAATGAATGAGTCATATCCCCCTTTAGCTGATTAGGCAAATGAGCAAGTCCTCTTTCGACGAACAAAAAGCACAACTTATATGACTTTTATTATCTCCATCATGGACGATGTTTGAGAGAAAGGTACTGTGAAAGATTTTTTGGCCCTTGCAACTTTAAAATGGCTACTATCATAGACGATTGAACGATGGGATTCATGAGATTCATAAGGACGGAATCCATCGGTTACACAGGCTAGGCCATATTGTACGAATGCCAGAAAATGCTCCAACTCTGTGCCCGCTAATGTGGGCTGAGGAGAAAGTGCAAAGCTTCCTCTGTTTTTTTGAAATGACTAAGACTCTTGGTTTAACTTTGTGTTTCCATTTGTCGCCAGTTAGCAAGGCAAAGGACCGACTGTCCGTCATGTACGACAGCGATATCAAATGTGGTGGCTTTTGTTTTATAGGAGAGAAATATCTGTTTAAGTTTTGTGAATCTTTACGCCTTTGTGATGGCGAATACTTCAGACGAAGAACTCTATGAGCTTTATAAAGACCCAGCTGTAGATGACTGAGGAAAGAAAAGTCTCTTATGGGCTGGTACGCCAAGGTGGAAAAGGACCTCACTTCACATGGTGTTTCCGTAGAATCGGCCAATTGCTGGTAGACGGTGCATACGAAGAAGACGAAAATAAATATTTTCAAACATTTTTATATCCGAACTAGGGTGGGGTAGGCCGATCTAAACAGGGTTAGATAGCCGAAACAACAGTCCTTGGCCGGGTAAAACCCTGGTCATTCCAGTACGTAGAACCGACTGTCATGCGAATACCCGAACTAGGGTATTATGACTTTATTGTAACAACTCGAATCAACCGAGATAGATATAGGCATATTATACTTAACTGATCAGAGAGAAAAGAAAAATCGCGTAAGGCATATCTGTACGTCGTCCATCTAAGGTAGGTGAGTATTAGAGAACGACGTCGGTTTCGTTTCGGCTGCCGCCATAAAAAAAACTGAACTTTGCCCGAACATAGGTAACTTTTTACTAATATACAAATTTTATAAAATTTTACTTTTAATTTGTTTCTCTTCGGAAAAAAGGCAAATAAGCCTTTCGGATTTATATGAAAGCGATATGATATTATACTTAGAGAAATTGTTCATTGAACATTATTCCTAATGGACATCTATTGCCAAAAATTTATGAAACTCTTTACTATTTTTAGAAGCCCATAAATTCTGTTGAAAAAAATACTTTAAAATATTTTCCTGCTCCTCAATCGAGCATATCTAGTGACCAATAAATCATGCGAAATTTGTTGCAAAGTGAATTAATATTTCTATTATTATTTAGTTACTAATTATTATTTAGTTACTAAATAAAAGTATTAAATTTCGAACATTAAAAATATAAGTTTTTTGTTGTTGTTTTTGCAAAAATATGTATTTTTATATGATTAACTAAAATAAATATCATTTTAATTGTGTATGTGTTTTTTTAATATCAATAAAAAACTGTATAATTTTTAAAAGTTCATTGATTATTCACTATTATAGACTTTAAAATTAGTCAGTTCGGCTTCGGTTCAGTCTCGGCCGAAATTGGCCGAAAATCGCGAAAATCGTGTCGGTTCGGATCGGCATCCAAAAATCGGTCGTTTTCTAGCTAGTGTTGGCGAAGCCTTAATTTTTCTGAGATATGCCGTCGTAATCGTACGAGCTGATCTTTCGAGTCCGCTATAATGTTATAACTTTGTCGACGGCAGTAGATAGATTTAGAGATATATATAGATATATGTGAGTGAAGGTCGGGTTTTTTAGTTCTACTTTCAAAGAAGAGGTGTAAGGGCCGAGTTCTAAAATTTGTGTACTTAGGCCCAAGTTTTTGCGCCGAAAATTTATACTGCCCAAAGCTGTAGATCGTCTAAATGTGCTTACTACAAACACGCTGGAAATAGTTATACTATCGGTCTAATAATGCAATATAATCGATTTGATTTTGACTCGATCTATAGGCTACCAAGCTTCGCGTCCTGGCGAAGTTATTAGTCTAAATCGGTTAGCGAAGGTTTCGCCTTTATGGTACCATAAATCCTTCCCTTGCAGCAAAGCTTGGCTTTGAAATTGCCAAGAAGGGTTCCGATTTCTAGGCAGTGACACTTTCCTCTCAAAAGTGTGTATCAAACGCTCATAGAAGTAACCTTCGCTCACGTCACAAGAGGGCATATTTTAAAGACTTCCGAAATGTAGCGAGGTGTCCTTCACTAGAGTGAACTGAAGTAGTTACGACGTATCGCTCTCCCACCGTCAATTCAATACTGAATTTGACATTGCAAGGTTGTATGGTTATCTTACCTTGCCCCGCATATTTCGTTCCTTAGTGGCGATATCATCCATTGCACTAAAAATTCCGGCAGTATTATTTTCGTTATCCCGAATCTGGCCATTTCACATACGCGCTCCTTTAAATTACAGTGAGTTTTTCTCTAAAAGCTGATTTTCGACTAAGATGGTTATTGCTAGTGGTAAGCACAATTTATCTCAGAGCATTGATTACGACGAGAAGGTATAAAAAAATACTTTACGAGCTTCTGTGAAACATTGCATTTGATTGCACCTCTAGCTGCCAACGGATGCCCTTTGAAGATAACATCGTAAAACTTACATGGTTGCTACTCTCTGTACGGGAATATGCAATGTGGAATTTTTACGATGTGCATGCATTTACTTTATATTAGCATGATAAAAATTAAAACGAAAACTTTTATGACATTACAAAATTAAATTCCTTTATTATTTCTTTTTGATGTAACTCAACTTTTGGTTAAATTAAGAAAAATTTATGATCTGATATAAACAAAGATTAAAACGACCATTAAGCCTTTAGCAGCTATAAACTTGCAATGCGATCTTGATTAGCACGTGCCTTTTTTTTGGGCGCAAATAGAAAAATCAATGCAAACACGAAGAGGAAAAAACACGAGTATTGCTTGTGATTATGGTAAAAAAAATAAATTGTCGATAACTGAAATTTGGTAGAAAATGTAGTGGCATAAAAAATTAAATTAAAATTAGCAGATACAATAAGTAATGTTTTAGTGCAGTTTCCGTTTTCCAAACGATTATAGCCTCGCTGCATTCACATCCATAAAAGAAATCAGGTTTTGAAAATTCTGCATATGTATAACAAAAGTCACCTCTACGACTTAGCAACGCAGTGAAATCAGTGGCGATCTTCGGGCTACACTCCCACTCTAGCGTTCAACACTTTTTCGGCATTCTAAAACTCTTGCCAACTTCGACTTAGTCCCTAAAGAAACGGACCGATTCGACCCGATTCTGACTATAAACGGATCCTTTTCCACTCACCCAGTCACATCACAGGGTCGGAGAGTGTGTGGAACAGGGGCCGTTAAACCTCTTCACAGACGGGTTGAAGTTGGATGGAAGGGTCGTTGGCGGTAATTTCTCCATCATCCAGCTATATTGCATTTCAGGCAGAGGTAGCCGCCATTTAAGAGGCAGTCAATTGTATTCTCCCCAGTCTAATGGTTTTTAGGCAAGTAAATATTTTTTTTGTCATAGCCACACAGCAATCAAGAATTTCAGGTATTCAATATTAATGTCGAAAGTGGTCAGGAAAAGCTTGATTTCTTTTTCAGCCGATTTTGAATATTTCCGTATCTGGCTCATTTAACAGCGCCGGCACAGCATCAATCAGGCTGGGTGAGAGTTGGGGCTACGCTGTCGCCTGCAAACTTCTATTGGGTAGGTGGCCTCGCAGTCACTGTGGGCGGTTGGTCTATATTTGTGGGCTAACAAAGCGACAATATTCAATACTGGTATGAGTGGTAATTTCATCTCAGCTGGCTTGGTTTCGCGATGCTGTGGTTAAAGCACTTTGGCTTACACTTTCCTAATTCTCCCAAGGGTGGAAACTTCTTCGCTATATTATATCACCATGAATACGAGGAAAAATCTTTGCGCTCGAGAAGTTGAGATGGAAAAAATGCTCTATATATTTCGTAAAAACTTGTAAAGGCAACCTGTGTTGCCCGTTTGACCTTATGCTAAACTCCTTCCTGCTAGAGACGAAAATTTCCATCAGACATACGTCCAAAGGAAATGTAAAACCTTCCTTTCCACATAGTGAACTGAATGCAGACGATGACACTTTCAGTGGTACCGCTACTTCAGCTTTGCCGATTTTAACAGATTTCACGTACAAGTTGACCAAGCTTTTTACAAATGAGCGGTAAATAGTCACTTTTTTTGATATCTCGCAGATTTATTTATTAAATATCTGCTTATAAATCATATCTTTAAACTTTAGTCAAATTAAAACATGTTTCTCGCTGAAAAGAAGAAGCATTCCAATTTTAATAAGCCTTTCTATCAAGATCTCTTTTCTGTCTTGTTCCAGCAACTTTCACTAACGGATAATCACAAATTCTAGATTAATATATTATAACTCCTGTCTAAACCTTAACAGTGGGCATATCAGTTGAGCATGATGGACCTATCTTTTTCAAAAAGTAGTTTCTTTTAATAAGACCAACAAAGTGTGGAAAATCCAATACCTTCTTGGTTAGAAATGGCGAGATTACTTGAAGATAATCTTAGGCGAATACTTCGAAATCGGATCCGCATAAAGAGTATATTAAGGATTGCTATTGGATAGCCGCATTAACTTCGAATGACTATGAATTTTGGATGAGTATTGGGAAGGAAAAAAGCGCAGGGTTTTGGAGTAATCTTGGTGTGATCTGACTAGATTTGTTATTTTCCTTATGTTTCGCCAAAATTTAAGAGAAACAGGTTAGGCATTGGCTCAGAGTAAAAAAGGCATTGACTCAGAGTTAACAAAGAAAAAAATATTTAACCTAGCAATTAAGTTTGTGAGAAAATAAATTTGGTAAACAAATTTAATTGAAATAAACAAATAAAAATTAAAACGAAATGCTTTTTACCGCCAATGATGAGGAAGCAATCGCACAAGTTGACTGCAATTCTTTTACCAAGCACTACGTTGTTGTATAAGAGCTTCCAAAAAAAATGTTGATTTAAGTTTTCTAAAAATTCATAAAATTCAACGAAAATGTGAAAAAATTCATTGTCATAGTTTGGGCTACGGGATTTTTATTTAATGCAAGACAATGTCTGAATTTTGAAATCCAAAATGTAACTCTGTGTAACTTATTTTTTTATTTATGAATTTAACTCTGGATTTTCCGTAAGTGGACCTTGTCTTTTTATTTATAAATTTAGCTCTGCACTTTCCAAAAGTCGGCCTAATTATAAATAACACTCAAGAAACCCCAAAACTATGAAGAATTAAATTATCAAAAATTTTAAAATAATACAACATTTTTTTAATTTTTTTTTATTATGTTCAAATTTTATTTTTCATGGAAAATCTTTACTTTTTACCTATTACTAATTTAATTCAATACAAATCTTTTAGTTACATAAAAAAAAATTAATCATTACTATTCATAAAAACACCTGGTTGACTTATTACTAGAGAACAACGGTATTTCGGTTTCGACTGCGACCATGTTCAGCCACCAACGTTTGGTTCGGCTTCAGTTTAGCTTCAGCCAAAAAGCCTCAACTTTTGCCGAACATGGCCGAAGCCGAAACCGAAGTTCGGTCGTATAAAGTTTTAGTTTTAATATTTATGTTTCTCTTTGGAAGAGAGTCAAAGCAGTCTTTCGGATTTACATAAGAGCGATATGATTTGCAGTAATAATAACGAATTATTTTTAAATTACAAATTTGGCGTATTCTAAGTATACGTTTTTTTGTTAACTTTGCAAATATTATTAATGTTTATTATCTAATTGTATAGCCTTTTTTGAATAGCATAAAAATCTAGAATTTTGGCAATTCATTGATAGTTCTTGTTTTAGATCTTGCAAATATTTGGTTCGGTTTCGGCCATAGACATAGCACGTACTAATTTTCTTTCAACTCTTATGTAAATTAACTTGGAGTGGGTTTCTAACGACAAAATAAATCAGATATGGAATAAAGCTCTAAGTCCCTCTATTTTTTGATAAATCCAGATGCTTACCACAAGTTGTATAGCAAGGCTGTGACAAAAATTTGTGAAGGATTTTCCAAAAAAGGGTGTGCAATAAATTTTCACATTGTATTTAAACATAACTAATTAATAAATAAAAAAAACACATTTTTTCAGCTAGTACTTTCAACATCAGTCCATTGACTCTTCGGCTAATTGTTATTTCATTTAATCCAACCAGCAGGATTAATGTACTTATAACTACAAAAATTTCGAAAATTTCAAAAATCTCCAGCACAAAAGGTAATGAATGACAGCCATTCTTAACAACCATAATTAGTTTTATTCAAAAAAAAATTTGGAATTATTGTACTAAAACTCTTTTCACTGTATCTAAATGTAATCTGAAATAAATTTTCTTTTGACAACTTCCCATTCTTGACATTCATTAATTTTCCGAATGACGGTAGGCGTTCTTGTAATTACAAATCTACAGTCTTACATACAATTGGCCTCCCTGTAACTTCATCACTCAAGGCATAAAATTCTGCAGAGAATTTGAGTACTTTATGTAAAGCAAGCAAGCAAGCGCTACGCTACCCTTTCATCCAATTTATGTAAATGAAGATTTCCACAAAGATAATGCAAAATAACTCTGCTAGAGGATTGAATGGGATGAGATTTGATTAAATTTGGGTGAGTATAGAATATTAATTATATCAATTTATATTCATGACACTCTGTGCAGCATTTCACCTTACACTAAGCTATGGGTCATTAGCTAGGGTAACTAATTAGCATGGTTGATAAAAATATGTATGAAGAATCTGATTTCAGGCGCTTAGACAAAATATGTATGATCGAGATGGAAACAATGCTAATAAATATAATCAAAATTGGCACTTTTTACTTGATTAAACTTGAGATAATAAAGATTTGAGAAAGCGTGCCTCATTCCGCGCGCTCAAACTTCGCCTACCGTAAGTTTGCATTCGCCCTCTCTATTAGTGTGCGAGTAACGCGAGAATAAGAAATGTTTTTCATAAACATTTTATGCAAGAAACGTCAGAAAACAAGATGACACCTTACATGCTAAGAACAACTGAAAGTGACGTAATAAAATATAGAGAATGAGAGAGCAAAGAAAAAATTCTAAAGAGGAAGAGGAAGAGGAAGATGCGCAAAAACAAAAGAACGATTGAAACTTTGTTTAGCATTGTTGGTGGTAGGTTAGGTTAGGTTGATGTGATAGTCCCGCAGAAGGAACTCAATTAGAAATATTAAAGGAGTATACCGTAACCAAAGAAAGTTAACTGGAGAGACGCTGCGTACTCAAAATGAAGTACCGCAAAATGTTCTTCAGGGATGTTAATACAGTAGGAGCCTAGGTACCTGAACTTCAGTCTCCCAAAGACAGGGCAGCTGAGTAGAAAATCAAAAGATAATTGTACCTCGTCGTCATCCTTCAAACAACTGCAACAAAAAGGCTCGGAGACAATATTCAGCCTAACCGCATGAACACCTATCGAACAATGTCCTGTCAGAACACTTACGAGGATCGAGAGTTACCGCTTCGTTAGCGGCTGGAGCTCCCTCGAACGCCGACGGTACACCACCGGTTAGAGGGCCCTTGCAATTCTGTATGTCGTGATATTTTCCCAGCGCAATGTCCAATAGAAGACCGTAGGCGGCGAGAGGGCCTTCGACCCTATCCCTGCATGGAGTAATGACTTCAAGGGTGCCCCGCCAAACGAGTTCATCAGCCATGGAGTTTCCTGCAATGTCGCTACGGCCCGGCACTCAAATTAGTTCAATGTCAAGGTATTCCGAGGCGGCTGAGGGAGAAGTTTGGACCTAACAATTAAAGCCAATCTAGTGGGTATTTGATTGGTGAGTATTCAGTTGGCTGCCTCTTTGACTGCGATCATCTCCGTCTGAAAGAAACTACAGTGATCCGGAAGCCTAAATTTCTGTATAAGGGAGAGTTCCTTGCAAAAGACACCCTCTCCAACTTTTTCATCCAGCTTCGACACGTTTGTGATGAAGTTAACCTCACCTCAAACGCCACCCTCCTTTCATTGCTTCCTTAACGGGAGTTGACTGAAAAAAGATTCCTCTGGAGACAAAGTCGAGGCTGGCAAGATTTTTAGAATGTCCATAGGCCAAATTGAAGCAGTATTCATTGCTCTTTAACCGGGCTGCAGCAACTTTGCGGCAATGTCCACAGGCATCACGTTTAACATAACCTTTAGTGTGAGAGTGATGTGGTCCGAAGCCTCTTACTGATTCCGGCGAGTGTGGTCCGTTGCACCCACTCTAGCTGCTTAACTTTCGATACCTTTTCTAGTGGGTTCCACCAGACAATCACTCCGTAAGCCATTATTTTCCGAATTATTGCTACATAAAGCCAGTGATTTACCTTGGGAAAGGACCCATCTCGTCCCAATTCCGGCAACATTATTCAATACCCTCAATATTTCTAAAAGTAATAAGATATCGTGTCGTTGCCGGCTGAAAGAAGAAAAGAGAATATCCAAAGGACTAACCACTTCTTTAAATTTTGATTTTCTTTTTAGCGAAGAGGGAAATGAAACACACAACTTTCTGACTTATTAAAAAGTACACAATTTAGTTTCAATTCAAAAGGTGATTATTAAACTCACTGACAGTGCTTTCGAAATAAATGAGAAAATATTTAACCAACTTTCATTTCCACGATTCTTAATGCTTTGAATCTTCTTGAAATGGCACCGACGTACATATATGACAAACGAGACTAAGTATTTTTTCTTTTAAATGAAGTTAACGTAATATAAATACTTTTTCAGAGGGTGCACACTTAAACCTGGTCTAACGATTTCCACTCAATTAATTTTATGTTCCCGATTTTCGAAACAGAAACATTTATGCTCTCTTTTCCATGATTGGGGTTTCACCTTTTTCTTCTCTAGTCTAACACTTCTTATTTTTTTATATTCCATAGAAATCTCAACAATAATTTGGCATCATTGCATGAGTAGACGCTGCCCTAATCGAATTATGCGAGGGTACTAATAAAAGTTTACTTAATTGATCAGATCAAAAAAAAAAAAGAAACAAAAAAAACCGAAAAAGAAATTATTTCCGTATTTATTTTTAATCTTCGTCTTTTTTATCTTTTCTATATTTAATTTAGAAGAATTTATTAAGCCTATAGATTTAATTCTCAAAATAGTCTTCAAAATTCAGCTTTTTACGCTTCTGCTCTGTACGCTTTACGTTCTGTTAAAGACCTCCCCTCCAATTTCTTTTAATTTTTTAAAATAGGCAGAAATCACAAAGTCCTAGATCCGGGTAATTTGCTGCCAGAGATCGCAACAAAGTTATTCGTTAAGTATTTTGGCAGTGTGAGCTGGTGCATACTCGTTATGTAAGAAGTAGCTCCGTAAATCGTGTTTCTAACAACTTTTTGAAAACTTTTGATAAGCAATTTCAATGACTGTTTTACTCCTTTTCATGGGAATATCAGATACGCTTTTTGATAGGTTGAAATAAACCGACCTTGTTACTTTTGTTGCTGATTTTTGTTGCTTAGCTTTTGCAGCTGCATTTGCTCCCGTCGAGCTTCATACCATGAACTTCCGTTTAGTTTTCGGCTAGAGCCGAAATCCTTCTCCAGTAACGACTTTACCAAAGTTCCTAAATCGCCAATTTTTGAATTTATTTAGGAATAATTGAGCCAAATGCACTCGAGCTGCTTGTTGGGTCTCATATAAAATTCGTGGAGCTCATCGAGCAGATTTTTTCGTGCATCACAGATGGGTAGGTACTTAATATTCACAGTACAGACATCGCAATAAATTCCTGTGTCAATTATGGAGTTTCCTCAACTTTATCTTCCCCAGAGCCACAGTAACGTCATCAGTGGCAGATTTTGGTCGACCTTCTGGGGACTTGTCCTCTACAGAAAAATCTTTTTTTCGTCTGGAATCTTCCAATCCATGGTCTATAGAGACGATGCGAGCGTTTCATACGTAATTCTCCACACATTGAGTATTTTTAGTGGCCTTAGTTTACAGAGAAAAGAATCACAAACCCAACTTCTCTTTGCGTTGTCGGTGGAATTTCATCTGATCCATTCTTAGCTATTTTGCAATTTCTCGTCTCCATTTTAACTGATTATTTCGAAATTATTGTTTATTTATTTATGTATTTTAAAAATTTATACAATAAATACTTATTATATAAATGCAAGGTTCGTGGCACTGGCTTCGAGGCCTTCAGCCATGTTTTGAAATTAAGAAAGAGGTCTCGTTAAGAATTGCCAAGAATTTGGTAGCTCTTGTTTTTGTTTTAAAAATTTTAGACTCACCAACTAAGCGAACTTTTGTTAGTACCCTCGTATGCTCGTATGTATGGGTACACGTATATGTGAATATCTATGTCACTATGTATTGTCCTATCCCAGTTGAATCGTATGTACATATATGTATGAAAAGATTATTCGAGAGGTTGAATAACGGGTAGAATACAAAGGTAATCAACATGGGACAATTCTAACAATGACAATGACCACAGTGGGCAATAGAAAAATGTCACATTGTGCGGAAGCGAAATAGAGAAAATACAATAATAATACTATTTCTTGATAATTTTGTTAATGTAGCTGAAAATAGTTATATCCTTACCACATAGTATACATGTAGTATATTTCTTTTTATTATTGTGACTTGTAAATAGTCATAGGACTCAACATACATACATATACTATATAAATATGTTGGTATGTAGTAATTACATAAAGCTGTGTGTTTGAGTTTAACAAACGGTTTGCCCCACGACTTTTAACCCGTTAACTATCTGTCAAGTAACCCACCAATCTTGATTCAGGCAAAACGTCAATGAATTTATCTCGACCAATTGATTTATTATAGACAAAGTCATAAGAGAGTAAATCGTAGAAGATATAAATTGTAGGCACCCTACTTCTAAGTTTTATAAACTTATATAATTGGAATTTTTTTATAAACGTGAAAATGATTTTCATTACTCGAAGGGTGACATATTAATTAAGGTCAAGTGATAAAACTAGTTTATAAACATTTGCGCATACATTTTTTCGTTACAACTGTTCATCGAAATTACAAACTTTTTGTGTTTTATAGCTAATTGAATTTTATCGTAATAATGTGTACCCCTGAAGTGGCTAAAAACTCTGAAAGGTTTTTGTCATTTTTTTTTTTTTAATTTTGGTCGTACGCATTTTTCCAGATAATAGACGGATTTTATATAAATTTTCGTTGATTTTTCATTTTTCTGTGTGCATATTTTCTGCATACTTTAAATGCAAACACATCCGAGATCAAAAATTTAAACTTTTTTTGAAACATCAACAGAAATTTTTATCCTCTTAAAATTTGCAATGCTAAAATTGGATTTTGTTACAACATTTGTACACTAAAAACTTTATAAAAACTCAAATTAAAAGTTTAAAATTTTGATGAAAATTAATAGATTTTGTAAAAGTTTTGAAATTATGTTTTTAATGAATTTTTGTTATATAATGAAATGAATTTTTATAAAAATGTAACGAAAAACTTTATAAAAAGTCAAATTAAAAATTTGAAATTTTGATGAAATTTTTTTGAATATTTATAATTTTTTTTAAATTATGGTTTAAATGAATTTTTGTTAAATAAAGAAATGTGGTTTTATAAAAAAAATTTACGAAAACTTTCTAAAAACTCAAATTAAAAAGTTTGAAATTTTGATCGAAAATTTTTGAAATTTTATAAAAACAATTTTGAAATTATACCTTCAATGCGTTGTGTTCTATCATGAAGTATATAATAAAGTGTATCCAGAAAAAATTGCAAATATTAAAAAAAAAAAAATCACCATGAGCTCAATTGTTTGAGTAACTGTAGTAAATTCTATAACAAAAAACATTTCAGTAGAAGTTGCAGAATATCGAGAAAATGTATGAGAAAACTTTTAACTTTTTAAGCCGAATTTCTAGAAAATTTTCGAGCATGTAATTTTGGAGCCCGTCATCATCAGCATTTTCCTCCGTACAAGAGTAAATTTCATTTTATACCTTATCAAAAATCATTCAGAATTCTTAATTCGAAAATTTTCAAAAACTTTTGATTAAAAAGTTAAAAATTTTGATACATTTTTGTTTAAACTCATTGAATTTTAATGAATTTTCTAGAAAGTTTCAATCTTTAATTAACATAATTTATTTTTATAGGACCAACTTTACTTTTATAAAAATAATTATAAATTTGTATACAATAAAAAATAACTAAAATTCATGTATTATTTTTTTTTCCTGCTTTTTTATAAAAAGTAATTAAATATTTTTCTAAAAAACAAAATAATTCATATATTAATTTTTTGTCCTGCTTTTATTTAATTTTTGGGTCAATGCAGATTCAATGAACCGAATTTGGAACACGATATCAAGTACAAAGTATCGATATGGTACTCATTCAAAGTATCGCTCTAGAAGAATCGGACACCCTTATATATCAATTTGAAGTTCAGTCACAATTTTTTATAAAACGTAATCGGTTTGTCAGTTCGAAGGTGCTTACACAAGTGAGAACTCGGTTGTTAGCTTGACATGTCGAATTCGAAGATTCCAGTTATGAAAAACTGGTACTCTTTCCAGTCCATCGTTTTACTTGACCAATATGGCACTTGGATGTGAGCTTTGTATTATTAATACTGGTATTAATACTGGTATTAACCCTAACCAGAAAAAAATATTAGCGACATTTTTTTCAAAATTTCCTAGATGGTCTAGGAGGATTTCTGTATCAAATGAAGACCGCTTATCACAGATATAATGCAATAAAGCGCAGAAATATTGCATACAATGAACTGTCGCTTTTCTGCTTTGATAGCTAAATTAGCATTTAAACGAAAGCTTTGCGGTGATAACAACATTGGGAAAAGAAACCGACATTTTCCTAAAAGTTTTCATTGTTCGAATTCCTGTTTTTTATAAGATAAAGCAGAGACAACTTTTTTGAAATTAAATCTTATGCGATGAAATCCCCACGATATCAAATTAACAGTTCTGATGAGATGATAACAAATGGATACGCGATACGAGAGGTCAAGTACTCGATTTCAAAACATATCGGATGAAAAGTATCGCGTAAAAAAAATTGGTATCGAATTTGGTATCGTATTATTACTGGTTAGGAACTACAATAGTTCAACGAATACGCAGAAATGCTTAGAAAACTTTTCAATGTTTAGTAGTTGTATTGGAATTAGACAGCAGCGCATTGAAATTCACAAATCAATGGCTATTAACAAAGACTAAAGGATAACAGTTAAGAGCAAAAAAAGCAGCTCTAACGGCAGCAATAAAACTGCCAGTGACAATAATAATAATAATATGAATAATGGAAACAAGCAGGTTACAAGGACAAATCGATGTATTAGAAAATACCTTAACGGGCATATGTACACAATTCTATATGTGTATTGAACACAAAAAGAAAACGAAATGTTACAGACTTAACACCAGTACCGCATTTATCACAATTGTTCTGTATCCTTAAGCTCTCGCCTCAGTAGTTGGACCGTGTCGCATTGCCCAAAAGGGACTGCCTTACAACGATCCGGCGAAAATCCTTACACATTCCGGTTGCCAACAGCGACTAGCTATTTGCGCTCAAACCAAACTAAGCACCTACACACACACACACACAGCTGAGCATAAAACAAATTGCGTACCATGCAGTTTGCCTTTGAAAAGAAAAATAAAAAATATAAATAAAATCCCCAATAAACTTCAAAGATTTGTTAATGATTTGGGCCAGATTTTTTTCTGGTTTAACTTTTGTTGTGGTTGATGTTGTATCCAAAAGTTGAAAATAAAAACGAAAGCTAAGCTAAGCTACGAGAAATTGTCGCGCTTTACTCTTGCACTTGTGGGTTTACGTAACACGAAATTAAATGGCGGAGCAGAAATCGTAAGCAGCATGCGGCCAAAGCATCAAATCAAGCCGGCCAAACAAATATAGCTGAGTAAAGAATAATCCATTTATGGAGATAAAAGCAATTGTAGTAAACCATTTTTTTTTGTTTGGTTTGTTTGACAAACAGAAAAAGGCAAGGTACTCTCTCCTTTTAGGCATTGAAATACCTATACATCTATACCACAAAAAAAAAAGAAAAGGAAAAAAATAGGCACATGGCTTTGATGTGAAAATCAATGAATATGAAATTTTGAAACCAACAAATATTGAATTATGTGCGGATATTAAAAATATAATTTCGTTATTTTTTATGGAATTTCATACTCGTTGCTTCTACTGTTATCGATGTCTTTTTACCGATAATCTATCGGTTTTGCTAAAGTAGTCGTTGTTGCTATCATTATTGCTATAGAAAAAGTAACCAGAAGAGTGACCCAGCCGTTGAATGCTGGGCTAGAAATCTGTGGACCCTCCTCGATATTATTATCAAACCAAAGTTTAGAAACAATGAAGTCTGATGAGGAGATGTGGTGATCTTCGAAATAACAGCTAGCACTTCTACAACTTTGAGAAATTGTTGCATATTCATAGCATTCCCTAATAAAAAAAAAAACAAAAAAACAATAAAATTCAAATTTCTAAATATACACAAGGATGAAAATAATATAATTATCAAAATAATTGTAAATTTCATTGCAATTAAGTCCAACTACATCGATATTATTTTCAGTATTCCTATCGTTATCGATATCGTTATCATTATTTCCATCGTTATCGTTATTATAACTGTTATCAGATTACCTATCGCTTTCGTTGTATATCATCATTTCCATATCGTTATCGTTAAATGCAAAGAAGTGGTAACTGTAATTATAGTGGTTGTTATATTTATCGCTTTCATTGTCGTCATCTTCATTTTCATCGCTTTGGTTTTTAATATCGATGTTATCTTTCTTATAAAAATAAATATCATTCTACAACAAAAACCATTCAAATCAAAGTTCCAAATTTTTTAGCGAAATTATTTTAAACTTTTCAATATATAAATAGCTGATCTATACTTATGAAATACACTATATAGTTCATCAGAATTTTTGGGGTTTGCAGTTGTATAGCCCATTAAATTTTAGAATAGTAAAGTGCAAGTTTTAAGTGGTCACAGAAGGCTTTTGATTTTTGAAAATGTATTTTGGATTGTATGGCCAAATGTATTTGATGGAGGGCATAAAATAAAATACAATATTACAATTTGTACGAAACCCTTGAAGATAGAAACTATTCCGATGAGGGGATATCTGTCATTGGTTACTACCGTTGAATTTTATGGTATACTCACTTTGCTCAGATTTTGTTTACTTAATGTCATGTTCACACTTACCTGAAAATATAAAAGTTATAAAACAGGTTAGTAAATGAATAGAAATATAGATAAATACAAATATGTAAAATTCTATATATTTCAATAATTATTATGAGTACAGGCAGGGCCGGATTAAGAATGTGGGGGTCCGGGGCCTGGATACGTGTGGGGCCCTTCTTTTATATCTATCTATAAACAAAATCAAACACATTTTCACTGCCGACTTGTATGACTAAAAATACTATTTCGAAGCAATTCACATTCAAACTGTCAACATGAATAATGATATGATAATCATAGAACCTGACTATATGGAGTTTTTTTAAATTTAAAAAAAAAATTTGTAATTCTAATAAGAATTAAAACCACAAATATAATTCTACAAATTGATATATATATTTTCACGATCTAAAATGATTAAATAATATCATTGACACCACAAATCAATATTTTATTATAAACTATTTAAATTTAAATTCTATATATACAAATGTCTCTCTTTAAAATTAATAAATTTAAAGGAAACCAAGAAAGAAATTTTTTTAATTTTGTATATTGAACAATCCTTATGTTATGCCAAGACCGTGTCTGTGCGAAATGGACGATTACGGAGTGCCTGACATTTTACTGACATTTTATATTCGATAAATGAAAATTATGGAATTTCCTTGGGCCTACCCGTGCCTAAGGCAAACTGAAAACAATGTATATAGTATATAGTCACTAACGCAGCTGCTTGAACACAACTAATTTTTTTTTTATTCAAACGCTGTGCACTTTAGATTAATAAGTTTGTTAATGTAAGTAAGGTTATAATGATTCTATTATTTTTTAATAATCAAACTTGGATTGTTTTTTTATGTCAAGGTTAACTCAGTTACAATGCAGGTGAGTAAGGTTATTTTTTACGAATGACAATCAAAAAATAAAATGAAAGCTCTTGAAAAGCTAATTTGACACGTTTAATTTTGGCAAATTAAAAATAAATCACATTTCATGAATTATGTTAGCAAAACGTGCAGATATATGTATCTAGCGAATGCGTTATTAACTATCTAGTTATATTGATACATTTATATTTCTAGCTGACGTTAATTAATCGAACAAACTCGAAACAAACGGTTCAGAGACAATAATATCGTTAATGAGATTCATTTTACAGCAATTAACACAGTAAGACAAGTGAGACAAATTTTCCTTTAAGTGTAACCTCGTTATTTCAACTGACTTTTGCTTACTCTCGATTTTCTCGATATGAATCGATAGTTCAACTGTGTTGCTCACACTGAGAGGTGGAGGGAAAATTGAACGAAATATGACCTAACCAATATCGCGTTACCTATTTGTAACACGATTTTAACCAAAAATTTCGTTATATCAGGTTAAAATAAAATGATAAGATCAACTGTGTCGATAATATAATAAAATTTTATTCAAATCAACTAAGTAACAAAAATTAAATAAAATAAAATGGAATAAAAATGTCAAAGAAAAAAAAATCGTTTGTACTGATGAAAAAAATTATTTTGTTCTTTCATTTTGTGGGGGCCCTCCAAATGTGGGGGTCCCGGGCCGTGGCCCCTTCGGCCCTGCCCTTAATCCGGCCCTGAGTACAAGTAAAAATAAATTAGATTGAATTTTAGTTATGCAAAAAACACGACGCGGCTTTTCGGTTACTCGAACGTAGTTGAGTATATCTTTCAGATTATCACCCTAGGATCTGCCCAGTTTCTATAATGAACCAGATAATATGTAAAGAAATAAACTGGATACTAGATGTTTTAAATCTGAGTGCTGTAGTTTTTTTATAGTACGAACTGTTTTTTTATTTAAAAAAATTAAATTATTAGTCCAAATTGGTTAATAATTGCATATTATAATAATAAAATTTATTTTTTTTTTACAAATTTTCATTCCAAAAAGGTATCTAGAAACTCAAATTAAAAAGTTTGTAATTTTGATGAAAATTTATTGAAATTTTATACGTTTTGTGGAAAGTTAGAAATCATGGTTTAAATGCTTTTTGTTATTTAATGAACTAAAAATTTTTTAAAATTTACAACAAAAAAATTTATTCTGAAAAAAAATACGAATATTAAAAAAAAAACCACCACGAGGTTAATTGTTTGAGCAGCTGTAGCTAATTCTATAATAAAAAACATGTAAGTAAAAGTTTCAGAATTTCGAAAAAATTTATTTTAAACAAAACACATTTAAACTTTTCATTCGGAAATTCTAGAAAATTTTCGAGCATGCTGTTTTCTAGCCCGCCATCATCAGAATTTTTCTCCGTACAAGAGTAAATTTATTTGATGCCTTATCAAAAGTCATTTAGAACAATGGCATGCACTATAGTTCTCGACAGTTTCTCTAATTATCTTACCAATCATCTACCTTAGAGAAACACACGAGAGTTCGACTCGTTTCCTAACCTAATGCTGGTATTCTGTAACTCAGCCTCATTTCATGTCACTAAATTTGCGACTTTCAATTAGAGACACTTTTTGTGAGTTGAGACGATTTCGGTATTCAGTAAGCAAAAATCTCAGAAAAATTCACCAAAGACTGTGGTAAAAAACAGTAGAGACAATTAGCTGATAGTATGTTCACCTAGAGAAGCACAATAAACCTCAATGAAAATGTGTTCATCGATAGCAAACAATAAAATTTTTCGATTATCTGTCAACAGCATTTTCGCCCTTTAAAAATTAAAACAATATGAAATTTGTAAAATTAAAATTGAAATTAACCGCTAAAATTTCTTATAACTGCATTTTATATGAACCGATTATATAAAATATGTGTAAAAATTAAAACTATCAGCAATTCATAAATGCATATTTTGTTAATATGATAAAAAATGGCACAGTTGTGGAAAGAATATTTATGACTTTTAAATTGCAAAAATGGATTGTTATTTAAATTTTATCACTATTGAATAGCCGATAAATCATTTCGGGAACGCTTCCATAATCCATTAAGGGGCATTCAATTGGCCGAAAATGTTAAACCGGATTAAATTAGCATGACCTTGCAACATACGGAATAAATCGAAAACTTCGCTATTTGAGTTTAATCCGAAAGTTATCCGTAAACAATTTTTCATTTCGGGAATGCAACCATAAATCATCAAAAAGTATCAAGTGGCACTGCTGGCGGTATTTCCAAAAGGTGTTTTGAAAGTTAACTGTTGTTTGACTGCATAAATAATTAAATAAAAGCAGTAAGTCAGTTTTAATTGCGTACATCAATTCAACATCACTTCGGGAACGCTGTTTGTAAAGGTGTATAGTGGAAATTTTTCGGTAAATTATACAAACCCCTACAAATTTTAGCTTTATAAATGGAACATTTTACATATTTTACAATTTGAATATTTTTTGTATTCTTTATTTTTAGTTTTAGAAACGTTCCCGAAGTGACTTCAATTTCCGCGATAAACCCATAAATATGTCATTTCAAGCTCTGCTTGTTCTTAAACTAAATTGGCGACGAACTAACATAATTCATAACAGTGAAAAATCATTTTAATAATAAAGTATCATTTTTTATTTCTAATAAGATGACGATGAATATGAAGATAAAAATAAGGATAGAAATGAAGATGAAAATACAGTTAAATATAAAGTAAAAGAGAAGGATACAATTACAGATAGGGTTAAAGATGAAACAACGATTAACATACAACATAAAAATAAACGTTGGCCAATAGCTGTTATCTAGCTATGTAAGAAATAAAAGTTGGGAAATAACTATAACTATAAAGATTTCTCCAGCATAAAATTATCAGGCAACGTACAAATTAAATGTTAGCGTATAACACTTATGAGCGATCTGCAAATATAGAACCGTAAACACTTATCAATTGCAACTAACTAAGAGCCTCTGTATATGTTGCGAAAATAGAAAATTATTTCAAGAATATTTCTTTTCCAGAACAGGAATGTTGAAAAGTGTGGCACTCTCTATTTGCAGTGAATGCAAAGGGCGTTGTTAATCAGGGCATGTCGAACATGGAGCAGACATACAGCTACACACACACACACAGGTGCACCAATGCTTGCCCAGAGGCAACTAATGAGCACACCGACTAATTGAATTAAACTACACGTAATTATTTCCATTTCAATGCCTCTGTCATTCCAGTCAATACGAGCATGATGAGCTGTTGAGTAAAACAAACAAACGGATGAAAAATGGGTGGCGCGAGTGGTTGGAAAACCGATGTACATATGTATGTATGTATCCATTTACAACAACATGACTAACACATGCACCCATTGATTCACACAACTACTTATTGAAAAGGATGCGCTCGAAGCACATTTGTCAATTTTTTCCCCACCTTGCGCTCGGTTTGCAACGGAGCAGGTGGTGCTCAGGGAATGAGACGCAAAACTGGCTTTGGCAATGAATACGGTAAGTTTACTCGAATAAATGTCACAATGAGCGTGTTCTGTACAGTCTAGCTCATTAATTCTAACCCAGCTTGTTGCCGTTTTGCTTTCCAGCTGCACTGGTTCATCTTCGGTCAAAGAAAAAATGTATTCTCAAATTTTGTACCGGAGCCCCCTAGTATAAAGAGCATTATAACTTTGTTCACATAACGAGATAGCTAAACTTTTCAGAATCAAAAGCAAAATCGATTAAGCCATTTCTGTCAGTCTGGGCGTCCGTCCATCTATGCATCGCAAATCTTGAGCAAATATTCAGATATTTGAACGAAATTTGCTACCAGCATTACCCTCGAACCAAGTTAGGTTGGTAATGAAATCGGATAATAGCCACGCCCACATAAAACTCAAATTTGATACACAGTACTTTAGATTGAAACTCAATAAGCACAAACTATAAAAATCCGGCCAAAACCATGCACTCCTCGCATTTAACGGTAATTTACAAAACGCCGAAATGGACCATATTTTAAAAGATTATTACTAAAAAGGTAATTTCCCTAAATTTGATATAGAGCATTGAATTAAAGGAGGAAATTCATGGATTCAAAACTTTTTGCAAATGAGACTGACACCGCCCACTTTAAATAGTAAATAAGTTTAACTCTGAATCGGGGAAAAACCTTGCACACCTCTCATATAATGGTAGGAATAATTTTATTAGGGAGAGAAATGCGTGAATATTTAAATTTTAGAAAATGGCCGTGTACCTTACTATCATAATAATTTATTTTTGTTAATATTTAAATAAATAAAATAAGTTTTAGTTTTCAATATGAATAATTCCAGAGAGCCAGTATAATATTTATTTGACCGTTGAGTTTTAAAAAATGTCATCAAAATTTTGATAAGAATAATAAAAGTCTTTTGATAATAATTACGAGTGAGACAATTTGTTTAAGTTATCGATACTAATTATTTTGGGACTTCTATTATAAAATTCTTTGCATAATAATTATGAAAGAGACATTTTTTTTAATTCAAAGACGGAACTGTTTCGGGAACCAAAATAGTGTCAAACTAGTTAAAAAGTGATTCGAACTGCTTCCGAAACTATCACTGAGTAGTCCCGAATCAGCCCCGAATCAGCCCCGAACCGATCCCGAAATGGTTCGAAAAACATCCCACCTTTCAAGACTTAAAAAATTTTTCTCACTCATAATTATTATGGCAAGACTTTTATAATATAAGCATCAGAATAAAAGTCTTTGAAGACTTAAAAATTAGATCATGCTGGCAATTATGATAAGAAGACTTTTATAACATAAGGCTACAAACAAATGTCTTTCAAGGCTTAAACATATTTATCTCGTTAATACTTTTTTAATATAGCTTTAACTCCTTTTTCGAAATAGTTCCGAGTCAGCACCAAACCAATCCAGAAATTATCCAAAAAAAAAATTCCACCCTTCAAGTCTTAAAAAATGTTTTCTCGCTAATAATTATTATGGCAAGACTTGTATAATATAAGTCTCAGTAATAGTTCTAGATTATGAAAAAATTTTTACCTAACTATAATAATTAATGATTCACTTTTTTTCATTTCTCTCATAATTTTTATATCTCTAAATAATTTATATTAAATGGTTTTATTGCATAAAACATGGGTATTTAAAGTTCGGTTTCTCACGCTCATCTTTACTTGTTTTAAATTCATTTTTTTATCAATTCCTTTCAGGGTTTTCGTTATTATTTACAAATTATTGTGAGTTAAAAAATTTAACACGAAAATTTGAAATTAAAAAAAAAATTGCCAGCCGTAAAAGCCAATTTGAATCGGTGGCTGTTCTGAGCTTCGTAAGCGACAGTTTATTTGCATTTGGCTTTGCAACTTCCACATTTCGTAGGTAGATGGCGCTGCGCTGCAAACACTTTCGAATTTGTATGACTATCTCCCGCCTTAGCTACCAGTTTACGAACTAGAATATTTCTTGGCTACTCTGACAATTCGCAGCGGGTCAACTAACTACAAGCTATTCGATAATGTTCGTAATGACGGAGAAGGGGAGAGCGGTACGAGTAGAAGGATTATAATGATGATGCTTACTGACTGGTGTCAAGCTTACAAGCAACTATTATGCTCGCGACAACTATTAAGAAATGTACATACTACATACATACATACATACATACGAAACAGCATAATATGACGACCGCACAAGTGGGTGGGTAGAAGTGTAGTATGCTATAATCCATCTGCTATTGACCCCATTTATGTTAGAGATTTGTAAGTCTGTATACAATCGAAATATATGTGAAGAAAAGTGCATGTACATAGAGTGGTTCATAGCTTAAATCAATATTTATAGTGCAAATTTTTTTTTTTTTTTTATTTTTTATAACAACATAGCTCATTTCTATGACATTAAGCATAAAAATCAAAATTGTAGTATTTGTAAAACTGGTACGATAACTTAACAAACTTCAAAAAAATGTGATTAAAACTTTAATTTTCCTCTCACAATTTTTAGAAACTTTTCGAGTATGCAGTTTTGTAGCTCATTTAATTTTAGAATAATCAAGTGAAGGTCTCAAGTCCCTAAAAATTTGCATTGATTTTTGATAATTTTGCTGGCGGGCGCCGTTGCACGTTGCTACCATACAACTAAAGGCAACTAATCACAAGGAAAACTACTGCAGTCGAATTTTCACTAGTTTGCGAAGCTCCAAATAAAAAAAACTGCTTAAAAGGTTGCTTTGGGTAAAAGAAGTCAAAACTTCGGGGTTTGCACTACCCGTACGAGCAAATATTATATTGAAAACAGGCACTCTATCGTATTTCCAAATCCCACGGTGATTTTAAAGCATATACATATTTATATATCGTAATATATAGTTTTGCATATTTCGCTTGCATGCCAGGGTGTATGTGCAAATTGCAGATTGTAAATGTCAACGTACACAACTGTATTGATTGCTCGCAAATTGCCCTCGTTGCACTTTGTACTAGGTCAAGCAAAATAAAAAGAGAAGAAATGGAAGATATTCCTAGTCAGACGTGTGACGTATTTTAAAAAAAATAAATAAAAAATGAATAAAGAGAACATGTAAACTGAAGTGTAGAGTGAACATTTTCATACTACACCATTTCCTATTTTAAATGCGAAAGCGTCATTTAAAAATGAGAATAGTCAAATGGAAATTAGAAAGTGTCAAATTTAAATAGGAAAGTGTCAATTTAAAATAAGAGTAGTCGTTTAGAATTAAGAGCGCGTCAATTGAAAATATGAATAGTTAACTGCAAATCATATATCGTCAAATGAAAATGAGAATGCGTCAAATGGTAATGATAAACTTATTTTTATTATATATTTTTCTAATAATAACTGCAATCAAATTTTGTATGTGTTCACGGGCATATTTTGATGTTATATTGCCTCCGAATGGAACGATGATGTCTCTTGAAACTCTCTTGCCCATTCTCCTTCCGTAATAGTGGCCTTTACTTCATTCACGAGCTTTTCTAAATACTGACATCGCCAATTATTTCACAATTTCATGTGACATTTTCCCATTTTTAATTGACGCTTTGTTATTTACAATTGACTATTCTAATATTCATTTGACACTTTCGCAATTTAAAATAACTAATCTTATTAACAAATGAATTTCCATTTTTTACGTATTCGCATTTTAATTTGACCTTTCCTCGTTTACAGTTGAAAATGGAGCAGAATATAAATTAAATTTTTTCTGTCAAATTCAACAAAGTCAAAGCATGAGTAGTGTGATCTGTGTCATCATTGATTTTTCAATAGCGATGGCTTCCGAAGTGCATAAAGATTTCAAAACCTAAGGAAAAAATAGTAGATTTATTTTCCACTTTTTAAAACAAACAAGCATATTTGGAAGATCTCATATAATATATATATAATATGATACCAATAACTACCACCAAATACCAAATATTTCAGTAGCTACAATGTTTGTGAATTAATTTAACCAGATTGTTGAAATCCGAATTTATATTCGCCCATTCATTCAGAATGCAGATGCGTGCGAATTTTGAGAGTCAAATCACCGAAATGAACCGTAGTTTTCAAGTTAGCCGATTGTGAGAGTGTATGAAGTAATTTTAGGGCACTATGTGATTTACCTCGATTTCCTGTGCTGCTCAAAATAAAACAGATCAACAAATTCCAACCACGCAATAATTTGTTTTAGTTTTGAAAACTATACATACGAGTACGAGTACAACTCCATTTCCGCCATGATCAGCAATCAAATACATGTGGCGTCCTCTATATCTGTGCCAGTTCTTCGGCACAAATACGGACTTCTTTTGATTCCAAAAATGCAGTATTTCATTTAAGTTTACATATGAGTTTCTTTTTTTTTTTAATCTTCTGCTATACCGACACGGTGAAAAGTTGAGAAATAATGGAACAAATTTCCTTCGGCCCTTAGTTTATAAAATGCTTTAGGAATGCCAGGCGCGTCTTGCGGCAACATTGAAGCAAAAGAGGAAAAGTGGGAAAAGTGTTTTTTGAAGTAAAACTTTGTTCAAAGACATGACGCTTATATGAGAAAGCACAAAAATATGTACATACTGAAGTACACGGATCTGTGTCTATATGTGTATGTATGTATTGTGTATATCAATCAGTACGTATATACATACATATGTACATATGTAGCTTGGGGCCATGTTTGAGGATAAGTTCTGGACCGTTTCGGAACTTTTTTTTGGAGCTGGTTTACCACTACAACTACTACTGCTAATTAATACCACTGCTACTAATGCTACGAGTAATTACCACCACTATTTTTAATAAATTCCACTATTTTCTCTAATTCTGCTACTAATAACTGCTATATGATTTTTACTATTTCTACTACTATTTTAACTAGTTTCTACTACTATTTTTACTACTAATTACTATTATTATTTTTACTAATTCTTACTATTATTTTTACTAATTCTACCACTAACTACTACTGCTATTTTATTAATTTTTTTCTCGTTTTTACCGATAAAATAAATAAATAAATATGTACTATTATTACTACTAAGTTCTACTATTACTACTACCACAACTATTATTACTATTACTTACTACTAGCGACTACTATCACTACTACTCTCATATCTCTCTCTATCTCTTTGTAGAATCGGCACAGAAGTTTTACTTCTGGCTCGCCCTTTTAGGTGCACTAGTGTTTTTTTTTTTAAATTATGCTTAGAATCGAACTGTTAACTTGGTACGACGATTGGGGCGAGGCTTGTGATACACATCTCTTGTTAATTTAAATAACTTAGAGATCCAACGCAGAGATATAAAAATTGTAAGTCACCCTCTCTTAATTTAAAATTACGTTTTCTTTTTTTATTGGTGATGAGAACAACACAAATTTTGCCAACATTTTAAAGTGGAATACAATGATTTTTTTATACAAAGCTTAAGCAAACCAATGCAGTGCCGAAATACATATAACATTTATATAAGTAATGATGGCAGAATTTCATTATATCCGTCCGTTCTGAAATGAATGTGTAGCAAGAATTGTTTAAAATTTAATTCCAGTTAGATTTTTTTAAGTTAAACTTCTTATTGGACATCGGAGACAGGTTAAAAGTTCAACTCGCGCTCTCGCAACATTTTCACCCTGAAAGGGCTAAGCGAATTTAAATAAAATTTTATACGTAAATAGTTTATAACCAGAAATAATTTAAAGGTAGTTGTTAGAAGTTGAATTAGAAGTTGAAATAAAAAATTTGCTCAAATATTGCAATATGGGTATCGAACAAAAGAGACGAAGGAAAGCTTAATTTTGAATATATTTCCAAAGAGTGTTGCCACCTTTTTAAAAAGGTTAATGAAGTTATTTTAATAAATTAAATGAGAAATTGTATCATTTAAATCAAACGAAATAGGCTTAATTTCGAAAATATTGTTTGGAAAAGAGTTGCCACCTTTTTGGAAACAATATAATTCAATGTAAATAATGAACTAATTGAAATGCCACTATATTGCTGCAAAACTAAAGAAATTTAAGGAAACTTGATCCCGAATTTATTTTAAAGCGGGTTGTTAACTATTTAAAGCGGTAAATCAATTAAATTAAATTAAGAAAATAAAACGAGGGTGTCAAATAATAAAGGTATGATAATATTTTTTTTGGAAATAAATTTGCCTGCCCAAAAAGTTAAATATAACTTACTTAAAAAGTTATATACAAATTACGAATTACAACACTGCAGTGGAAGGAAAGTGTTGGAAAATTGGCAGCTATACTTTCTACCATTATTGGGTTTTCAATAACTTTCAAATAAATAAATTGGTCTTGAGCTCATACAAATAAGTAATAGGTAAAGGTATCAAGCAATTCATTTCATAATTTTTTATACGAGAAATATTTCTTAAAAGCGCTGTCATCGATAAAAATAAATAAAGGGGATTAAATAAATTATTTGCATACTTAAATATAAAAATATAAGAATTTGAATTAAAAGAAGAACTTAATACACACTTTTATTTAGAAATGTATTTAATATACTTATAGTTGAAAATATAGGATATTTTTAGGTTTCCTTCTTTCATTAGAATTTCTTGTCGTTAGTCAGTCAAATAGCGGCATTCATCAATCTTCTTCAGCAGATTTTTGTTTACAATTCGCTTTGTTAAAAAATTGTAGATACTATTCGAATTACGGTTATTTTCTATCCCAATCTATTTGCAATAATACAACAAGTATCAAACTTGCCTTCCGTGATTTATGAAAAGAAAAATTTCAAGTGTGGGTATTTTCAGTAATGCCCGAAAGTCAGGATTATTCATTCTCGGCAAAATGTAAGAGTATGTATTGATGTTGCATCTTGAAAATAATCCGCAGTTCTCTATTGGATTTTGTCACCAAAGCGCATCGGATCATAACGAAAGCGAAGAAAGCAATAATAAGACTAGTGTGGCAAATATCATTGGGCGTAACGGCTGAGGACATAGTAGCAGGCGAACTCAGGAAAAGGAAAGAAGTGATTTGCGAAAAATGGTGCACACGAACTAACGCAGACCTAATAGTACCCAGTCAGCGAGAAATGGTATGGTTTGCGAAATGTTTATTTTCCAGAGGCCCAAAATAATAATTTTTAAAAAAGAGTTGATAAAAAACCAACGAAACCAGTTTTCATATCCCGGCCTTTGTTTTTGTCAAAAACGTGAAAAAAAATTCTTAAAATATAAGTCCGAGTGGAACGAAAGGTTAAGACACATACAGTAAAATTCCATGGAAATTTTTTCGTGGAAAATTTTAGCCCGTTAGCTCCCACCTAAAAGTGTCGATTTGGCCCTTATTTCAAGAAACACCTCAAAAACAAATTTAAAGAAGAGAAATGAGCGCTATTTCTGAAAAAAATACTTTTAGTAAAGTATGGTGTACAATTTTTTTTTTATTAAAGCCTCAAAGCCACGTAAAAAGTCACTTGACGTGCAAAAGTTCGATTGTGGCAAGGGTTGTGTGACATGGAAAGCCATGATACCTGTTACTAAAGATCGTCCAAATGTATGTCTTTAATTTCCCTAATCGTTGAGCGAACACCGAGATTGAAATGCGCTTCGTTAGAAAATAGTATTTTTCAATCAAAACCGTTGTCCATTTCGAGCTGTCACAAGGCCCAAACTCTGAAGCGATGACAAAGAGAATAGTCATGTTCTTCTTATTTCTTAATCAATCGCACCTTGTGAGCGAATAATGTGATCGACTGCGACAGCCACATTTTCGTCAGTCTCACGACGAACAGAGTTAATTTGCATTAGTAATCTCAAATGCAGATTTAGATTTAACAGTAACAGACGAATAGTTCATGCGTTTATGCCAGCGTCAAGCAAAATCGAAGGCGCACGTACACAGAAGGATTGTTGTGTTGAATGCGAAACAAGCGAACGTGTGAGTGACCAATCGTGTATGTATAAAAATATGAAGTCTCACGAGGCGTTGTGCTGATCCAAATGTAATTAAATTTCATGCATTTAGGGCGAGTTAATGCAAATTAAGGTTGTTAATCCACATTAAGCCTGTCATATGTCTACTTAGGCTATAAAACTTATTTTTAATAAACGCATGATCTGGGCCGCACAGCATTGATTTTGCAAATAAGTTTGTATTATTTCCTACATTGTTCAAGCGTAAATATTTTCATTTCCTACCACGAACTTGTAATACCGACTTTCTGTTAAGGATTTCCAGCGAGAAAGAGCTGTCACTGTCAAAATAACATAAAATAAAAATTTAAAAAATAAAAATATTGAATACATTTACGCTAAGAATGCAATAATAAATTAAATTAAAATTTTTGTATATTCATGGCAGGTAGCAGGAGAGAGTATATTTCCGAAGATCGAAAATGAGATCAATAAACATATGAGTTTTTCATATTTTCTCCGCAACTTTTTTAATTTTCAAAAACTTTTACAGTCATTTTGCTAGCTGGGTTCTTACACTCGAATATATAGCAGACATGTCAATCCGCGAAGACGACGACATGGCAAAGGACAAAAGCGCAATTCATATTTGCTTTGGATTTTTTTTTATTTACCATTTCCTTAGGAGTCTCAAATGCAATTCTCAATTCATATCCGGTATTTGGACTGAATTGCTGCCAAAAAAGAGCGCTCAGTGCTCAGAGCTCGGTGTGAGCGTAGAATTTTCTTCTGTTTTTTCCTGTTTTCTTCTTTATTTGAAGCATTTTTGAACGCTTGGCGTGACGACTTCTTTGTCTGCATTCAAGCCCAAGAAGATTTATTCACGCTTGTCTGTGTGCGTACGTGTGTGAGTGAGTGAGTTCTTTTGTTGGTGTGCTTGCACAAAATATACCAGTAGTAACTAAGCATCGCGGCAGCCAACAAAAAAAAAATTCGCCTCACCCGTTTCCTTTACTACTTTAAAAATATAAGCGCATTTGCTGTAGTTGTTGCTTCATTTCCTACTTTGATTTTCTTATTCGTATCTTCAACTTTCTCCTATATACTGCTCTCATCTTTGTGGAAGTCCTTTGGCCAAAGTTCTAGCCGGCAACAGGAATTGCTGCATCCACCCTGCCACACACACACACACGCATACTAACACCCATACATGCACATCAATATGTGTCTTTTGAAATCATCACCCAAACTGTCTTGAATGATTATTGTTTGTATACGTCAAGTACTTAACGTCTGTGTAGCTGTTTGGTTGCTTTGGTTGTTGCTGCTGCTGCTCCTGCTGCCACACGGCTGACTTCAATGACTTTTTTCAAGCTTTTGTTACATAATAGAAAATCCTTAATGACATTTTCTTTACAATTGTAAATCGTGAAAAGGATAAGTGATCGCTGACACATACACACACACAACCGCACACACACATCGATTTTGTAGTTGTATTCAACTGCTTGAACAAACATTACGGCAGCATTGCAACTAAATTGGGGGAGCGCCGGCGGTGTAGGAAATGCAGCAACAGCGGAAGCAGCGCCGCAATTCGCAGAGGTTCACAGCTTAGCGAGCTACATACATGAATTGAGTGTTCCTGCTTTTGGCAACATTATCCTTCGTATTTTTTTTTTCACTTACATAAGTGACGAAATACCTCCTGCCACCGCAGTGTCTGCCTTTTTTGTGCTGCTTTGTTGTTTTGCTTTCGCTCCGTTTCGAAACATTGCTGGCTTTCGAAACGCTTGCTCCTTTTGCTGTCGGCCTTGCGCGACACTGCAGTTCCGTTAAATTTCATTGCGTCTTAGTTTTGCTCATTTTTTGTTTTCATTTACATTCTTTAAATATTTTCTCATCATATTTTTAGCACTCGCACAATGCAAATACTGTGCACTTTGTTCTTAGATTATTTTGTCGCACTTGATGTTGAATTCTTGCAGAAATTACATTTTCTGCTCGTTTCACTGCACTTAGCAACTTAGGATATTTAGAACTGTTTGGAGTATGTATACTAGGGTGGTCCTTAAAACCGAAAGAACTTTTTCGGACTCACCATCATAATCAATGAATACCACGGTCAAAGATATCGCATATGAATTCTAATCCCAATTGGAGTTTCGCAGATGAGTGAAAGTTCAGATTCCCCTTTGAAGACGCAAAAATTAATATTATGTTTTTTTTCTAAAATCGATACTGTAAGTACAATGTTCGAAGACATCACATATAAATTTTTTTCTCGAATGAAGAAAGTTAAGGTAATAACGTAGATTGCAAAGAAGTTTCATCACTCCCACCGTTTTTCTAACAGAAATTATTGTCTTACTTCACCATACCAGAACTAATTTGACTTTTGCTGATTGATATTTGAATCTAATTTGATCTAATTGGTTTTTGGTGTGGTGAAATAACTCCCATCGTTATGCTAACAGAAATTATTGTCTTATTTTACCATTACCAGAACTAATTTGACTTTTTCATTGATATTAGAATATAATTTGATTTAATTGGCTTCTGGTATGGTGAAATAATTCTGACCGTTATTCTAACGGAAATTATTGTCTTATATCACCATACCAGAACTAAATTGACTTTTGCTGATTGATATTTGAATCTGATTTGATCTAATTGGTTTCGGGTATAGTGAAATAAGACAACATTTCTTGCCGCAGGTAACGAATGATAGAAAAGAAGATCGTGCTGAGTTAGTGACGTAATAATAGCATGAGAAGGAGGGTTCAAAGAATAGACTATAAAAACGATGCGGGAAGAAGCGGACAAACGGCAGAATGATTGAAAAATGTTCTTAGGATTTTTTGTGTAAAATGCTTTTATTTCCTAAGCGAACGGGTGGATGCTGTCTAATCGACAAAGAAAGGATTAGCGATCCGCGAAAGACGCAATCTTGTATTATATCATTCTTGAAAACGAAACGCCCTGCAACTTCTTTCTAATCTACGTTCTTTGGTTAAGGCGCGTCGCTGCGGAGTCAAAGTTTAGATTTCCCTATTATGACTCAAAAAAATTTTAATTAATATGTATTTTCTTCGACTATAGTAGTATCGATTTTGATTATTAGAGAAACAAATTTATTTAATTTTTTTCGGTCCAAATGTATATCTATACAAATTTTGGTATTAAATAAAAATAGTTTTGTTTATTTTTTGAGTCATTCAATCTAGACCAACATTTTTGTATAATTATATGTATACGTGATATTACAGTAATATCAGCATATGGATTGTAATAATGTTCTTATCTCATTTAAGGGTCACCCTAGTGTATTCATATGTGTATACAAGGCCGCTTCAAAAATATATGGCATTTTTTCATATGCCTTATAATAAATAAACTAAGTGGTCGAAATAGCTATCGTCTTAGAATTAATGGTTGAATTTTTTTTATTTTTGATCAACTTGATCCCGATAATACTTATTTTCCGAACCAAAAAGATTTGCAACATTCTTCTTCTCTTCAAAATAAACAGTCGAAATGTATTCCTATCATCATTCCCAGCGCTTAAGTGCAACGGGCAACTATGCCTATGTGCTTGGAACGCCGATTTCCGATTTCCGGCCTACCTCAATTCCATTCCATCCGAAAAGCACAGTTTGCATATTCCATACCAATTTCATTGACTCAAAATTTTTACCGCGACCTAGTGTAATGTGAGTTCCTTGATTCGAAATTTTTGTAAAGCCTTAAAAAGTAAGTAAGTTTTCTTCTAACTATAAGCGTCAAACGAAACCAAGAAAAAATTAGAAGCTATCTAATACGCTCCACAAATTGAAAACTTTCTCAAAAACCTGGTGGGCAACCAGAGAAATTTTCTCGATATTCTTATAGCGTCATGCAGTCCAATGCATCCATGGTCTCCACAAAAAGGGCTTCGATTTACGAATAAATTATGTGAGATCAGAAGATGGCTTTATCTGATGCCGCAGAATCCTTCGTGTTCCTAAAATATACACTTTTGAAAATAATCCAGAATAGTTTTGGAGAAGTTGATCTCATCTATGGCAGAAAGTTTAGAAAATGGTTTTTTTTCTTTAATCATTCCATAGAGTTTTTAAAATTTATGGAATCAATAACTGAGTCATAATCGGAAGTCATGACAGATTAAGGCTTTCACTAACTTTACAAATTTTAAAGATATCTTTAAAATAGAATCGAAAATCAAAACTGTAATATCGAAAGAAAAGAATGTGGAGTCAATGATTCTAACGAATCGCATGAACAAAAGTTTTTTAAAAATTCTCATCAAAGAGAAAAAAATATGATGACAATTTCTTAAACTAGCTGAATTTTTAACATTTCTTAGAATGTTTAAAACTTGGACTTACATCGCTTTTGTTATAGAATTATTTATATTTTTGCTGTTCTAATATCACGAATGCCGAATCATAAATATGGATTTTCTATTCTAGCACCATCTAGCGGATCCATTTTTCATTTTTTTTAAAGCACTTCTCGTCGCTATTTAAACAAAATATTATCAAAAAAAGGAATTTTCTGAATAACCTACATCTAATTTTTATTGCACCAGCACCGTCCTCTATTATATTAACAATATCGGACTATAAATACAGATTTTCTGAATACATATCCCGACACGTGCGCCAGCTAATGGATTAAAATGTTGCCTATACCACTGTCACGGGTTTACCGAATACATTGTTCAAATTTGGTTGAAATCCACTTATCGATTTTTGTGCCAAGGCCACATATATAAATAGATAATTAAAATTAAATAAGGAGCAACAAAATTTTAAAAACTTGTCAATACAGTTTATGACGTCAGCGACGTTTTTGGTACTTTTTTTTTACTTGAACAAAAAATGAACAAAAAGATTTTATTTTATTTTTTTCAAAAAAAAATTTATGAACTAACAATATTTTAATACAAAAAAAGTATTATATTTCACTTATATTTTTCACTGTTTTCAAGAGTATATAAATTTTCAAACTAAATAATCTTCTATGTTTCATAAGTTTCTCTCAATATTTGGTACTTTTTTTTTAATTGACCAAAAAATCAACAAGATCTTATTTTATTTTTTTATTTTTCAAAATAATTTATAATTTAAATAATTTGCGAACTTAGTAATTGAAATATTTTTTTAATATAAAACAAAGTATTATATTTCATTGATATTTTTCGAAGTGTTCAAGCTATGAGTTTATTAATTTGCAAAAGAAAAAAAATCTTCTGTGTTCGAGTTTCATAAGGTTCTCTCAATTTTTGATTATCTTTAACAAAAAGGTCTCATTTTATAATTTTTTTTTTAATAATTTAAGAATTCAATAGTGTTAATATATTTCTAATATAAAAAACTACCAAGAAGTCGCAACTGACTCGACCGCACTTCATACGACTCCACGGTTACCTTAGGAAAGGTGGGCTTCGTTTTAGCTTTGCAACTTTCGCATTTCGAAGGTAGATGTCGCTGAGCTGCAGTCACTAAAGAGCTGGAATAACAACATCCTTTAAATATCCGTTCTTGAACTAATAGAATATTTGCTGACTACATTGGCGTTTCACTATAGAAAATGTTCACAAGAAAATACACAATGCATAAAGCAAACAAAATTCAATACACGATAAAGATTTTTTGTATTGTAGACAACTCGACCAAGCGAATGAAAAAAGCAAGAAACATTCATTTTGGTTAACCGTTATTACAATATCCATACACTCGATACAATTTGCAACAGATATTCTGCGAAACTACAAAACAATAAAGTCAATGCGAGTATTTTCATGAAAGCGAAAGAAGCAGTAAAATAATGAAATTGCAGGTAATTGAAATATAAACCCAACAACAGCGAAAAAAATACAATAAATATAGGTATTGCAAACAATAGCAAAGGAAACCGAAAAAAAAAACCAACAAAAAAAACACAGTGTAAATAAAATAAAAAATAACTACGAAAATTTGTTTTGAGGAAATTGTTGGGTTGTAGTAATATTGAAAAACTTTCGCGCTCTCAAACCAAATGGAAATTTGTGTTTCCTGTTTCCGCTGTTATGCGCTGCGGGTGGGTATACGTATACCTACCTATACAAATATATAGAAAAGCAAAATAATCAAAAATAAATAATACCCGCACTCCATTCGCCTTTAAATACGAGTGGAGGATGGAATTATTAATATTTATATATGTATGTACGTATGTATGTATGTACCTACTCGTACTGCATTACATTATTTATCTGCGTGAAACCAAAAGGTGTTACATAACGAGACGTCACTGATACTGCACGCAAAAAAGTGGCTTTTTTACTAAGTGAGTTAACGAAATATTGCAATTCAAGTATAACTGCTCAATTGATACTGAATTTTCGCAATGAACATAGCAATAGAAGAAAGATTCTAAGATGGACACCAGCAAAGAGAAAATACGCCATATTTTAGAGTTTTTCCCTTCCGTTAATTTTGATATCAAAGATGCACTACGTCAAGCAAAACCGGTGATGGTCGAATCCTGGTGAGCCGACACAAACGGTGGCCAAGCCAGGTTCGACGGTCATGAATGTTTTCCTACGTGTTTCGTATAATTGACATGGAATCTACCATGAGCAACTCCCCTATGGCCAAGCTCTTAATTCGGGCCTGTACTCGCACTTTTTGGGTCATATGAAGGAAGCCATCGCCCAGAAGCGGTCAGCTTTGGCCAATATGTGAGGAATTGTGTTCCATCAAGGCAACGCCAGGCCACACACATCGACAGCGCCTCGCCAGAAGCTCCAAGAGCTTGGATGGGAGGTTCTTATCAAAAGATGGTGAAAAATTCGCCTCAAGAGAAACTTGGGAATATCGACTAACCTAGTTTTTTTGCAAACAGGAACGAAGGTTTCTATGAGAGTGGCATAATGAAATTACCCACAAAATGCCAACAAATTTTGACCAAACCGCCAAAATTGGATCATTCAAACTATGCTACATAAAACTGTCAATTTCATGCAAAAATAATGGATTTTTTTTAACCTTATATTTAGAGACATTTTATACAAAGTGTTTCAAAAACTTTAATAAAATGAAGCTCTGTTGGTAATAACTTATTACTATTCAGTCATATTTTGAGTAGGCAATTGGGCAGTAAACTCCTTTCTTGGCGAAGTCGCTCATTACTAACACTGCGTAACAGAAATTTAAAAAAAAGATGCGGTCATGATTTTGTTAATAGTTTTTATTAACATTAGTAGCAGGCTTACAAACTGTGCTCTAGTCCTTGAGATAAACGAAACTTAAAAAATTAATGAAAAAAAATTATATGGCCCAGTTCCAGCGGAGAAAAAAACATTCTTCCACCACTTCACATCAAGGTTGGGATGAAGCAGTTCATCAAAGCCCTTGATAAGACAGGTGACTGTTTCGAATGTGTGTGCAAAAAATTTCCAGTTTTTGGTATGGAAAAATTAAAAGCAGGAGTCTTCGATGGTCTTCAAATTCGTACCCTTCTAAAAGACACTGAATTCTTAAACCATATGTCACAAATTGAATCAGAAGCCTGGCTAAGCTTTATTAATGTAGTCAAACATTTTTTGGGAAATCATAAATCACCAGACTATACAAAACTAGTTGCTGATATGCTTCTCAATTTTCTCGATTTTCGCAAACTAGGAGCTAAAATGAGCATTAAATTACATTATTTACATAGTCATTTGGACAAATTCCCGGACAATCTAGGCGATTACAGTGAGGAACAAGGTGAACGGTTCCACCAGGACATAAAAATAATGGAAGAAAGATACCAAGGTCGATGGGACGGCCGCATGATGGCAGACTACTGCTGGAACTTATAACGGGATTGTCCTGAGCAACGACATCATACAGGCGCGCAATAAAAATATAATTTAAATCCATACTGGTATTTTTAATTAGGTTTTTTCGTGAAATATTTAAAAGTCTGTATCTGAAAAACTAGAGCCAATTCGACAAAACTGATATAATTTCGTAATCAGCGCCCCCAAATTACCCTAAATCGACTTAAAAATCTCCGACCGCAAAATTTTTTCCCGTAGTGTAGTGTAAGACGCATAATCATGAACGATAATTATATCGGATGTGATGGTCTTTGGAGTGTCATAGGCCTAATGCGCATTGGTGATCTTAATTTGCATTAACTCATGAATTATCCCAATACTAATGTGCATTAGCTCGCTGTAAATGCACGTAACCGTGCGAGTCTGACAATAATCACACTTTCCATACAAACACCATCTGCTTTATGTCCGTGCGTTTAGTTTTGCCCGTTACTGGACTAAATCCACAAAGTCGTCGTCTTTTATGGAGATATCTACGTTTTTTTTTACACGTAATTTTGAAAATAAGGTCGTGGGAATGGAAATTGGTTTCATAAATATCAATATATTAAAAAAAAAAATCTAGCTAAGACAGTATTTGCGCTTTTAGATGATACCATATTTGTTTTGGTGTAGTACGAGCAGGAAAGTGCAGTTTAAAATGTACTCACAAAATTATAATTTCTTAATACGTTGAATTCTCGTAAACTTAATACTTCAGCACAAGCTTCAGTACCAGCATTTAGTTGAGGAGCCTAGGCCTTCATTCAACAAATTCGCATTTAATTTAACATCATTCGCATAGTTAACTTTTGCCAACTAAATATGGAGCTGCCAATTAAATAGTGAATCGCTAGACATATTAATTAAAATCCACTACGCCGCTTAGCGTACAAATTAAGTTAATATTTTGAAATTTGAAACTGAGTGTCAAACTAGCGCCTGGCAACACTAAACCGCTCCCCTCATTCACCGCATCAGTGTCGAGCGTGTTTGCCACTTTGGCTGTTTCTAGCCAAAATTTGAGGGTTTTACTCTAATATTTCATATTTTCCTTTTTTTAATTTCTTCTTCTCTCCATTTAAAAATTAGCCTTTTTAAAAGAGAGATTATTTATACATAAATCACTTTTGGACTTCCGAAGTACGTGTTTGTTTCTCCAATCGTATATATTCCAAACCACACATGATCAGATGAACCAAAAATTAAAACTTTTCCTCATATAGCCAATTCAATGAAAATCATAGCCTAACCAAAATACAGTTAAATATTTTTTGCTATATTATTATTCCGATTTCATTGCAGACTATTTTCCTTCTTTCAATCCATCTATCATTGCAGCTTTTAGTGTCAACTTTTGCACAATTTCATTATTCTTTTGAAAAGTTTATTGAATGTAAAAAAAAAAAACTTTAAATATAATTAATACTGATATTAAATTTTTTCAGTAAAAAATTTCGAAAAAGAAAAAATTATTATTACATTATAGTGTTCGCATCCTAACAGTAATAAAATTTTTAACATTGATTTTTCATGGAAGTAAATGGATAGACAGGCCCAATTAACGGGACTTTATTAATTTTTAGTTTAAATACCATTTTTTCTATAGCCAAACCCGGATACATTTAATCTTAAAACTTTTTACAAATTTAAATAAAATTCAAGAAATGTTGATCCAAATTTCAGACTTTTTATTTGAATTTTTAGAAAAATTTTAAAATTTTAATATTGCAGTTTAAATTTGTTCTAAAATCAGGATGATTTTTGATAACTTTAAGTCGCTGAAATTGTTGCAAATTATCTGCTACATAAAAACAAATCGCGCATTCGTTGTAGAGAGAAAAACCTCCTTTAACTTTACATGACTTCCTTATCAGCTGCGCTTTATTGAAGGTTGAGAAGTAATATAAACTAATTAAAAATTATGTTACAAAATCTTTTGAATAATTTGCTTTCTGTTTTATAATTCTATCGAAAAGTTTTGCCGACTTTTCATAAAAAATCATCACGCAGATCTTTCAAGGATGCGCTTGGTTCGGAATTAGTGATACGAATCTTCCGAACTACGTCAGGATCCTCATCGGTATTAAAAGTAGAACTATTAGGGAATTAATTTTTATATTTTTTGCTTTTTAATTTTCAATATCGCTCATAAAAAGTATCAATTATTTTCATTCAAGGCGAATTCATATAAGGTCTAGTTACTAAAGCAGCAAAAGCACCAGCAAAATAAATGGGATTTTTGTAGTTGTACTTATAACGCCAGCTTATATGAATTCGCCTTGTTTTCATTCAGTTTTTTGAGGTTAATTTAAGTGTCTAGCTAGAAAAACTTCTCTGGGTTCGTTTAAATACTCAATTCTCCTACGTACCATAAAAAGGTGGCATGTTTAGAAGCCGAATTTTCTACACATAATATTCTTGCAAAGCAATTGCATAGAGTATACGAGTTCCTCGCAAATATCCTTCGGAATGTTCTCCGACTCCTGCTCGATAACGATGCATAATTGTTGTACAATTTTCGAGTTCAGTGTCATATGTAACTCTTTTTTTTTTAATAATTGTCCATAGGTTATCGATTGGATTTAAGTCTAGGTTTTCGGCAGGCGAGTCCATGACTTGTATAGCCTGATCTTCGAACCACCGTTTTACTATGGTCGATTTATGACATGGCGCGTCGTCTTGTTGGAAAACTGCTTTTCAATAAACAGATAATGGCAAGGCATCCAGATATAGTACGAGGTGTTCCGATAATAAATTCTGATAAGCTGAACCATTTAACATGCCATTTATTTGGACAATGGGCCCGACGCCGTGTATGCTAAAACAACCCCATACCATAACACTGTCGCCAATGAACTTCACCGTTTTTCTAGTGTACCTTGGGTCTAACTCTTTGTTAGGAGAACGTCGTACATAAGTTTTGCCATCAGGCCAACACAAATTGAACTTCGATTCGTCTCTCCAAATCACAGAATTCCAAATGGATGGTGACGAGTCTGTATGGCTCCTGGCGAACTCGTATCGTTTTTTTGGTTGGCGCGCGACACTTGCGGTTTGTTCAAACTTCGGCATCCCCAGAGGTTTTTTTCTAAAAGTCGTTGTACCAAAATCCTGTTGCATTCCTGCTCTTATTTGTATTGAAGACGCGAAAGGATCATTCTATGCTTGTCGTACAATTAAGGATCTTTCCGTTTTGGCCCTAGAACATTTTATTTTCGGAAAATGTTTATATTTTTGGAAATGTTTGATCGTATTCTGATTTTTTTTGCGTGAACATCCTACGGATCCGGCAATTTTGGAAATATTCTTCTCTTTTGGAAACACGTTCCATATTATGCGCCTCTCACGATCCGTAGAACTTCACTTGTAACCCATTATGCTTTATTTGTTTAGTTTTCCACTTAAATCAACTTATTTTAAACTTTTAATAACAACAAAAAGGGCTTTTCAATTTCACACAAAGCAAATTGAATGCGTACAAAAGGGTGTGCTAATTAAAATGCCAGAGCAAAGGAAAGCACTTCCTTCAAAAAAAGAAAAAATATTAAAAAATTATAACTTCGAATGCAAAAGTTTTGAATGATTAAGACTCATGAAGTAGGTAGTTTTTATGATACATTACAAAATAAATATTTCTATACGCTAAAATCCAAATAATTGCAGTACAGTAAACATTAGTGAGGGTGTGCTAGTTAGCGTGCCAGCGCTGTATATTGTAACGATTTTCCGCTGGGCCATCATCAGCGCCATTCTCGTTCGGGTTTCGTTTTTCTAATGTGCTTGCCTCTTTTCGAGTTTTCCTTGTGATTTTTTTTTTAATTCAATGGCAACCACGGCCACGAGTGCGACGAGTATTCTCAAACTTCCTGCCTAAAATATCTTGTGTTGTGTTGTTTACTTTTAAAGTTTGGTTTCGTTATCATGTTGCATGTCGAAGCGAGAGTTTTGATTACTCTTCTTGTTATTTCTATGTACGGCTCCTCTCCAACACTTAGCCTGTTAAGATAACAGTAATAATAATAACAACAACAACATGTATGTATATAGGTATACATATAAAGGACTCAAGCAATTTGTACAAAGTAGACTCCAGAGAATTGCCTTTGCCTCCACTGTTGCAGAATGCATGCAACAAACGTGCTGCTTTGTGGTGTTATGTTGCTGTGGCAACAAAAAACAATAACTGCCAGTTGGCTACAAGTACATTCCATTTGCAACAAGAATAAAATGACAAAATCACTGTATGAAAAATAAAGTCATATTTACTTATATTACGCACGTATTGGAAGGATATAGCAATAAGAACGGAGAAACTTCAGCAAACACAGAACGGATTTAATAGCTGTAGCCATATGGAGTCGTTCGAGAAAACTGAACTTGCGTTTGGAAGAAAATAAATAAATAAGCTTGTTGTTTTTGCCTTTGTGCTCGGGTTCGTGTATACTATACGTGTATTTATTTTAATCAATTTAGTTTTCAAAGAGAAGAGTGTCAATATTTTTTTAAGACTTTATTTTTGAAGAAGTAGCCATACACAACGAAGAATGAATAGTGCATTTCGAAATCAATCAATTTTAAGGTTTTAAGTAATTGACGAGAGTACTGAAGAAGGCAGAATCCCAAGGAACCAATAGCAAAGGTAGTACTCCGTATATTAAAATAGAAGCCATGATCACCTGATGCAGGATGGTTCCAGGCTAATGTAAAGCTGATTGCCTCTGACCTATACAAAGCTGCTATCGACAGAGTAGGCGATGTCTAACCGGTGGTTCACCAAAAGGTTGTGGAAGCCCGAGACATTCCGTCGCCTTCCAGAGCGAGAGTCTGGGTTCTAGTAACGCCAACAGAACCGGCGAAAATCATGAAAATGCTGCAGGAACTCAATCCCAGCAGCCCAACACACAAGTGAAGGGCAGTTAACATGGAGCCGAGAGACCATGCAATAATGCAGATAGTTTTGCTGCCGAACAACAAAAGCCTAGAAGCGCTTTCCAAATGCGAGTACAGACTAATAAATGGCTTCGGGTAGATCGCCCTGAAGGTATACAAAACAGACACCAAGGCCCCAGTGGACCTGGCAGCTTGTGTAGAGACGGGCGAGTCACCAAGTGACCACGAGATGGAGGTGCATAGATGGTAAATCAATCGAAGTGCTGAGCCGCTACGCTTGATCCAATTCGGAAGCGAAGCCTTACGAAGGCTATATACGGAGTGTGAGCTTCTCTGCAAGGGGATCACTAGTCATAGTATCTGTGGCTTGCGGTCGCCGATATAAACGTTATGCATCCTAGTAAAAACTAACATAAACTCTTATATCTTGCCGTAATTTAGAGCTGGAGACATCACCACGGTCAGACCGGAAATAAAGTCCAAAAGGTACAGGCTGTCCTCCTTCGACCTCGCCCATGGCCTCCAGGGTCCTTTTCCATTCACAGTACTAACGGAGCCAGTGAGGAACATCAACTCGCTGGTTAATGTCTATGTCTACACGTTTCATTGTGTGGGTTATTCGCCGCCCAAAAGACGTAATGATCCAACAATCTTTCAGAGAATCTTGCTCCAAGGCCCGTCTCATCTGATGCTGACAGTGCCTATGATTCAACGCTATATAATAGCGCGGGCATGATGAGGGACTTATAGAGCGTGGTGTTGGTTCGTCGAGAGAGGGCTTTATTGTACATTTGTCTCCTCAGCCCAAAGTAACACCCGTAGGTTTCGAGCTTGACTTAACTAGAAAACTGACATCACAAAAACATTTTGCCCAAAATATTATCCTTCAAGTGCGCTTTTGACATAGTCGTATAAAATTTATTAGGTAGCTAAATGGTCATTAGCACCAGCTTGTGATAATAAATTTTCAGGATGGGACAAATGTGGGCCCACATTTACGTGGCGAATTAAAACAAAACACGATGCAATAATATCGAAAAACAATGGGCCAAAAAAAAATTATTGTTTAATACTCTACAATGGCATGCTTAGAGGACGTGGAATCGAATCAAATGGAAGTTTAGTAAGAATAAGTCTAATGAGTAGAAATAGTCCGAAATAACAGCTATAACTTCTACCGCTGTAACTTTTGTTTTTTTTTTGTTTATTTTCTCAATAACTTCCTAAGAAAAAAATTTTGCGGAGCTCATAAAAATATTTTTGATGTAAATTTTGCAGAAAATTAAAACAAATAAGTTATTTTTTATTTTGCTATAAATCCAAAATATCAATTATTTACGATTTTTAAATAAAAATAATTATTTTCGCGCTGCCAAAAAAAAAAAGAAATAGTCTGTAGTAATTTTTGATTTTTGTTTACATGTCTCATGAAAACAGTTATTTAGGACTTTTATTTTACAACAGATCAGAGTGTGGCTTTTATTTATAAAAATCATCAGTATAAATCGGTCGCTGACTTTTAATTTTTAAGTCATTTGATGGCGCGCTTAAAATTTACATTAAAAGAATGATTTAAAAAATAAAATTTAGCGACTGAAACTGTTATAAGTAAAAGTCACTTATAATTTTATAGATTATTTGTATAAAAAAAGTCATAGATAACTGTTTTTATTAGACATCTAATAAAAAATTAAAAAAAAATAACTCTTGTTTGTAGATAATTTCCAGAAAATTCTAAAATAGTTATTGTTTTGGATTTGTAAAATTAGAATCAAAAATAAATGTTATTTAAAGCGAGATGTTTATTTTTAAAAAATTTAGCTGTTACGGTCCGTTGGAAAAAAACTTATATTTATTTAAACTCAAAATATAAAAAGTGTTTGGTAAAGTTCTAAAATAAAACACCGTACATTTTTAGGCGTTCCATGGAGTTCTAAAGTTATCTGTAACTTTTGCCGGCATATATGGAGGAATTCCTGGATCAACGTAGAGCGAGTGGGAAAAGACAATCATTATTACCAAAATTAAGAGTCCAAACTTTGCATGCCGCAAATCTATATCACAATATCTTTTAATGCTATCAAACTAAGTACTTCCAGTTTTTATATCTTAGGTTATATCACAAGGAATAATAGCAGTCATTTCACTCATCGGCCAATGCGCTCCAGCAGAATATTTTTATTTTTCTTGAAACAGCAGCTTCGTGCCACACATGAAGCAAATGCCGTCCCAAAAGATTGACTTGATTGAAAACCGTGTTACCTCGACTTACACCGATGGGAAGCTTGTGCTCATACGAGTGTTTGAAAGTCTTGTAACTTTCAAAATAGACAAATAGACCGGAACATATTCACTCAATTCAGCATCTCTACAAACAAACACAAAATTTTAGTACATATATGTATACCTCCTACCTACAATGTACTCTTTCAAGCAACAAGATAATAAAAACAGCACTACCCTGCAGAAAAAAATTCAATCAATTGCCAAAATATAGTTAGTTTTTGGAAAATAATTTACGGTGGATATTTTCATTGGATAAACCTAATACATTAAGAGTATTATTAACTGAAATCTTATTCGAGTGTATTTTTTATTAAAATAGCTGACATTGGTGGTGCCGGATTGAGTAATTTTTTTATTAACAAAGCTGACTTCTTTTAAATTTCCGCAAAGCAGATACCGCCATGTGGAAAAATGCACAAGACATTTTAACCAGTTTAAGCTATTCTCCTTTATTTTACTTTATGTTTACTATTTATTTCATAAAAGGTTAGCTTATTATATAACAAACACCATATACATACTTAAGTACATAAATTTACATTTCAAACTACGTAGAAAAATTCAGCAAGTTTTTACAACAACAACAAACTTTTTATTCAGAGCTTTAAAAAAAATTAAGTTAACAGCTTTATAGTCCAATAAATTCTAGTGTACTTGTAACAAAGTGCAAGTTTTAAGTTTGGTAAAAGTTCCGATGATTTTTGATATTTTTTTTTGTATACAAACGGAAGAAAAATAGTCGAAACTTGTCAAGATGTCGCGACTGCATTAAATTGTCCGACATTGATCTTGCGACGTCTATTACAGCTGCTTTGTAAAGGAGCGCAAGTTCGGTGTTCGATTTGTAGTGCGAGAGTGAGAGAGAGACTTCGTTGCCAAGTACTGTGATTCACTCCGATGGGCTAGCGTCTCGCTACGATTCGCATCAAAGTGAGATACTGCAACATCTCCGCCGATAGAAGAGAAATACGATGTGATCAATGATCACTTCTATGAGCGCCTAGAAAGCGCTGCCCCGTCACGGTATTAAAATAGTGTTTGGTGATTTCAATGCTAGGGTATGTAAGGAAGGGATATTTGGTCGCACTGTCGGAAAGTTCAGTATCCTTAACGAAACCTCCTCCGCTAAGATACTTAGGCTGATCGACTTTGCCGGGGCTCGAAACATGGTAGTATGTAGCACCAGGACTTCAGTCCAAGAAAATACGATAGACGGAAGACATGTTTCCAGTGTATTAGACATATGTACACTCTGATGACCGAATATCGACTCGGATCATTATGTTGCCGCTGGCAGGATGCACCTACGTCTCTGCACAACAAAAAACGTGCGTCTAAATACAAAATTGAAGCTCGTCGCGGCGATCGCAAAAAATAGCTACTAACTTCGTTACTCGACTCTCACATCTGCTCACTAAGACCACTTCGTAACAAGCCGGAATCTGCGAGCATTGGGAGCACCCCGAAAAAACAACTGGTACAATGAGAAATGCAGCACCGGAAAGTAAAGATGCTGCCTACAGGGGCACGCTGCGATCAGGCGCAACGCGAGCTGTGTGGGAATGCTACCGGGATTTGAGAAAAAAAGAGAGACGTATTATTCGCAGAAAGAAGGAAGAGGCCGAAATACGTGAGGTTGAAGAGCTTGAAATGCTAGCCGACAGGAAAACCGCGCCAAAATTTTTCCAGAAGATGCGGCGACTTACGGAAGATTTTAAGACCGCGGCAAATCCCAGTAACAAGCAGAACGACGGTCTGGTGACTGATGACCAAAGCACACTCAAATTGTGGAGGGAATATTTCTCCACTTTGCTAAATGGTGACAGCGAAAGCATCGCGATGTCTGAATTTTGTATCCCTGCAAAACTAATACGGCTCTGTAAAATGACACTGAGCAACACCGCTATCTCAATCAGAATAGGAAAAGACCTCCTCGACACGTTTGATATCAAATGAGATTTCAGACAGGGTGTCACTCTGTCGTGCGACTTTTTTAACATTATGTTGGAAATGATAATTCGAACTGCAAAATTAAACCAGTCGAGTACCATATTTCATAAGAGTGTGCAACTACTGGTGCATGCCAATGATATAGACATCATTGGCCTCAACAACCGCGACGTTATTTCGGACTTTCCCAAGATGGATAAAGAACCGAAGCGTATGGGTCTGGAGGTGAACGACGGTAAAACGAAGTACCCCCTGTCATCAAATAAGCAGTCAGGCCATTCGCATCTTGGCTCACGCATCACTGTAGACAATTACAATTTCGAAAAAATGGAGGACTTTGTTTATCTTGGTACCAGAATCAGCACTAAGAAAAATGTCAACCTCGAAACCCAACGAAGAATGGCTCTTACCAACAAGTCTTTCTTGGGCTGAGTATGCAATTGCGCAGTAAAGCCCTCTCTCGACGAACGAACGGTATATAATTCCTTATCATGTCCCTTCTTTTGTATCGGGGACAAGAATGGACCCTGTGAGCATTGGATGGGATGACCGTTGGAGTGTTCGAGAGAAAAATTATCCGAAAGATTTTTAGACCTTTACGACTTTGCGACGGCAAATACCGCAGACTATGGAACGACGACTTTGATGGGCCTTATAACGACAGTGGCATAGTAAACCGAATTAAAATTCAAAATCACCTCGACGCTTATAGTGTAAATTAAGAAGAAAAAGAAAGTGTGCTTTGCTTTTATGAAAAATTAATAAAAATTAAACAAGTAACTAGTCGAAAAATAGTCAGCTTTGTGTACCTAAGTACATTTTTTTTTTTGTTAGTTATTATTCTGTATAAAATAATACAGAAGAAGTCACCACTGGCTATTTTGCGGTCATCGCCATAGAAAAGAAGTTAGTTTTCTTCAACGAAAATAAACAGCTAATGCTGAATACTAGATGAATCTAATTCAATTTTCAGTTACTTTCAAGATATCTTCATTTCCAGCAGGGTAGCTCCAAAACGTAAGTACACATATACATAGATAGATACGAGTATTTGTGTGCCACCTGTATCGAACGAAACATAGCGAGTGAGACGTGTTGCAAGGAAACTAATAAACCGTAAAATAGTATTGAGTTGAATAGCAAGCAACAACAACCAACACATGTGTAGCAATATAGTGTCATAATCCATTGAAATGTCCTATAGATTGGACTGGAGCCATTGCACATTGAATGGCATTTCGTTGTACGATTCGCTCGAAGGAAAGTACGCCGCTAGGGAAATTGTACGTAGATAGGTAGGTATGTATGTATGAAAGAACAAGCAGACAGTAGCACTCTACTCTAAAAGTACAACAACGAAAACAAAGAGCATAAAGTTTCCATTGAATTTCAATTTGAACGAACCGTAAAGGATATACCTACATGTATCCTGTGCTTCGCTCCTGTTGATTCCAGCGCCAGTCATTTGCTTCGTCTTTGGCTTTATTTAAAACCAATTGAAGATGTGATGCCGGAGGAAGAACAAGTAGTTAGTTAGGAGGATGTATGAAAATAAAAAAACTGAAATCGAAATGAGATGGCTTCATCTATGGCAAAGTGTTGTGTCTGAGCGACGCAACATACATATCTACTTATGTACATACAATTCTCTATAGTGCATATGTTTATGAACTTCTTTATCTACTTATTTAAGTATTTTTATGAAGATGGCTATGTCTGCTTTCAAGTCATAGAAATTGGCGATATTGATGAAATTGGCTTGAAATGGACAACGTATACAAAAGGCGAATTAGCTGAAGTCGGAGGATGATTTTCTTAAGAACATAAAATGCCACTTGCCATCAGCGAATGGAAGGAAGTAAGGTGGATTTGAGAGTGTAGGAAAAGAAAATGCACTCCGAAAGTTTATGGAGGGAGTTTTATTAAAAAATATATATATTTTTGTGTAAAAAATAGCAGCACTTATTTTACACCAGAACTCTCAGTCGAGTCGGAAAAAAATATCAAATGCTCAAGGAGTGTGGAAAACTTTATTTATTGTCAGAATATTTTTAATTTTTTTTGTATATCGCTGGCGACCGGCTAATTGTTTTTCAAATAGTTATACTTCAGATATGAGTTTTCTAAAAAATTGTCTAAACAACAAAAACTATCAGGGAACATAAAGATTATATTTTTCTTTGAAGAAAATTATTTAATCTAATTACGATAATTTTGCGATAATTTGTGGATTTTATCAATCTGAAATAATCGCTATTTTTGGAGTTAACATTTCCCGATGGCTATTGATCTCTATAACTGAATTCAAATTTTATCGATCATAATAAACACAAAATTTATTTTGTTTTCGGTTTATTTTTTATGATCGAGAAAATCTATCAAATGTGAACGGGAAAACTTAAATCCAAGAATAACGATTATTTTTAATCGAAAAAAAGTCGCAAAATATTGATCAAATTGGATCGAAAAAATAAAAATCGCAATATAACGCTTATGCAATGAATTAAACAAAAAATCTTCCTAATAAAAATAAAGTCAGAATTGTATATTTAAGTTTTGGTTTGAACAAACTCTTTCCAATAATTTTTTTATATTAAAAAATGAAAATAGCGATTATTATCGGCTCTTAAAAAATATTTATAACATAACTGCTGAAAATCAACAAAGTGATGTAAAAATAAAAATAGAATGGAAAAAATATAGCAAAATGAAATATAAAGCTGTGTATATTAAATTAAAACTTCATTCAGTTTTCAATTAAATTGAATATTAAATAAAATTGAAGTGAATAACATCATATTTCCATTAAAATATTTCCGGAATTCTGGCAGACATCTGTCACCTTTTTTGAACGTCATTTTTAGTAGAATATCTACATAAATTAATAGAGTCTAAAAGAATTTTCAGTATGCTGGTCGTCTCCATACTTTTTCAAGCTTCTAAACTTCATCATATATCAAGTAGAAACTAAAAAAAATTATGAAAAATGTGCTTATACAAAAATTTAAATATTATATACAGAGAATTTTCTATTAAACTTTGTTATAATTTCAAATTTAAGTTTAATCGCCGGTTTTTTAAACACTAGGGTCTGATTAATTTACCACCAATTGGGTCGAATTGGGTGATTTATTTAGGAAAGAGTTCCCAAAAGTTGCATTGTGAATGGACAAAAGCAGACTGCACATCCGACTTTTTGTTATGTTGCGGTCAAGGCGAATGCACATTAGGTAGGGTTAACCAAACAGCTGATAAGATTCGCTTGGTGAACTGAAGATCAACATTTTGTATTTGGTGTAATTCTTACCGTCAAAGCGCGTATAATTTGTTAGTGTACATATTTGTTTTTCGAAACAAATAAAGGAAAATGTCGCCTCCCAAACTTTACCAGCGTAGAGTAGAATTTATTGATAACTTTGGCTTGGCAGCACGCCACGTTCTTTCTGTTTTTTTTTTTGCGAAGAAATTTGCCCTTGCTATACAAGCTCGTAGTGTTCCTATGAAACGCCACGAACCCAAATTGGAAAGAATACGAAGACCTATACGTTATATTACTTATTTCACAGTTTTAAGATACCAGTTTAGGTTCGGATAACAGCTAATCGGCGGACAATCGTATGGTAAACTTAATTGGTTGTTAACCAACGGATTTGTGCTAGGTACTACTACTACTCATTTCTACTACTATCACTTGGAGTGCTCTGTTACTACTACCACGACTACTACTGCTACAACTACAAATTACTACCACTAGTTTTATTAATTTCCAGTACTGTTTTTACTAATGCTACCAATAATTACCACTATTATTTTCACTAATTTTTACTACTATTTTACTTATGCTACTACTAATTACTAGTACTATTTTTACTCATTTCAACAACTGATTTTACTAATGCTATTACTAATTACTACTACTACTTTTACTAATTTCTACTACTATTACTACTAATACTACTACTATTTTTACTAATGATACTACTAATACTTCTACTATTTTTACAATTTTCTACTACTATTTTTGCTAGTTCTGCTACTAATAACAACTACTATTTTTCCTAATGCTACTACTAATCACAACCAATGTGTTTTTTAATTTCTACTACTAATTATTGCTGCTATGTTTACTAATGCTACTAAAAATTACTACTATTATTTTTACTAATTTTTACTACTATTTTACTTACGCTACTACTAATTACTACTATTTTTACTCATTTCAACTACTGATTTTACTAATTACAACTACTTTTACTTATTAATATTACTATGTTCACTAACTTCTACTTCTAATTACTACTACTATTTTTACTAATTCCATCTACATATTTTACTAATACTACTACTAATTACTACTACTATTTTTTCTAATTTCTACTACTATTTTTAGTAGTGCTACTACTAATAACTACCACTTCCACTTTTTTCACTAATGCTACTGCTACCACCACCACAACTATTGTAACTACTACCACTACTACTCCCATATTTAACTTAACTTCCGTTTAAGCACAAATCAACCTTTGAAACACCGGTCCTAACTGTGTTAAGTTTTAAGAATATATATTTTTTAATTCAGCTGATATTTGGTGAATTCACTTAAGAAAATGGCTAAAAGCTCCGTTTGTCTCACGTTGTTGAGATATTAATAACATAACTTTTTTTCAATTTACTTTATTACAATTTAAAAAGCATTGCCTGCATTGAAGAAAAACAGCTATCAAAAGAAAGAAAATGATAATGGAATGACACTTAAGAAACGTTTGCTATTTTTGAAGTCAAAATATTTAATTTTATGTAGATTTTTTTTCGTTTTAAAGAATCCTTTACTCAATTGGGAGAAAATAAGGCAATTTGCAGAAAAAATTACATCAAAATAAATAAAAGTTAGCTCAGATTGTTTTTTTTTTTATATCTGTATAAGGACTAACAGAACTTCACTCAGTTGCTAATTGGGTGTTGAGCTCCTTCGCTGCTATTATAACCTAACTTTGCCTAAGGACTATTCTATATTTATAACCATTAATTATTATAGGTACTCATTAGGAAAATAGGCCTTTACGCCCATCCCGGGACGGATAGCTCTAAAAATTTTCCAGAAGACTGATTATTAAAAATTCAAAATATCCGGGCGGGAACGCCTTCTATCTGTTTTTACGATTATCGCTTTATATGGGAGATGACCACGCCTATTTTCGAAAGCTTCATCGAAAAAGTGGCCAATGTTAAATTTCAATGTAATCAGATAACTCAATATATTTTGTGAAAAAGACATGACTTTTTTTGCTTGCCTAATTTTGAAAGGCACTGTTCAAAAATGAGTTTATATTTTAATACAAATAAATATTAGTGCATTTAAATTTGTTTTTAATTTTATATTGAAACATATCTACTTACGCGAGATATTATTTTTTATTTTCAAAACTTTATAAAAAACACAAATATATGTGTAATAGTGTGACTGTGAAACGCATATTATGGTAATCACTTGCAAGGAAAAAATACGTCGCTTCCTTTGACCCAAACGCTCAAAGCAAGCATCAAAAGCATCAAAGTTTTCGTTTGAGTTCTCTATTTGAAAAAAAAATTCAATTTCTTTACTTTGTAAGAGATCGCTGTATATTTATGTGAATTTTAACACACATTTACCCGCTTGCAAATAAAAATAATCAAAAGAGCATATAGTTTATGCAAACATTTATGGTCAAAGAAACACCGGCGATATTTTTTCCTGGTATGGTGCATTTCGCGTTATGTGAACTGCTTACTGAACACTTAAAAAAATTTTTTTTAATATTTTTATGAATGATTTGAAGGCAAGTATATCGAGTTATTTGTTAATCGGAAAAATAAAAACAATTTGTATATGTTTACATAAGAGGAATTTTTCGAAGAAGCCTTAGGATAAAAAAAATGTTCAAAAATAGCAAATTTTGTGGGTGAAAGTGCGATTAGTATATCGAAAATATTGTGTGTAAAATAAATTTAAATTAAATTTCTGCCCGCAGTCTGCTGTAGTAAATATAAATCAAGTAACAGCTGTCAAAAATACCAACTCCGAAAAAAGTGGTGCCTAATTGAAAACCACACGTCTAAAAAAACACTCTTTAGAATTTAACGTGGAATCTTGTTTTTTTAATATATTTTAACCCGCGAACTTCTATTTCAATGGGCATTTTTGATTATTCTTCAAACAGGTATAGTTAAAGTTCACTAAGAAAGGGTAAAACTATTCCACGGAAATTTTAAGCAAACAATTTTACTACAGGGCACCGCAGACTCGTACGAGTCTTTTTTATAGAAACATTAGAACAAAATCTATGCAATGCAATAGGTTGAAATGCAAATTATTTTTCCCCGAATGAATTGAGTAGCAAGTTGGCTTCAGCGTGTAATTTTTTCGGTATATACCTGGGCTGTAACCTCACAATACTTACTTGTGGCGTCCTCTACCCAACTTGACCAGCAATCCTAATTGGCAAATTAATCCGTCGGAAATACAACCCTGCTTAGAAATAAGTTTATGCTGCAAGCCAACACTATTTCATGACATTTAATTTTTGATATTCATTAGTTTGCTTTTTCTGACATCGACAGATCTAAAAATTTAGTAATGATTTTGTGTACCTCGCATTACATTTAATAAATAGTTTAGTTCACTCAAGTACGGTTTTTTATCTGGCGGTATTAACCATAAATTAAATATAACTTTAACTATTATTGAATCAACTCTCTTATTTTTGACTGTAAGTTTATGTTGTTAGCGTAGATTGGAGCCTAATTAAAAAATATAAACTTAAATAAGAAAGTGCAATATTTAAACACCAATCGCGCAACACAAACAACAACAACTTGGAATGTTAAAAGTGGAAGGTTACGAGTAGGTCATAAAGAAAATAAATAACTAACAGGAAGAGCAAAGTTCATGTCTACTCGAAAGCATACGTAACAAATACTCGCAAATATTGTCAGAAGAATTATGTAGGCGAATTATTCCACCGGAAGCGCAAAGGCCAAATCTTAAGGAAGGCTAGCTTTTGGTGGAAGGATGAAGTTCTGTTTGTTTACTGTGTTTGAAATTCTTGTATCGTAGTAAATTTCTAAATTTATGAAAGCATAAACTCTGGTGATGTAATCAAAGTTTTATTACTGCCATCTTTATATCGTAAATTATATTTTATCTATACTACGTAGAGCCAAAGTTTTTATGATTGGAAGCGGATTTATGTTGAACTTCGTATGTTCGGTTATTCGCTAGCAGCATTAAATATTTGTCTTTTGAAAAGTTTGATTTGCAAAATCTCAACATCATAATTAGATATACCACGGAAATGAATTTTATGAAAGCGGTTGTTTTTTTTTCATTACAAGATAAAGTATTTAGGATTAGATGTGAGCGCACGATTTAGCATCCCTTCATATGTGTTTGCACATTAGGGTGGTATTATATGTATTTATTATATGTGTATTTTTTACGGGTAACTTCTTTCATATTTTTTATTATTTTTTTGTTTTGTTTTTGAGGAGCCCAAAAATAGTATCTCATTTTATATTTTTCATTTTTTTTACAAAGTTCATGAACCGAATAAATGAATGAAAATGTGCAATTTTCGGAAATACTTGAAAATGTCATTAATTTTGGAATATAAACTACCGAACTCGAAAAGTACTATTCGAATTGACATAAAAGGTGTTTCAGCGCAAAAAAGCAGAATGTTTTTTTTTTTGAGTACGATATCCAGAAAAGGTTTGTTTTATTCGCTTTTCTGGAGTTTTTTGCAATAACAGGAAATATACTAAGAAAGCAGGGTTGTTGATTAAACTTCGAAAAGGATTCTATAGAAAATTAAATAATAGCATTTTCAGCGACTAAAAATTAGTCTCAAAACACATTTTTTACGAATTACTTTTTTCTTCACCGATCAGAAAAACTGCACTGACGTTTGGGACAAACCAATATCTGATAGTTCAATGTAACCGCAAGCACAATGATTAGTGACCTTAAATCCCTTTTTTCTGATTTTTTTTTTTTGCAATTTTAGCTTACCTTTTATTTTGCTAATTGTTATGAACTTATTATCTTTTTTGTTTTTCTAGAAAGTCAATATCAGATTTCCACTGAACGAAATGAATCGCTTTACGCTCGAACAATGTTGCGAAAATAAGTCAAACATTTTTCCAAAATCAATGATGTGTAATCAAAAGAAAAGAAGAGAGCGTTCAGTGAAAAGAAAAAACAATAACCTGTCTGAGGAAGCGCAATTTCATCTCATTGGATCTATGAATAAGCTAAACTGAATACCGCATCGGATCGGGATCGGGATCGGATACCTTGCACTGGATTGTCGAGAAGTCGAAGCATCCTCAGGTATTGATAGCTTGCTGCGGATTTTGAAGCGCTGATATCGTTTTTGCCTTGAATACGTTGCTAAAAACGCCATTTATGTCGACAGTGAGCGTTACAAAAGCAGCTTGTCAAATGATTTGCTATGGTCAGATATTGAAAGTATGGAATTGGCTGATCTTTTCTTTACCCAAGTTCGGTTATCGTATTATCAACTGTCTCGGCGATGTCAATTGGCCGAGTAGTTGTGGTTTAATGCCTTTAAATTTTTTTTGTGGTGCCGCGAAGGATCAATATTATTCGAACAATCTATTAACGATTCAGGTCATTAAGGTGAATTTAGCCAGCCTTTCGGCAGTTAGCGCCGAATAGATAAAGTTTTGGTCTTGACAAACAGTGGTAACAGGATGCACTACTGCCAGTAAAGCAATAATACTACGAAAATACTGCTTCTTGTTTCTTTTTTGAAATTATTAAAAACAGCGTACTTATATTGAGCACTCTGTATATAAAAAACTAACTACAACCACTGCTATAAAAGTTCCAATAAAAGAGTGTTTACTTTTCATAAATGAAAATTCCAACGACTTCTATCTTCTGTGATAATATCTGCGAACTAAATATGATTTGTAACAAGTGTGTACAGTGGTACTAATTATTTTTATTAATGAAAATTAATGAAAATATCAAAACCAAAAAATCGAAGTCAATGTCTGATTTGGTTCTAATTGGCAAATGCATGTTTTTTTACGCATTATTTCTTTTATGGAACGAGCAAACTAAAATTGATCTATCCTACAATGTCAAAATTACTATCGTAATAATTTTTAATAAAATAATAGCATACAATTATTTGATTGTTTGTAGGATAAAAATAATAAATTATTTCAAAACTAAGAGGTTTCCATGAACCTAAGAATGAATAAAAATATCGGTGTCATATACATACAGTGCTACCAGATTTAACGAGATAATGCTATAATGGATGCTGCTCTCTGTCCGACAATGTCCGCTCCTCACTGTGTACTTTGACAGCCAAGGTGCTATTAAATCTCTAAATTCTCACGAAAGTTATCTCAATCTGGTCGCGTCTCAATCTGGTCGCGTCTAATGTTCTGTGATAGTTGCATGAGTTTCTAGGCATAGTGTCATTCCCGGCAACTGCACTGCAAAGGTGTTGTTAGGGAAAGGAATTATCTGTTGTAAATTCTGCCAAAGACGCCGACATGCGTCCAACTTCCTGCGTACACAGTTTGAAGACAAAACTCATCGACGAGGTGAATACTAGATGGGCCAAGTTTTTTCAAAGGTTGACGAAAAGCGGTCCAAAGCTCTCATCGGTTTGATTGCCCTTCTCTCAGACTAATGGTCGGATAATAACCGGGCAGTGCCTGATAGGCATACACGGAAAGATATTGGAATACCTAACCAGCGATTTATGTCGAAGCTGTAGGGACGAAGAGGATGTGGAGACCATCAATCGATATCTCTACCACAGCTCCGCCCTGCCCAATACCTGAACCAATTCTTAAATTGCTATTTTCTAGACTATTTGGCCGCCCTGAACTCGGCGAGCATTCCCGATTTTCTACACTATGTAAAGCGCCGTGTAGTTCACCTTCTAAGGCTCCTTTCAACCTTATCACAACGGGCTTTGTTAGCCTACGCGTGCATCCGTAATCTTGCATGGTTGCAGTCGTTCTAACCTAACCTGTGTGAAATATGAAAATATGGGTGCCACACTGTTCGATTCGCTGAGAAGAAGGCTTATCTATATTTTAAGAAAAGTTGGCATATGGCTGAAAAGTTGAATTTATTTAAATTATACACAAGCTATATGAAATAGTAATAGTTCGTTTCGCTATGAGAATGTTTTTAGATAAATTTTGTAGAGGGTTACCACCTTTTAAAAAGTCAAATTTAATTAAAGATAAAAAATATTAAAATTTGAGTGTCAAACTGTTTTCCTCGACGATATTATAAACGAATATAATAATATATATAATACTATATAAAACTGATCTCTATTATTCCTAAGGCTATACAATTTTGTTGGTCTCATGCATTTTAGCATTAAAACCAGCTCTTAATAAACCGAGTGCATATTGGAAAACTAAAATGTCTAAGAAATTTTGTCCATATCTAAAAAATGGCAATTTCGATTTGAGAAGCAAATAAATAAACAAATAGCTAGACAAGTTTAACGATGAAGATTTGTGTTACGAGGGTATGTTACTTCTGTGTTGAGACAGACAAATAAAAACTTATTCCATACTGAGTGGGGTACCACCGGGTGCCGAAAAACGTTGACGTCGTAATTCTCCTCTGATCTGCGAGAATGAGAAGAAATTATTGAGTGCCAAATCAGGACTGAACGGCGAATGGCCTATCAATTCCATGCTGTGAATGGTTAAAAATGTTTTTGTTTGAGCTGATTTGTGAGAGCTTGTATTCTTGTCTTTTACGGTTGGTGTCCTTTAATTTTGCGTAATTTCTGGCGAACAAATTATGTTGCCCCGTTTAGAAGTAACTGTTTTAAGTTTATTCCGAAAGAAAATAGGCAACAATTTCTTTCAAAGTACTTCGTACGCGAAGAGCTTTTTTTGGATTTGGCTCATCTCGAGGGACCCAAACAGCCAAGTTTTGTTTAGTTTCGGTTTCATATGAACTATTCGGCGATTATACGCCGCATGTTACGGCCTTAACATACACGTCTGCCGAATCATAGCGATTAAATTTGTTGATAATTTATTTACACCAATCGATATTTTGTAATTATTATTTGATAACAAGTTTTTTTGATATTTTGTAATTTATATTCTTTTGATCAAATTTAATCGATATTTTGTCAAATTTTATCGACATTTTTTATTTTTCCGTTTCAAAAATAGTCGTTTTCTTGGATTTCAGCTTTTTCGTTAATATTTGTTATATATTTTGTGGTTTTTCTTTTTTGATCATAAAACATAAATGATATATTGGTGTTGTTGTTATTGTTTTCATCGCCGAAAAATTACTATAATTATTTTTGATAGCGATCCAATATGATCGAAAAAATATGGTTTATCTAAAAAAATTAAAAACGAAGAATATCGATTAAATTTGACAAAATGTCGATTAAATATTATCGAAAAAACACAAAAAAACGACTACATCATGATTTTTTTAAATTAAGTTAAAAGTAAATTTAAAAAAGAAAAAAGTGATCGAAAAAATAAAAACCACAAAATAACGATTGCATCATGACTTTTTTTGATAAAAAAATATAGCCGTTACGGTCCTTCAATTTTACGACAAGTATGTCAGATTTGAGAAACTCTGATTAGTGTTGCCATATCTTAACAGTTAAGTAGCAATTTTCGTAGTGTTTGAAATCGACGGAAATGTTTAATATACCGGTTGAAATAAAGGGAGATTTTGAAAACTTCATTTGAAAACTTGGTTTAAATGAAATTTAGTTTTATTTATATGCTGCTGTTCAATAGGTTTTATGTTAATATTAATTAAGAAATTGCATTTATGTATCGTAAGATCATGTACAAAAAAATTCCAGCATAAAAAAAATTACAACATTTTCCAAATGGTTAGATCAGAGGAATACATTTTCTTTCTTACCACATCATTTGCTTAAAATATGAGTACAAAGGAATTTTATTAAAACCACCCGCAATCTTTTTATGCGCTCTTTGTACAAGAAATCTTCTCCCTACAAAACACAAACTAAATAAAACGCAGGGCAAGTAGCGAGAATATGAGTTTAGTAAAAGGGGGTGAGGTCTCGGTAGTTAGCCAGTTACCTTTTACATTTACTTACATAGATATGTTCTCATTTGTACACCAATATATAAATACATATGTATATGTAAAGTATATATACATATGTATGTTTCACAACTTCATCAGCTGCTTCGAAGGTCGCTCTTTACATTTCTATGCTTGTTGGTTTATGTTTTCTCCGCCCACTTGGCATGTTGAAAACTTTATGTATGTATGTCGAAAATTTCAAGGTATACATAGGGCAGTAAAAGTGAACTGTGTATGTAAGTACATACATATGTGTATTTGTTTATTTAATAAATTACGAGCAACCACTGCAACTTCTGTATATTTGAGCTTTGATTCAAATAAAGTTTTGCGGACATATTCCGACATTCTTGTAAAATATTTTCACTGTGAAATTAAACAATATACATATGTTTGTTTATGTAATTAGAAGATATCCGCGACTGCAGCTGCGTTGTTGACTACGTTTCCATATGCTAACAGAAAATTTTTTAAAGCCAAAAATGCAGCTTCGAATAATTGAAAAACATTGCCCCATAATCACAGTATGGATGAAGTCGACTCTAAAGTAAGTAGCAATTTTTTTTACATAATTTTCAATAGGATATAAATATGGTGTTTCTGCAAGTCTCGACTACAGAACCATCTAATGGATATCAATACATATTCCTTTTTTTTGGAAAATATAGTATTCGTATACTTATACAATAACTATAAACACTTATGTATGTTTTCAATGCCATCTAAGTCGGACTATAAAAGCAGTTCTAATATCATCCCCAACATACTTTTCCAATATACACCAAAATCGGACCATAAATACGGATTGTCTTTTCTGGCGCCATCCAGCGAATTCCCCCACATCATACGTTTCTAATTTAAGCAAAATCCGATGAAACACAGACCACCACATATGTATTTCTAATATCATCAGACCATAGATACGGCTGTTCTGAATAACTCGATTTTAGCACCCCCTAGCGGATTAATTTTTCACAGAAGTATTTCGCGTTGCACTTTATATATGTATATGTTTTTAACTTCATGGAAATGGGATCAAAAATACAAATTTTCAGGATAACTTACTCATAGCGCCACCTAGCGTATTTAGTTTTAATAGGAGTATTTTTTATTGCACCAGTTCCTTACCTTCTAATATCATCAATATAACACCATAAATACTGATTTTTTCCATATCACGTATATCATGTAGGGAGTTGAAAAACGTTTCTTCTATTATTTAAAACTTAGTATTTTGTTGCTTAAAAGGCTATTCGCTTTTTGTGGATAGAATTGAATTTACTTATTTCTTACATCATTTTATACAATTTTATTGAAAAATATGGCACAACCAAAATGATATAAATGCAAGCCTCAAACTATCTGCAAAATTTAAAATAATTAAGCAAATTCTCTTCACAATTCCCAAAATTTTAGTTAGTGTTTTTCAAAATTTTAACGGATATGTATCGGGTCTTGCAATAGGAACGCTACAAAAGTTTTTTTAAATATAACAAAAACGGTTTGGGATATAAATTAAATTCTTTATTCCTGTGAAAGTACATTCGATGCCATTATGTACGGAACTCGATTTCTTTTGCATAGGCACCACGGGCACGCTTGAAGAAGTCCAGACGCTGAACGCAATTTTCGATGGTTTTCAAGCATAAATCGGCCGATACTGCTGCAATTTCACGTTCGATATTCGTACGAAGTTCATCAATCGTCGCTGGCTTGTTGGCATAGACCATAGACTTGACGTAGCCCCACAGGAAATAGTCTAACGGCGTCAAATCGCACGACCGAGGCGGCCAATTGACTGGGCCATTTCGTGAGATAACACGTTGACCAAACTTGGTTTTCAATAAATCGATTGTGACATTCGCTGTGTGGCTTGTGGCGCCGTCCTGTTAGAACCACATATTGTCCAAGTCCATATCATCCAATTCGAGCCAAAAATATTCGGTTATCATTGAGCGGTAGCGATTCCCATTCACAGTAACGTGCCGGTCTTGATCATCACGGAAGAAGTACGGCCCAATAACGCCGCCGGCCCATAAACCGCACCAAACCGTAATTTTTTCGGGATGCAATGTTGACTCATGGAGTACGTGTGGATTGCAGCCTGTCCAATAACGCATATTTTGCTTATTGACGAAGCCATACAGCCAGACAAAAGAGCGTCGTTTGCCGTCGCTATCTGTCTACTTTTGTAGCGTGTCTATTGCAAGAGCCTTTAGTTTTTAGTCAGTTTAATTTCGGTATCATAAAGTCTAGTTTTGAAGAAACTCCAAGTTTGCTGAATATGTTTTGCATTATTTACACACAACATACTGTGACTCATAGTGAAAATAGTACAGTTTTAATTTTTTGCAACATTGACAGCATTTCGTACGTTAAATTCTATATGTTTTTTAATGGTGATTTATTTTGAAAATTTTTAAGAAAAATATAGTTTGCTCTATAACAAAGAGCGTATACATAGATCAAAATTTCAAAATTTGTAAAAAAAAATGTATAAAAGTTCAGCAAATTTTAATCAAAATTTCAAACTTTTTAATCAAAACTTTTTCGAAAATTTCGATATGCCAATTCCATTCTAGAATAGAAATATTACTGTCACAATAAACTGTAAATTCAAATAGATTTTTGACAATTTTTTGAAATTTTAGTTTTGAAAAATCTTTTTTATTTAAAGCAGTCGGCTTACATAACAGAAGATGTACACGGTACTCCAGACTTACAAATTAGTTTGCTAAAATAAAATGAGCTACGAAACTGCTGACCCAAAAATTTTAAATAATAAAATTATGATTAAATAGTAGAAAATTTAGCAAAGTTTTAAATTTAATATGTAGGATTTTTGTTACAGAAAGAACTAAAGTTTTATAAACAATTTAAAGAAAAAACTTGACTTGAAAAACATTCTAAATATTGTAAAAAAAATTAACAAAGTGGCCAGTTGTTTGAGTCACCGTATATTAATAGTTTGATCTGATGTCATTTAGATCAACAATATTTTTTATGTACAAGGCAAAGTCTTCCGTTTAGACTGTTGTTGCTTTTTCTAATACTTTTCAAATACAGAGGAACTGACGTTAGGCAGAAAAATTATTTAGTTTTGCCCTTCCCACGATGTCACAACGCCAAGCCTTCCTCCAAAACAGACCTGACAAGGGATCGCAGAATATCGTTTCAATACAGAGCAATTGAAAAATTATTGCTGAAAAAGGTTTACTAAACTGAAAGCTAGATTTCTAATTTATTTACGACTGAATTGTCTATATCGAATATAAAATAATTTATTTACCCATCAAAAGAACATTTTAGTAATCAAATTTGCGTAAACTTTTTTAAATAACTTTAAAATATTCCTGGCAATAAGTTGCGTTGTCAAAATTCTGCAGATCTAAAGCTGTAAACATGTTCTACACATATTAAAAATCCAGTTAACCAAAATTCACGATTTAACGTTATTTTGTGATTTTTCCGATCCAAAATAATCGTTATTTTTTATATATATATTTATATATTTTTTCGATCAAGTTTGTTTGTTTTTTTGATTTTTTGATTTTTATTTTTCCGAACATATTTGATCGATATTTTTTTATTTTTATTTTTCGATTAAAATGATCGTTACTCTTGGATTTAGAATGTTTCGATGATATTTGATTGATAATGTATGGTATTTTTTTCGATCATAAAATATGTTATTCTCATCGATGACAAACTTGTTTGCGTTTATTATGATCGAAAATTTGTAAATACAAAAATAACGATTATTTGTATCGAAAAAAAAATAAACGTAAAATATCGATAAAATATGGTCGGAGAAAATTAAAATCTAAGGATAAGGACAATTTTTAATCGAAAAAATTAAAATCAACAAAAGGTCGACGAAATTTTATCAAAAAATAAGAATTCAAATAACGATTACTGTTATGCAATAATTTTAAACAAAAAATAATAAGAATAAGGTCAGATTTGTGTAGCATATAGCACAAAGATAGTATCGATATATTTGAGTTTTGTTTGGAACGAACCAATTCTTGCCAATGATTTTTTTATCCGAAAAAAGAAAATAACGATTATTTTCGGTCTCTAAAATTTAACTTTACTTTGGTATCAACCTTCATTTAAAACTTTTTGGAAATGAAGTTTTATTTTTACCTTTATGATGGAAATTATCTTTGAACTTTATTATTTATTTTGAACTTTAGATTACAGTATTTATTTATTTTGTCAAATTGCTCGTACTGGTTCCTTAATTAGTGATTTAAATAACTTCATTTTATATTGCAATATTTGATTTCACTCATTAGTTGAATACAATTTCAACTTTTAAAAAGTAGGCAACTCACTTCACAAAATTTGTATCGTAAAAAATCTACCCCTTTTGAGAAGAAAAATCCACAAATGCAAAAAAACATAGTATCCTCTTTTGGCCATGGTAAAGCGGTAAGTGTCAACATGTTTAGGTTTATTTAAATATCCCGTTTAAAAAATTCCCCAATTTCGACCCATTTCGCTTCGCCAATGGGACAGTGTGCGTATTTGCCCTCAACTATGTAATATTCCCCTAGGGTACATTAAAAGACCAAATATTGGAAATTATTGCTGTCCAGCCAATCCGCATTTTTATTTGGTTTCTAAAACACACACACACACACACACAAACATCATACTCGTACCTTGTACATGAATTATTATGTATACTCGTGTAAGTTTTGCTAGGAGTAGAATACAAAATTTATTTCATCCTTAATATTATCGTCGCAGTCGCTGTTATATTTTATAGTATTTTTTTTTTGTTTCCCCCCCCCCCCCCTTTATTCTACTTTTAAGCCACCGGCCAGTTCTCGGATATTTTTTATCTTTGCCAACAACAGTACTGATTTGATATTCTTTTACCTGAGGGTCTGCTCTTTTGACATTTGCCGGAACATCAACTGTGTGGCAGCATAAAAGCAAATATGTAGTTGCATACCTTGATAGAGTGCAAGAAAAAAAATATGGTAAAAATGGCAAATCAAACTTTACAAAAAGTAGATTAAGAATGGGGCGAACGGAGATTTTCTTTTGTGTCCCCAGCTTGACAAAAAAAAACTTCCACCCCCACACCATCTAGTTTTTAACAATTTTATTTATTTTATTACATTTTCATTTACGCTTCAAGTGTGTTCGAAAACTTTTCGCTCCGCATTATTTTCTTTCTAATTTACTATCGCTGTTTTATTTACTATATTTTATTGCGACCGCCGAAGGTAGAACTTTTTGCGAGTTTTGAACTCTGTGTGTGACCTCAGTTGTGCGGAAATAGGGAGAAAAAAGCTATAAGTTGTCAATTGACCGCATGGAAATATATTGGGAAAAAGCGAACGTTAGCCGCCAATGTTGGCATAAATTAAAAAGTTTCTATGAGTTGCTAGAAATATTTACACTAGGGTGCATCACGCCCCATACAAAAAACAAATGGGTGGTGTTTTTTCAACGGAATTATAAGATTATATTTTAAGTCATCTACCAAAACATTTCGAAAAAATATTAAATTTTAAGTAAGCTGTGGCGATTCGGAAATACTTAAAAAAATGGAGTTTTTTATAAATCAAAATTGTTTTTTTAAAATATCAAAAAAAGAAACATAACATCAAATCATAAAAAAGTTTGACCTAAAATTTGCATAAAATTATTTAAACAATTTTTTGAAACGTAATCATAACAGAAGTATTTTCGTTGGTAATTTTGACCATTTTTGTGAAATTGATTTAAGAAAAACAGAAATAACTCAGCCAAAACTTGCCCGATTTAGGGTTATACGAGGGTTGCCTTTTATATATTGCGCCTTCGCAACACTACATGTGATTAGCTGTAATTAGATATTTTTATCGTAAAGTTCAACAATCAACTTACTTCTACTTTTGGTGTCGAATCCCCACACTTAGCCACTGTGAAATGATGGTACAACGAGTTCCTACGTGACCGCCAATCTTTGCAAGACGAATTTCGTGAAGGTCGTCCAAAAACGGTGGTTGTGCCAGAAACAGTCGATGCTGTGCGTCAATTGATAATACAAGATCGTCATGTGACATATCGCGAGATAGACGCATTCTTGGCCATTAGTGGGACCAGAATACATTCAAAATTGCATGAACGTTTGGCCGTAAAGAAGATTTGTTCTCGTTGGATACCGCATAATTTGACAATTGCCCAAAAAAGGACTCGTGTCGATTGGTGTAAAGAAATGTTGAAGAAATTTAGCCGCGGTGGATCAAAACACGTCTATGACATTGTAACGGGTTACGAATCTTGGATCTATCTATATGGGCTGGAAACAAATCAGCAATCGACTGTATGGGTGTTCCAAGACGAACCTAATCCAACAAAAGTTGTAAATCTGGTCATGTCGCAACTGTTCCACCAGATAAACTTAAAACTGTCAATTCTGAATGGTATACAACCATTTGTTTGCCAAAAGCTTTTGGAGAATTAAGGAAAACCAACCGCCGAAGACAAATCATTCTTCACCAAGACAATGCGAGCTCTCACGTATCGATTCACACAAGAGAGTTTTTGAGGACTCAAGAGGTCGAATTGATGGGTCATCCGCCTTACAGGGCTGATTTGGCACCAAATGATTTCTTTTTATTCGCGAAAATCAAAAAACAAAATGCGAGGTCAACGTTTTTCAACGCTTGAAGGAACTGTAGAAGCCTTCAAATAGCTCGTTTTAAAGGTATCCTCTTCTGAGTGGCAAAAGTGCTTTGAAAATTGGTTCAAGCGAATGCAGAAGTGTATTGACTTGGATGGAGAATATTTTGAAAAACAATAAAACTATTTTTCTTAATATTTGACTGTATTTCCATTATTAGGCGCAAAATATAAAAGGCAACCCACGTAAGCAGAGGCCGAAAATAGCTTCGGTTGATATTTACATTCGTAGCTTTTCAATTTCTCACAGTCAGTAACCTTAAAATCTCTAACATAAATCATACTCTCAGTGATGAATCACAAATGGGCAATAATAGATAGCAAATGACAGAAAAAAAAAATTGAACTAAATGTGAACCAGTTATTTTCGGGCTCTTGTAACATTGGAAATCTATTTTCTTATCATTTTTATTTCTTTGCAAATAAACTCATTGACTTCGTAAAATTTTTCGCACACCCCATAATTATGATTCCGTTGAATAAATTTTTTAATATTTTATTACAGATTTTTCAAGCTTAATATGTTTTGCTCGTCTCACCTCATATTTTTGAACAAATATTGAACTAATTAAATTTAAAATAAACTCCATTTTTGGGAAGTATTTTCAAATAGCTCTAGCTCACGTAAATCTTAATATTTTTCAGAATACTTAAGTCTTAAAAACTAACAAATTTTATGACACTGGTGAAAATCTACATTTTTTTGGGGCATCCTAATGTCCATAAGTATATAACGGTATATAACGGGCACACTGGTCAGGTGCAATACACAATCACAAAAAGTAATCTCATTTCCAGAAAAAAGACTATCAAAAGAACGAAAATTGCGAACGAATTGGCGTTAGAGAGACTTTTTCCGCTACTTGAAGAAAATATATTTATTTTACGTACTACATATGTTTCATTATTTTAAAGACAAAATATGCTCAATCAAGAAAACAAGTTCAGAATAAAGCAATGCATTTTTTTATTGAAATATTGGCATTTTCCTAACTCCACGTAGTTTAGTTTGAATATTGCAAAATTTAATTATCTTGCCAATTGTTTAGTATTATTTGTTTTGCTATTTGAAAAGTTTATGGCAGTTCAAATGCCAATAATGCGAATATTGGCAATCAATCTTTAAAATAGATCAACTGCAGCCTCTTCAATATTTTGCATGAAAATGTTATTTCTCTATGGAATTTAATAATGAACTACTTCGTCATCGCGTCATTTACATAATACATCTTAATCTGCCTACGAATACTTTACTACTTTACTTTACTTTAGTCCTACTAATATTATTAATAAATGTGAAAATTTGTGAGTTATAAAATTAAATCAAATACTTATTGAAATTTAGGTGAAAAACTAGGAAAAAACTTAATTTAAAAAAAATTAAAAGCTGCCACCTGTTTAAATATACATTAAGTTTAACTAGTAAGCTAAATTAAATTTTTTAACAAACGTTTAAACCTAAAACTTTTAAGCAAGCTTAATGTATAAAATATTTTTGGAGAGAGTTGCCACCTCTTCGAAAAAATAAATGCAATTATATTAATATCTAGTTTAGAATAAATATTGCAATACGGAAGTCAAACGAAAGAAGTTTAAGCAAGCTTTATTTCGAAAATATTTTTGAATAGAGTTGCCATCTGGGGAACAATGTAGAATACATTAAATGATTAGGTTATGTAATAAATAAATATTAGGGCAGGGGATTTAAACGAAATAAACCTAAGAACTCCTAATATTAAAAATTTTTTCAAAGAGGGTTGCCACCTATTTAAATTGGTTAATTAAATTTAAATGGCAAGTTAACTGAAAGCCTACTTTTGCTGATGCCTTACGAAAAAGGTTTATCAAAGCTTGATTACTGAAATATTTTTAATGAAATGAAATTAAATGAAATTAATAGATAAAACGAAATATTCGAGCATTAGCGTAAACGAAAGAGGTTTATGAACTTAATTCGAATAATATTTTTTGGAGACTAAATTTTAAAATTTTGGCTTTAAACACTTTTGATATAGCACAAAAGAGTTTAGCGAAAGAATTCTTGAAGAGTTGTGTAATTTTTCGAAAACGATTTAATTAATAAGGTAACTGAGATTCTACTATACTGGTCTCACACTAGGAAAGGTTAATAAAGCTTACTTTCAAAAATAAATTGAAGAAGGTGGCCATCGGTTTAAAACTTAAAGCTCAATTAAATTTATAAGACATTATTCACGTCTTTTGAATATAATTTTTGAGGCTTCCTTAATACTGAAAGACTAGCTTGATTTACCTATATATAACCACCTGGCCTCCAGTCTACTTTTCTAGTTGTCTGATTTCATCATTTTGTTTGTAAACCTTTTACTAAACTTCACGTTCAGCATAGATCAAATCTCAGTGTCAACGCAATGTACTGTAATTAAGTTGCTAGGTGCCAAAGGAGTCGATAAATCGCATTTACCAATATTAAAAGGAATAATTTGACCAAAAATGTATCCGCTAGGTGGCGCAGAGGTACAGTCTGCTTTATGGTTTGATTTGATTTAAATTCAAACCATCTACTACCTGCATTGAAAGAAACAGGTCTAGAAAAAATGTATACGCTAGGGGGCGTAGGAGTGCAGATAATAATTGTTACATACTCGCATATGTACAAAATTTAAAAAAAAAAATTATCAACTGAGTGGCGAGGAAGATATCAAGCCCAAATGAATAATAAGGTTGCTATTTTTATTTCTGCCCTAATAATGAAAAATTGATGGTTTTCTTCATGATGATCAAATTATTTTTTTTTTCATTCGTTTGAACCAATTTTCGCAATTTCTTACACCAATCGATACGAGCCACTGTTAGGGCGTTTTTTAAATTATGTGAAATGCAACGCGAACACACCTTTTCTACCACAAGGCAACATCTTATTGAAAATTCTTAGTATGCCCAATGATGTCTCAATTACACATTAATGATATTTTCTGCCACAATAACTAATTTTGAACAGCCTTCACGACATCCTCGAGATAATTCGTTGTATTAGTTTTTATGGTGCTTTGAAAAATAGTCGCAAGAAAGTATTCATGGTTTTATTTCATTTTTTTGCGGAGATAATTTTTTGAAGCCACTGTAAACAGCGCGAATGTTCTGAGTGCGTTTATGCCAGTATGTCGAACTTTGGAAAGAAAACGTCAGATGGCGCCTGACAATCCTAAAAGTGCCCAAGGCCAGGAAAATAAATATCAACCCTCGTATACTATTGCTCGTTTTTCTCAAACTTCTACAGTTGATGACAGAAAGGGAAGTGGTCGTCCTCGCGTGTTTCGAACCAATTCATCCATAAAAACTTTTCGCAGACATCCCCCTAGAGCACAGAAAATTATGTCTAGGGATATGGGCATATCGACCAGATCAATGTCAAGACTTATTCGTGCTGATCTTCACATGAAATCCAGTCGTCGGGTAACTGGTCATTATCTGGCAACGCTCTTGAAGCAAATTAGGCTCAGGAGATGCAAGCGGTTTCTTCAGTGGCACGCGGTCAACGGCCATGAAAGTATTCTTTTTTGACAGATAAGAAAATTTTCACTGTTGAAGAAGTTTTTAATAAGCAAAATGACAAAATCTACGCGAAAACTTGCAAAGCCGCAAAAAATGTTATTCCCAGGGTTCACCATCGTGGTCACCATCCAACTGTTGGTGGGGAGTCTCCTGTAAAGGCGTAAGACCTCTTCACTTCTGTGAAAGAGGGTTTAAAAATGGGGCAAAAATTGTACCAGGAGGATATTTTAGAAGGTGTGGTAAAGCAGTTAAGTAATACTCTCTTCGATGGAGAGCTTTGGATCTTCCAGCAAGATTCTGCCCCAGCTGACAAGACAAAAACCACCCAACAATGTCTCAATGTATTTCAAAAGTGAAATATTCCTAATTTCATAGCTGAAGATGACTGGGTGTCTGGAAGTCCTTGAATCCATTGTACTACAGTTTGTGGTCAGAGTTGGAGAACATGGCCTGTCGAATACCCCACAGAAATTTGGAGAGCATCAAAAAGTTTTTGGTTGGAGCAGCATCGTCAATACCAACCAATAGAAACTTTTCGAGCTGCTATTGATCAATGAGGCTTGTGCGGAAATGAAAAGGTAACCATTTCGAATAAAATTTTGTACATCGCTCACTTAATATACGCAATATTAAATTAAACTAACTTTATTAAAAAATGTATTATAGTTTCATTTTTATAACGCCTGAACTTGCAACCGAACTTATGTTATGTTTGGACTAAGTATATGAAGAAACAAATTCGCAATTATATGATTATTTTATTTTTAAAGTAAGCAACTATTATTCACACATATTTTTTTAACTAAAATTTTTGAAAACTAAGCTAAAAAATACAAAATAATTTTTTCATGATACAAGTTATTTTTTTCTGAAAATTTATGTTTGTGATTGTAAGATTTAAACTCTTAACGCTTGAAATTGTAGTCAAGAATGTCAACAAATCCCAATACTCGTATAAAGAAAAACAACGTCAATAACCGAAGCTGTGCCATGCCGAACTGTTAAATAAAGATAAGAAAAAATAATATTGCCAATAATCAATTTTTTTCCCAGTGTGAGTGAGAAATGTGAAGAGTGAGGCCAAGTTTGTGAGCAAACACCAATTTGTGACTGCAAAAATCTTATCGATTCTCAGCATGACAAATGCTATCCATTGTGGAAAAATAAATACAGCACATACATACACTATGTTTATTTTGATATGTACAAGCACTAAACGCTTATGTGTGCGTGGCGACATGTTGTGGTGTAAAAGGATAGCATTATTACTAAACTTAGTATTCAAGGACGAACTACAAATCGTGCAGCTCAGAGAAGAAAAAAAAACAAAGTAACGCAAAAGTTGTGAATGTATCATGAAAAAAAAAGAAAACTGTGAAAGTAAACTTTATTCTAGCAACATATTTTAATTTAGATTTTCTAACTATGCGCGATGTATCATCATCAATCATGAGCTGTACGTCAAATGGTGTTGTAGAAAAGTTATTATCACAAGTGGTCGGTCACTCACTTTGTAGCGGCGTGCCAAGTGTTTCCCAGTACTTTTTGCGTTAATTTTGGAGGGAGCGGATGCGATAGAAGTTGAATGGCAGTGTATATTTTTGCATTAGGGTGGTCCGAAAAAAATAATTTCGGAGTTTCTCCCGTTTTTTTTTTCAATATTGACCTCTGTTTCTCTTTAGCAGGCTTCAAAAAAATAATATCCTACTAGTTATTTATTGAACAATTTTTGAATGTCAATTATTTTTTATGGGACCATTTTTGATTTTTTTTTTTGGAGTTTTGAGGGGCTCCATGCAATAGTATTTTCAGGTATTCTACACCATTCCTTCGAAAAATTATTTTTCCCCCATATATAAAATACTTGGAAAATTTTGTGAACTTTTTCAAAATTATTTTTTAATTAAGAAAAAAAATGTTGGTATTGTTATTTTTTTTTTTAATATAGAACAGTCCTAAGGTGCGAGTTCATTAAAATTCCGACTTTTTGTATGAAAATCTATGTAGCTAATATGTAACAATAAAGTTTCTGTGTCTAAATACAGTGACTAAAAAAATTGAATACATGGTACTAAATTTTTATAATAAAAGGCATATATGTACTTAAATCATAATTATTTTGTAAAAAAAATTTATAAAAATTTAAAAAACTCTCATCAAGAAATCCCAAAAGGTTGAGTTTGAAATTTTGGTAAAATTTTGCATGCGCCTTTTTGAAGTTCACTGAATATTAGCATCATATTGTGTAAGTCGGAAGTAGCAAAAATAGCTTGTTGATTTTTGAGAATTTTTTTAAATTTTGGTTTTGGGAACTTCTTTTACTTAACTCGCGCAGTTTATATGGCAGAAAATGTGTTAGACCGTTAGCACTCAAAAGTAATAAAAATCAACGGTAATCCGTTATATGGAAAAAAGTCTGAAAATTAAAAAAAAAACTTTTACAACATCAAGCGGAATTTTTACTTCAGACTTGCAAATTATTTTGCTAAAATTAAATAAGCTACGAAACTTCATGCCCAAAAGTATTCCAAAACTCAAATTAAAAAGCGTGAAATTTTGATGAAAATTTTTTGAATTTTTTTTGCTGAATTTTTGTACAAAGTTTGAAATTTGAATTTATACACTTTTTGTTCCGCTACAAACTAAAATTTTATAAAAAATTTACGAAAGAATTCATCATGAAAAACATTTTAAATATTGTACTCACTGTACATTTTGGACAACATCCTATCGCCTCTACTGCTGTCATTCCAAATATTAATTCTACGCCTGCCACCATTTTTTTTTTACATAATTCCACCCAATCACGCAAGTAAATATGCCGGCCATCACCCACTATTGTCACTTAGCGCTGCAAATGACAGACAGCAACCATCAACGGAAAATATCCTGACAACAGAAAGAAACTTAATCAGCGTAGACTCTATGGACTTTAGTCTCCCATGGATTGGATTTGTTGGGTTCAACACATACCGTTCGCCTTTAACTTTACTTCCACTTCGACTGTCGCAAATTTTTCTAAGTATCTCGCATAAAATTGTCCATCTTCCTTTCCCACACACACACACACACACTCTCTCATGCCTTCGCACCATCTCTCCTGCGCACAAATTACGCTATGTGTTTTTCTATCGTGCCCTCTCTCTAGAGCACCTTTCACTTAATGCCTCATTAAGGTAATTTATTATAATTTTCTAAAATATAAAAATAAAAGAAAAGGAAACGCAAATGCCCGATTACTTAATGTCATCGTAGCGCTGTTATAGCAATGCCCAGCCCGCAAAATCGTGTAGTACATGGCACAGCAGCCGCACCACTTGGCAAGGTGATAGATAGATGGGTTTGTCGCACAGCTTCTAAGTATTTTACCGCCCACATTCGGTACGGTTTTCCGGTTGCGCGTTTCCTCTTTTTGCTGTAGGTACTTTGCACAACACAGTGTGTGCTTTCGCCTTTCTTTTTTGTTGTTGAACAAAAAAAAAGTTGATAATGTTTTTGTATTGCCGAGTAATTATTGAGTATTTACTATGGTTGCCGGTACATTCTATTCTATTTCAATGTGGAAAGCTCTAGAGCTTTGTCTGCCAGCATATGGAGAAAATTATTTTCACATTCATTTTCTGGAATATTGCAGACTAATTATGGTGCCGCATTTTGCTCTGATACGAAGCGGTATTCGAAGATAGTTGGGGGTCTTCGAATTCCTTATTTTTCTATGCTCATTAGAGTCAACTGAGGAAATGTCAACTAAGATTTTAACAAAAGTATTGATTCTGATGGTAAATATATAGCTGAGCTGAAAAATGCAACTGAGAATTTATGTTCAATATTTCTGCGTAAAATGGCAATCAGTCGACTTCAACACAATTTATTTGAAATTAATTTATATGTACATATTTTTGTATGGCAATTTTTTGGAATTCACACCTCGGAGACGTGAATGGATTCCTTGAACCTCAACCCAGCGAAAGCAGGGCAGTGAGGAAAGATGATTTCATCCAGTCACCCTCCAAATAGCAGTGGCAGTGGAGAAGTAGTTGGAAGTCGTTAGAAGTATTTAGAAGTAATAACTACTTATATAAAGCCTAGCCGCATCAAATCCTATCGAACAACATCCGTTCAGAACTCTTACGAGAATCCAGAGTTGGCGCTTTGTTAGCGCATCAAACTCGCTTGACCGCCTAGCGCTCACCAACGGTGAAAGGGTGCTTAAAATTCAGCAGGACGTGGTATTTTTCTAGCGCTCTTTAAGCCCACAAAGAGCACGCCTGTTTAATAGAGGAGCTTCCCCCACCATCCCCTTCTTCATATAATGAGTTCAAAAATGTCCAGTTGAGCCAGCTCATCAGTCATTCAGTTTCCTGTTAAGTTTTTGTGGCCGGACATCCAAATTAGTTAGATAATGAAATGTTCAGAAACAGTCAAAAGAGATGTCAGTCACTCCGCGCCATATTTCTACCTTAGCATTGAAGATCCTAAGGCCTTGATTTCCAAAGGGATATCAGAATAAATGTTGACCTGACGGCGAGCTCTTTGGTAGCGCCTAGACCTCTGGATAGACTCTACCTGACGGCGAGCTCCTCGCAGAGAAAACCTCCGCCCACCTCTCCGTGTACCAGCGACACATCCATCAAGAAGTTCACTGGTCCCCTGCTATAAACATTACACCTCTCTTAAGTACTCTTCCCTTAGTGTGGTCTGAGTGAGAAAAATATTCGTTGGAGTCAGAATCGAAAAATAAGTAACGCTTCGATATGGCGACTTTTGCCTTGACTATAGTTTTTGGATGATCAGAAAATGAGTTGCACTCTGCCCGAATGTGACGTTGATGGCATATTATTTTGTAGTCAGCTTACTTTCTAACTGTCATCAAAATAAATTTAACTTAATTGTCATGAATCGCTTCATAAATATAACCACTGTAAAGTTGGTAACACTTAACTTACCGAACCCTGTATACAATCGCAATTAGATCTACATTGGTCCATATATAAGAGTTTGTTGCTTATACTGAATGTAGCATGGACTAGCAGATAAATTTTCTACCAAATATTTCTTACCATATAATCACCATACATTCTAAATTTGAATCAAATCAGACAGTTAAAATGTTTTTTTTTAATATCACGACTCCAGCGCCATCTAGTGGATTCAACCTTTTTCCAAGAGTATTTCATCGTTAACTCTTACTGTGTGATGCTTACGCCTCGAACTGCCTTTGGGTTTAGAGGGTCGTTCAGTTGTGATCAGGAGTATCAGATCGGTATAGAGCAACCCGACAAAGTGGTATTCGTGGAAACTAACGAGTGTGTGAGAAAAGGATCTGAAGTGGCGATTTCAAACCTCAGTACAGATATACATATTAAAAAAAAGCGCTAATTAGCAGGAGGCCTATCTCAGACGCCTTTGGTTTATATTCAAAGAGCAAAAGATAAATAAATTATTCAATTCCAGAATATTAACGGGATAGAGAATAATTCGCTATATGGTCGGCAGACTCGTGGTATCACATAGCGACTTCTCCATATGGTATAGAGATACAAAATTCCACAGCACTCCCTCCACTGCTTATATTCCTACTTTTCGAAGGAATGCTTTTCCTAAGACCTGGATAGCCTAGCTGGGTCACGATTGAAAAACTAGTCGGATTAGCAAAGCGTATGGAATCATTCAGGGGAAATAATTATAAAACTCTTCTTCCGAGGTCATCTGAACAGGCCTTCGTGATCTCCGAATGAAGAGAGCTAGCCATCTGGATTAGCATGGACTGGATTTCCTTTTCTATGTCGACTATCGTAGCAACTTTCAGCGGGTCTGTTGCATTTTCCAGACAGTTAATTTTATTCAAAATGCTCTTTTTATGCTTCCTTCTATGTGGGATGTTTGATGCTAGGAAAAAAAGTGCACCAAGGTCGGAGAACGAAATGATATTCTAAATTAAATTTCTTTTGATTTCCAGTTGAAAAAAGTCGGATCGAACTAAGCAATAAATCTGCGATAAATGGAGAACGGAACCATTTTCCATCTCTCGTTTTTATCGAGCTGTAGGTCGACTTGATATTTTTGTCAAAGCTTCTGGTAAACTACGCAAATACCTTCAACGCTGCGGTGCGATGTAGTTGTTTTTCTAGGGGCTAGCTACACTCTGCTAAATCAGCCTACCCACTTCCGTTATCTGCAAACTCTTCTAAAGCAATGCTAGTACTTTCGTTTTTTCGATAGCTGCTCAGTACGCGGTATAAAAGTATCAGTACTAAAATATTCGAGATCGAAAGAGAACTAACGAGTATTAGAGTCTCTTCACTAAGTATAACTTTTTTGTTGCTATTTTTTTGTAAACACAAATACTCATATCGACAACCACAAGCCATTTACGGCAATTTAAGGCTAAAAATTTTTTCGAGACACCTGAGGCAGTTTCCAAACAACATGAAAGTAAAAAATCCTGCCTACTAAAAATCAGATCACGTAAACTCAAAAGAAATTAATATATATTTTGACTTTTATAGCAAACATGGCAAATAAGTAAACAAATAAAAGTAAACCTCTGCCGAAAGTGTTGAAAATTTCACAACACATGCAATTGCACAATAAATACAAACGCATGCAAATATTTGCTTGAATATTTTATGTATGTATGTGTGCGTAAATTGTGAAATGCCACCAAGATATTTGCAAATATTTGTGTAAACAAAAGAGACATATATGTATATATATATATATATATGTATATTGTAAGAAAAGCAAACGCACAGTCATGGCCAAAACGACAGCTAACAAATGGCAAAGCTGAAACTGACTGGCAACTTGTAAATAAATGATAGAGCAAAAATAAAAGGAAATAATCACTAAATGAAAACCAAAAAAAAAACAAAAAAAAACAATTGATAGAAAGTAAAATGGCACAGAGTATACGACTGAACGAGCAGTCACGGAGCAGCGAAAGAAAGTGGAAGTGTAGAGGCTGCAAGGGCGTTTCTTCTACCCACAAAAGGACGATATTCGTAGCTACTATTTTATGTATGTACATATGTATCTTTGTATGTATTTGTGGCAATGATATAAATGAGATTTCGTAGATGATTGAGGAAAAATAGCCGAAAAAGCGATTTGCATATAAATGATAACGGAAACGGAAATAAAACAGTGAATGCTAGTGGAAACGCGTTGACGACAGAGGAAGGATGTAGATTGCGCGCACAAAGGGACACAAATCGCAAGAGATGAGTGAAATAAATGAAATGCCATCGGAAGATAGTCAACTGTTTGTCAACTAGTTATAGATATATGAATGTAGTATATATGTATATGTAGTAAATATCCTGTAGTGCAAAGTCAAGCCAAATAGTAAACAAGCATTCTACTTCATGAATTGGTTTAAGTTAATGGCTTTCGTTCGTACCAGTTCGAGAGTGACAGCGGGTTACCGCAATTAAATATAAGTTCTTCTTGAAAAATTTTAAAATTCTTTAATTCACAACAATCAAAATTTATCTATATTCGAAAGCATTTGATGAAATTTTGCTTAATAAACTTGCTAAACTAGGCTTTTATTCCGTTTTCTACGAGATCTCGAATTCTGTCTGCCTTGATTTCTAACTATCCGAGAATTCTCTCATTCGCTCCGAGGATCTCTCTTTGTTGTATTCCTCCTTTTAATATATTATAGTAATTTGCTAATTCGTTATTGCTAAGGTTTTTATAATCTATTTTTTTTTTTTTTTGTAAATTCTACCTTTAAATAGTCAGTAAGAATATTGTTCGGGCGGCCGTCGTAGCCGAGCGTGAGTCGGCTTAAAAGTAAGTAAGATATTTGTTTGTTGACTTTGTGGAAATAAATAAATAAGTACAAAACTATATAAAAACGGCAGTGAAGTAAATTTAGACTAACCAAAAGTATATAAATTTTAAAATAAATTGTTGTTTGCCCGTTGCTTATACCCTTCCTTATCGGTTATGGCACAGCAAACTTTTTATTTTACTTCGGTGAGAATAAGTTCGATTTTCGTACTGGTTTGTCGAATGTTATGATGATTATGAGCCGACAATTAATATTTCGTAATACTTCGCCATGTTAAAAATAACGAGGGCCCCGGACTTTCATAACTTTTATAATAAAGGGTGTTAGGAAAAAGTTATTTCGGGACTTTTACTTGATTTGAAATAAAATAATCGGTCAACCGGCACTTTTATTTTTTGTCTAGTAATAACAGTTAAACTTCGCCAAATATAATTGAAGGCCGAAACAAAAGTCCTTTCCTAATGATAAATAAATCGCAAAATATTTAGATATTAAACAAATTTGGTATCAATTGAAAGAGAATTGAAATATCTAAACGAGGCATGCCACCTCTTGAAAAATATTTGAATTCATTACCATGGAACAAATATTTTTGGGTGCGTGCGTTTTATGAGCAAAAAAAGTCTTATAATTTTATAATGAATAATTTTTAGAAACGACTGTATGTTAATATCTGACATTATTCGTTTGTATATTGCAGTCATCTTTCATTTGATATCAAATTTGTTTAATTTGAATAAACAGTTTGTTTACTATTACGAAAGGAATTTTATTTCGGCCTTAAAAAAAATTTGGCAAAATTTAACTGTTATTACTGGACTAAAAAAGAAAATTCAAAATTTTTCAATAATTATTGGGCTTCTTTCCAAAAGGTTCTAAAAAAAAAAATAATCTAGGCTGTTATTTAATTTAATTTTAAATTTTTTTTTATAACAAATACCGGCAACTGAAATGAAGCAGAAAGAGCCATAGTAACTTTAAAAAAATTCCAAGGACAATTTGAAGTAATTCAGAAAAGATACCGAATCTCAATTTTGCTAATAAAATGTTTTTTTTTAATATATGTATATATGTACATAATGGAAGTGGGGACGTGAATCCGATGAAATCAAAAAGTGATTTTTTCAGTGATTTCGATTTTGCACTTCAAGTAAGTACAATTGCGTTCAATATATATTTATATATGTATATATTTTTTTTAATATATCTTTTTATGTAACATAAGCTATATAAATCAAAGCTGCAAACATTTATAAAAACTCATATTTTGCAGAAATTTTGGTATTTTCGCAGAAATTGAAAATATTGTGATCAAAATTTTTCAAACCTTCTATAAAACTGAACACACCTCAACAAATATTCATAGAAATTCCAAATTTTATTATAAACATTTTTCAAACTCGACAAAATTATAAACATTCAGCAAATTTTCACAGCGGCTCTAAACGTTCCCCCCAATTTTTTTTAATTTTCTCATTCCTCAAAATGCTTAAAAACTCAAACCAAATATCAACAAATTTTGCCTACGGAGTTTTTTTTTGCCGAATTCGCGTTGATTTTTGAATTTTTCTTTTGTTTTTTGCTGACGGTGTTGCACTCTATCTTTGATACACAAGTAGGGTTTTTTCATGCGATACCAGTACGCGGCAGAAATTAACTGTTTATCTGGACAATTTGGGATTAAAATGTTTGATGAGAATTTTTGAGATTTTTCAATGGATTTCTATAAAGTTTTGCTTTATAGAATGAAATATAGGAAATAACTAAAATGAAATATAAGAAGTTTAAATTGTCAAAACTTGTCGCGAACGCAGGGGTACAAACGCACATTTAGGTAAAACCAGTAACCAGTAAACCAGAAGTTAGAAAAATTATTGTTTTCTATCGTAAAGTCATAGTATCTTCTATTTAAATTATCAACTCAACTCATTATCTAAAAATTGTATTTTTATGTAATTTTTAATTATAATTTATAAACGGAGGCGAAATATTTGTAACGTCCGAATAAGAGAGATTGTGATCTGTTATAAATAAATATAGTTTTTGTTACATTTTTAAAAACTTTGATTATTTGTATGCCTTGTTTTATTTTTAACGTTTATCGTAATATTAACGAGTCCCCTAAACTATCAACAATTTGTCAGGAATCTCAAAACGACTTCCTTCTCGCGTAACGTCCGCACTTGGTCTTAGGTACAAAAATAATATTTCTGTGAGAATATTTTAAATGTATGTACCAATCAAAATCTTTTAATTAGAGGACGCCAGGATTTCCCCATATGTTGAATAGGTGAGGAGAAATGAGTTGCCATTGAAAGTATGCAAATAAAAAAAACACATACAATTAATGAGCGGGATTTTATTGAGACGACTTTTCATTTTTCGTTTTATAAAATGAGGTCCTTCTATATTTTGTTATGTTATGAATTTTATAAATAACTCGACACCAGCGCCCTCTAACGGGTTAATTTTTCGCGAACATATTTCTCATCATGCTAGAAGCAACCTATTTGAGTTTGATCAAAATCAGTTTATAAATACTACTGTTATAAATAACTTGACCCCACCGCCATTTAGCGAGTTTTTTAATTCCTATATAAATCTGTACTAATGTCTATACGTATAATGGTTGTATGTGTATGTTAGCATGCAGTTTATAGACTCGAAAACTACTGAGCTGTTTGCGCTCACTTTCATACAATGTGTTTGCAAAGGTGTCTACTGTAGAAACTAAAATTCCGATAGGTGGCGCTGGTAGTGGTATTTCTAAAAACCCTATTTACAGCCCGATTTTATTCAAATTCAAAACACGTATTAGCCATATAAATATATATATATTTTGTTTGAAAATTTGGCCGATAGGTGTCGCTGGAGTCGAGATATTTACTGTCCGATTTGGTCCAAGTTCTGGGCATGTATTTGTAGGGTGTAGCGAAGCACACCGGATTAGCTAGTAGGCTATAATAAGACCAGATAGTTTGGCTCTTACTAGTCAACTCACTAGGATTTCTTATCACATTTTAATGATAGTACTGTGCATTCCTCACTCTGATAAATTTCTCCTGTTTCGACTTAAGGAAGATCTAAAAGTGGGTAATAATTAAACACTTATAGCAAACGCGCACAACATGTCATGTGAATAATAAAATACATTTAAGAATGTTGATTTTAATACTTAGATAAAATAAGTACATATTGTTTTTAAAGGGTAAAGTAAATTAATTCTTATTCTAAGGGTAAAAACTGTCATATAAGCCAATTTAAAAAATTCAAATAAAATCAAACCCATCTTAGTCACAAATAACTAGAGAATGACCGAACGGCGGTTTTTAAATTAAACTACAGTACTCGCCCATCCAAAACGGATAAAAAATAGACCTCAGAGATTTTGACTTGTGGTGACTTAGGTGGCATTGAGAAGGGACACAAGGAAATTTAATAAAAAATAAATCAAGTAGAAAGGCACAACAAGCTCTTATCAAATCATTAAATGTTCATTTAGACAAGATGATTGTTACTAACACAAGTATAACACTTATTTGCATATGTATGTATGTACATATATATGGGACCGTTTGAGAAAAAACAGAAATTATTTGTGGACATTTGACTTCGACACGAGCATAGAGTTTGTGAAGCAACCGAGGATAGTAGCGCGCTATCAGAAGCGCTTGGTCTAATATAAAGTTTAGCAAAGAAAAATAAATGCTTATGTATCTACATTTGAAAGTATGTATGTATATAAAAATGTATCTATTTTAGGATATTGAAATTCAGTTGCATAGAAAACAACCCACAACTTCTTGGTAGAGATTACTAGTTAAGCGGTTAGCTAAAATTCATGAAATTTTCGTAATAAAATTCAGTTTGAGAAAAACAAACAAAAATATTGTCAATATCGAAAATGTAATAGGAAACGTGTACAACTGTGTACATAGAATAGAAGCAAAATTAATAAGAATGTTTATACAACAAGAGAGAGAGGGAGAGATTGAAGAAGCGGGCTCTTCTGTACAGAAAGTGTGTTTGCTTTGTTATTGTGGTTGTTACTTTCGAACTTTATTAAGTTTATTTAATCCATGTTATAGCTTGCAGCTATTTATATCGAAAACTTCATTACCTGCGCACTCACCAATTAGTTCATACAGTCTTATTAGACACAGCAAATTCAATTAGATGGGAAAATTGAATAGCTACAACAAGTTCGACAAGCCAATTTGGCAATTTAGGTTAAGCCACCGCCCCAACTTATTTTGCGTGGGAAACTGAAGAAACAGCCCACAAGAAACAGTGCAACATTGATAAGTAGGAAAGAATGGTGAAGTTTCATAATTGAAATATCTCGGATTTTTAGAAAAAAATTTGTTTTACATCACAAATGTTTTAATAGATGGCAACTCGATTTCTATAGTCGTTGCTTTGATTGGACTCCCCCTTTGACATTTCATTTTATGTTTGTTTGTTACTTTTTCATGCGGAAACGGCTAAAATAAATTTCATAAAATTTAGCACACAAATAGGCTATAATCTGGGTTAGCATATAGGAGAAATTTTCTTTAAGATAGTTGCCATCTGTTCAAAAAAATACAGTCAATTAAAGAAGTAAGTCAAACCACATATTGACTATGATAACTGAACGGAGCTAGATAAGATTTGGCACATACATTCATATGTACATATGTATGTATATAGTCCATTATATGGGCTATCATATTAGCAGCGCTTGAAAGGGAGTTGCCACCTTTTTAGAAGTTTAAACTCATGTAAAATAATCAGCGAAATCAAATTTTGCAGTGTGGGTATCAAAGGAAAGAAGTTTCAACTGAAAGAAATTTCAACGGCCACATTTATAAAATGTTTTAATAAAAAGTTGCCACCTATTTAAAAGTACATTCATTTCGATTAATAATTTACATGAAATTTTACAATAAAAATATTTTTATATAGGATTGTCACCTGTTTTAAAAATTAACTCAAATATAAGCAATTTAAATCAAATATTGCGATATGGGTAACAAACGAGAAAGGATTACCACAGTTGTATGTCGAAAATATTTTTGGAGTGCTGCCAGCTGCACAAAAAAGTAAAGTAAATTAAATTAGTACGTTAAAAGTAATAATGCGACATGAGACCCAACGGAAACAGGCTTAAAAATAGTTAATCATGAAAATGTGTTTAAATAGTGTTGCCATCTGTTTAAAATATTAATTTAATTTAGTATTGCAGAATGGATATCAAAGGAAAGAAGTTTCAAAAACCGAATTTCTAAAATGTTTTGATAAAAGGTTGCCACCTATTTAAAGATGCATTCAGTTAATTCAATAAGTTAAATGAAATTTTAAAATATGAGAGTCAAACTAAAAGATTGGTTTCAAAAATAATTTGGCATAGTTAAGTCAAATATAACAAGTTAAATCAAATAATGTGAAAAGGCTTATCAAGGTTACAAATCGAAAATATTTTTAGAGGGCTGCCACCTGCCTCAAAAAATTAATTTATGTTATTAAAGTTAAAAGTAATAATACGGCATGGGACTCAAAGGAAGTAGGCTTAAGAATAGTTAATCATGAATATGTGTTTAAATAGTGTTGCCACCTGTTTCAAATATTAATGTAGTTCAATTAATAAGCTAAATGAAAATAACAGTATTACTGCGAAACGAAACTTTGTATACGCAGACATTTTTTTAACAGGGTTGCCACCTTTTCCGAAAGTTGATTTAAATAAGTTGGTAAGGTAACTTAAATTCCTCAACCCTAGTGTCAAGCAAAAAAGTTCTAAGAAATCTTTATTTTAAAAATATTTTTCGAGAGGGCTGCCACATGTTTAAAAAAAGTTTTAATTCAACCAAAACTATAAAATAAATTCAGCATTACAATACAGGTGTGAACCGAAAGAGTTTTAGGAAGTTTTAGTATCGAAAAAAGGCTGAGGAGTTGCCAACTGCCGATTATGAAAAATATGTTATATTTGGAGAAATTATTTATTACCTTTTCTTTTATATTCGAAAGTATTAATATGTAAATTTATTAGGGTATATTAATACCAAACTTTTCCCTTTCCGGATGAATGACAATGTGCCTCGACAGAAATATTTTTCAAAGAAACCTTTTTGTTCTGAAGACGAGTTTTCATTGATCTAAGTTTGCGAATAAAAAAAAGTGCCAAAATTTATAGAACTCTTTTGAAAAATGTAACTTTGTTGTTCCAATATTTTGAATGAATTCATAACAGCATGTAAGAAAAAATCCGAAATAGTTGTGTCCCTTAACTTGTATTCTAGCATTTCTTCTAAAAGCCATTCATTATTTCCAATTTAATCAAGTACCTAATACCGTTATATTTATACAAAGAAGGCATATGGATAATATGCCTTACACTTAGCCCAACTGCTCTCTTTAATTTGTTGTATTTTTACCTAATTTCCAGCTATACTCGACTTACCTATCGGCAACCTACCCACATATTTAGATCCATTCCGTCTGCTACCTAAACAAGAACGTTAACATCAAACAACTTCCTTCATTGCCTATATTTAGGCGCCTATGGTGCTTAATTGCCTGCTATCTATGCGAATCTTAGCTTTTCCGACGTTGACTTTGATGTGACGGCTGAGTGACTTAATTAATGTTTATTGTGTTGGTTGACTTTTCCTCTCATTAGTATTTGTTATCCACCTAAGCTTTTGTTATTATTTTTCATTTATGTTAATTTTATTATAGGAAGATTGTTGTTGATTTTTACAGTCATTTGTTTTTTTCAACGGTTGATTCTCACGCCTTTCGCTTTTTATAAGCCATATTATGTTAACTTAATATCTGTGACATTTTTAATGGACTGTGGATTAGTTGGCTCACTTTGTTTCTTATTTTATTTTATTTTTACAGAGGCGGGAAAAGTTTATTTGGATACACCATTTTTATTTATTTATTTATTTTTTGGGAATCTTCTCGTAACTAGTTAAGTTTTTTATTCAATATTTGAGTACAAAAAAGTTCACTTCGTCCAAGGCGATTACAAGACAAAGTTAAAATAAATGTAAAGTACATCTGTACTTTTAAAATTGTTTATACTACTGAATGGTAAACTTTGGAAAAAACAATGAAATTATATCGGGCTAATTTTCGTGAAATCTACGAAAAAAAAGTGCCGCCGAGTTCATAGTTGTACGAGTTTTGAATGTAGTCGTTCGTTGCTATTCGGACTTAGCGATGTAATAATTTTAATCTTAGTATTTTTTATATGAGCTTTAGAGGAAAGCTATTAATATTCAATTTTTTTTTTTAAATCGAATGTAAATATTTAATAAAACTAGGCGTGTGTAGTCGCTACACATTTTAAACAAGTAATATTTTGCACATAAAGCCTGCTATTATAAAGTTAATTAAACTTAATTTTTCAAAAATGTGGCAACGCTCCTCAAAAATATTTTCATAATTACAATTTGCTGAGCCTATTAAGTTTAACATAAATATATTTATTAGCATCTCAGTAACTTTATTGCTTAAATTTATTTAACAATTTTGAACAGGTGGCAACCCCATTCAAAAATATTTTTGTGTAAACTGCTTTTGTTTCGAGCTAGTATTATAACATTTTAGTTAGCATATATATTGAACCGAATTAAACTGTTGAAATAGGTGGCAGCCCTCGACAGAATTATTTTTCAAAGAAACCTTTTTCGTTTAATGCCTATATTTCCACTTTTCATGAATATTATTATTTCAAAATAATTAAATTTTTCATACAGGTGGCAACACTTTTCAAAACTTTTAATGGTTAAGTTAAAGAGCTTAGACTTTTTGTGATATATTTTATTTGAACTGCACTGTAATATCATGAAATGAAACATTAAGAAACCAATCTAATTTTACTTCTAAATTATACATTTTTATTTATAGCAACATTAATTTTTTTTTTTAAATTATTTAGTGCATTTTCTTCAAACATAGTTCAAATTGTGCGCAAACCAACTTTCAATATCATTCACAATTTCAAATTGTTCTGATGTAAAATGATCAATTGGTTTATGAGAAAGCCGCTTGTCGGGGCGTATGAGTAACATTTTGGCATCTAATAAGGAATTACACATTTTCCACTAAATAGTTATGTATGTATCTACATACATTTGAGGGCATATATTTCACTAAAATAATGCATTTGCAATAAATTTTTAGTGAAAGAAAGAATTTGAGATTTGAAAAAATTCGCTTAAATGGCATAAACAAGAAAAATTATTAACACCAGCGAATTCAGCGGCTGCTCAAAACAAAGTGATCGATTTCGTGTGCAGTGTAATTAATAATATCACCGTTATTATTAGATTTGAGAACTAGTTTTATTTATTACATTTACAATTCATTGGAAATCTTTACAATCTTTTTGCAAAGTATTCGCTCACTATTTTTTTGTTTATTTTTACTTCGTTTATAGACTAACAACTATCATTTGATTGCAATTGTATTCTGTGGTATTCTGGTATTTCGTGTTAACGAATTACAATTAAATGCAATTGAGTTGTTGTAATTTGAAGCTACGGATATTTACCGCAAACACGTAGCAATTTGAAAGTGTCGCTAATGACGTCAATTGATTAGTAAATTTTTTTATGTTTTCCTCTTCTCCTTTCCAGAAATTCGTGTGCCTTTTACTCAATGGGAGCTGTTCGCTTGCTTGCGGTAAATTTTCCAAGTATTGCGATAATCATTACAGATTTGATAAAATTAGCTTCTAAAATGTTTTTGACGACACGCCGAGTATCACAGCCTTGTGCTGCATGTAAAACGAAAAGTTGCAATGCTAAATAAATTTGGATAGTTTTAATTATTTTATAAGCTCAAATTTTCAAGTTCCTAAACATTTTTATTGTTTTCGAAGTCTTTTTTGTTGCTGTTGCCCGTGTTGAGAATTTTTTTTTTTTAAATAACGCAGGAAAAAAACTGGTTGTTTGTGGTAGAAAATACGCAACGTTATCGACAAACAAAAAATTTTCAAAAATCAGCAGACATTTTTAGCCACTTGAAACTTGTACTTTATTGCAATAAAATTTTGAATGGGCCCACCGGTATATTTTGATATGATATTGTGTACACATGGAGCAGTGATGAGCAGTTGAAATTTTCTTGCCCATTCTTCTCCACGTGTTTTTTAAATACTGAAGTCGCTAATTATTTCGCATTTTAATTTAACGTTTTCTCATTTTCATCTGATATTTTCGCATTTTAATTTGATGTTTTCTCATTTACATTGGAAATGGTGAAGTTTTCTCCAAAATTACTGAATATTACTTAAACGCCATTTCATTCCCATTTTTCATTCTTTTGATACCTGTTTTGTTTCAATCCAGATAATTTTTTTGAAGTAAAACTTCTTTAACGGCAGTCATTTTTTACATCATAATCGCTTTGCTAATTTCTACTACTATTTTCACTACTTTCTACTACTATTTTTACTCATTTCTACTACTATTTTATACTAATGCTACTACTTATTACTATGACTACTTTTATTAATTTCTAATACCACAAAGAAATTTTACTTCTTTCTCGCGCCTTTAGGTGCACGCTAGTTTTGTTTTGTTTTTTTTTTTGCGTATACGCACTTCAAAATTTTTTGTATTTTTCCTATAAACTAAGGCATTGAGTCGCATTCCTTTCCATGGAATAACCCAAATCTGGCCTCAATTCAGATCTGCGGGCATATTTAATTAATTTATTGAGTTATTTTTTTTTTTAATTATTTACTTTAAAAGCACAGCAAAATACTAAGTCTTTAGGCGTACTAATAATCAAATTCCATTAGAAAAATTAGCCTCAAGTTAGAAGTATATTAATATTTAAAATAAACTATCTCATAGTTACACCTCAAAGAATATAACTTGAAAAATAATCGACGGCAATATCATAAAAGAAATAGAATTTCAAGCAAAACTCTCTTTGCCAATAGGCACTACTGTCGAATGCTTCATTCTATTATATTATATTGCTAGTAATATATAGATATATATATATATAAACTGTGTATTTCAAATTAAATATATTTATATGTCCTTATCCTTTTGGCGTTCATATTCAGGGTAACATCCATAGATCAACATACCTGAAAGAGAAAAGAAGAAAACAATATTAGTTCCAAATATTAGCATTTACACCTATAAGAAAATAACAGTATATTTAACCTCAAAAAACGCGATTCGCAAACTTTATGCAGCGAAATTTCTCACAACTTTTTTTTTTTTTTGCGCTTAATTTAAATATTTTTAATAAAAAGTTTCAACCTGCCACGCACGAGCCAACAAATATTTATTTTGTTTCGCTATCGTCCAATTTTATACAATACAATACCAAGAAATGAAATCTGTTATGCAGAGAGCGCTGGGGAGAAAGGAACCGAAAAAAGGGGGTAGAGCGACGTTGTGCCAGAATAGGAGTACACCAAAATACACGATAACGGTGAAAACGTTGGCATGTTGGCAGCAATGCGCACCAACATTGCACTATCGCTAGCATACTTTAATGCGAAGCACAGTAGTTCGGCCGTGGAAAAAAAAATATTTTTTTTTTCAATATCTAATTTTTAGATTTGAATGATACAGTCTCATAAAAAAATGTAATAATATGAACAGTTCATGAAGTTGATTTTTTTTTTGTAAAATAATGGCAGAAGTCAGAAAAATTTTATTCAACTAAAACTGCTTGGAGTTTTTTACTAACTACAATATATCGCTTGACATCTTCCTCACTACTTTTATCACTATTGTTGTTGTTGTTAATTTATAAGAAAATATATTTAGTACTTTTTTGACTAAATAAATCGACCAAATATTAAGAAAATGTGAGCCAGCAAAATTGGTACTTCATAAATGTTGCCTTTGCTTTTTTCAAATTTTCATAAAATAACAAATTGTAGCATGCTCTAAAAGCATATATATTAAAGTTTACTTCTATGTGTCAAGTTTTGTTAACGAATTTGTAGGCATAGAGAGTATTATTCCATGTCCACACGGCAATGAAAATATTTGTTTTTATGAGATGTTTTCAATAATAAACATGCCCGTCCAGACAGCATTCCGTTTTATTAATTGGTTTTCGTTGGTATTCTCTATTCTTTCACCTTTTATACTCTAAGGCAATGTAGTAACCGAAATACAACCCTGAGCTTCAATACAAAAGCTTCGCTCTGTCCACAATAAGCAGTCTCGATTTTTAGAAAAAAATCAGTTTTTCTCCAACCGAATTTTTTCTTATTATTGTTCTTTTTATTTTTTCTAAACTAATGACGGGAAATCGTAGATTTTCTTTGAATAAAGGTATCGAACACAGAGTTGATTATGAAAGCTCAATGAAACTGTAAATGTTTTCGGGGTACGTTATAAAGTTAGACAGCTTTAGCAGCGAAAACATCTACTTTGTTTTTCGTTGTCATGTAGACTTGGTATTAGATAACTTTGTAAATATATTTTTTATATATTTTTTTTTTAACAATGAATGAATTTACAGTTTTTTATAAAGAACTAAATGAGGCATTTATTAACTGTGATCGAAATGTGAATTCGTTAACGAAGTTTATCGAGTTAAATACCGAGGCGCTAATAGATGATGATATTTCTGTAGTGAAACGAAATATATCAAAGCGATTTGTGGGTAAATTTCAAATTCGAAGAGAGATATTTCGATTTTTTTTTTAATACGAAAATTTGGCTTAAAAATATGTTTTGAAATTACACAATATACTGGTGAAATCTAATAGAGTTTTTCATTTTAAAATATATTCCGGGAAGTTCTGATATTTATATAACATCCATAAGACGTCAACCCAACAACAAAAGGTCTATGGAATTGGATCTTATTGTCTAGTGTATGCTAACTAATTAAACATTTTATTTTCGATTTTATTGTAATTATTGTAATTGTATTACGAAAATCAAATGGCTCCTTTTAATTACTGAAATATACATATCTTTATTTGTGTTTAAAAAAAAAGGTGTGTGAGGTGTAAGAGAAGTGAGCGCTCATTTTTGGTATTATCGATACTTTTTTTTTGTGAGTTAAAAGCAAAATATGTATTTAAATGCTTTTACTATAGGTCCAAAGGACCTCACACTAGGGTGCGGCCGATTTCAACTATTTTTACTACCATCAATACCTTTCATGAGCGCGTAATTACCCGCTGATCATATCATAAAGATATCTTCCTCTTTGAGCTGAAATTAAAATTTGTATTTAAATTCTTTTTTTTTTATAGGTCCAAGGGAGGTACCCCTAGGGGTTGACTGATTTCGATCATTTTTGGAATATTTCTCTTAAAATTAACTAGGACCACTCCTTCTACTTTTTTGTTTTTTTTTTACCAAAAATGTATAGATGCGAACCACTGTGCACAGCAACACTTTTGCAAACTGCATAAAGTAACGAATGCCAACCATAGTCAGCAATGGATGGCGAATCGCGTATGGCGTATGGCCAAAAGGCAAATAAGTAAATTTTGGTGTGCACATTTGTTGTTGTAAGTAGTTATTGCCATTGGCTCTTGGTTGGTGTTTTTTGCACACAATGCCAGCGGTTTGTTAGTATCTGTTTGCACTGCTGTCTCGCGGTTCGTTCTTATCGCCTTTCGTTCGGTCTGCTTTTGTTATTATTTTTGTGGTTGTTGGTTTGTTAGCTGTTGGCAGTTGGCTGTTGGTTGCTGGTAGTTGGCTGTGGGCTGTTGCACTTTTCATTAATGCAAGAATGTGCCACATAAAACTTTGCATGCCAGTTTATGAATGCAAATGTTGCTATGTATGTGTGTGTGTGTATATTTATGTATGTATATAATTGTTGGATGCATTTTTGTTCATCGTTTTGCAACGCTTACGCTCATATCTGACCAGTCAGCTCGGCCCATTTATCATGCAGCATAATACCCATGAATAATTCAAACAAATTGCAATGACAGTGAAAGCGTAAGCACACGAACACACCCAAAACTCAAATAAGCCAACCAATACGAATATTGAACGCACACACACACAAATGTAAAATACAAAAAAAAAACAAAAACTAAAAAAGTAAAATGCATACATATTTACATATATATATATAAAAATTAAAAGTAGCAAAACCACAAACACAAATGCACAGCAAAATAGGGCGCCAAAAGGGCAGCAGCAGTCCCGAACAGAGAAATGCAACGCAAAGCTGCGCTTCGAATGGACAGTTGGGTGCCGCATTCTGAGTGGAGTTGTGGCATACGAGCAGCGTTGGGATTATGAAAAATTGTTTTTGCAAAAAAAATGTGTGCAAATAAATTGTATGACTCCAAACCGCGGCAGAGCGGTAGGCATATTTTTCAGATTTATGTCATTTAGTTTCGAACCTGCCACAGTTATAAATATTTTTTTAAATACACGCTATTTTGCGCATTTCTTTTCTTCTCGTAGCTACTTGCACTCGACGGTTTAATACGCCAAATGCTAACTCCAACTATAGTAGCTGTAATAATTTTTTGTTTCTGTTAAAGCAGGGAAAAACGTAGTAAAAAAACTTTATTGCGAATGTCGTAATTTTTGTCAAAAACCGTAAAAAATTTTAACAACAAGTGACTAAAAATTTGCATAATTTTTTGTTTTTTTTTTTTTGTGTGCTAAGTACTAAAATTTTTTTTTGTATGGAAGAAAATCCGCAACACCGACGCAAAAAATATTATCAGAATTGAAATTTGCACTTTATTATATTGGAATTGAGTTGGCCGTAAAACTGCATACAAAAAAATTTTATAGAAATTCTAAAAAAAAATCTTTTTCATTTGATATAAATATTTTTTTTTAATTTTTGCGAACTACGTAAAATGTTTAAACTTTTATTTATATGGTTTCTATTTTAGCGTGCGCTATAATTTTATAAAAACTATATTATTATATTGTTTATAAAGCTTCATTTCGAAAATTAAAAAAAAAAGTTGCCATCTGTTTTAAGGTAAATTAGGTTATAGCCATAGATTAACTGAAGTTTTACAATACGGGCGTCAAAGTAAATCGTTTAAAAAAGATTAACTCCAAGAAAATATTTTTAAAAGGATGCCACCTGTTCACAAAATTAAATACATTTATATAAATAACGTAAATCGACAAAATTGGAGTCACACAAAAGAGATTTAAGATAACTTTATTTCGAAAATATTTTTGAAGATGGTTGCCACCTGCTTAAAAAAGTAAACTAAAGTAATAAATTAAATGAATTACTAGAGCATGTTATTCGCACGCAAAAGACTCCAGAAGACTTAGCCATGAAAAAGTTCTCGAAGAGGGTTACCACCTGTTCAACAATATGAATTAATTTCTATAAATAAATTAACTGAGATATTACACTTTTGGTGGAGCAGCGAAATTTATACGAAAACAATTTTCAAAGGAGCTGCCACTTTTTTTTTAAAAAGACTTCATTTCGATAATCTTTTTGAGCAGGGCTGCCAGCTGTTCAAAAAAAAAAATTATTAACATCAATAAATTAAATGAAATATTAAAGCATAGGAGTAAGCGAAAGGGATTTACGAAAGCTGGATTTCATAGATTAATTAAATGAATTTTATATGCTATCTCAAACGTAACAGTATTAGTGTTGACTGAAAATGTTTATATAAAACCCTTTTTAAAGAGTATTGCCAACTTTCTAAAAAGGTTGCGTTAATTTAATAAGAAGAATAATAAAATCTGAATTTAATAGTAAATTTAGAAATGTGATTGAAGCTCTACTATACAGGTGTCATTAAAAATTAAAAAACATTAATTACAAAAAAATGTTCGAGAGGGTTGCCATCTGTTTAAATTCTTTGATTCAACTAAACTTGTAATATGAAACATTGGTATAAAGGGATAGAGGTTTTGGAAGGATCCGTCGTGAAAATTTCTTGAGGCGTTGCCAAATGTTTGAAAAATGTATACAAATTAATTTATAACGGATACGAAATCAAAATTCCGATTATGAATACCGTAAATAAAATTCTAACGCCATCTGTCAGGTAAAATAATTTTATTTTAAAATTTTAAATAATTTTCTCTAAATGATCATTCAACATTTTATTGTCATCTCGATTTTCGATGTAAAGTTAAAGTCGCTGCCAGAGCCCGACATATCTAGGTTCATTTATGAGCCGGTTGTGATACTACTTGTATCCCCGTTTCCTGCTATTCTGGCCTGTGAATAGCTCCATGGCCACGAATAGGTTTCTTCCTCTAAACATGTGGAGTTCTTTCGACCTCTTCGTGTACCTCTTCACGAGAGTGGAAGTTCCCTTCCTTCCCAGCTTGGCTGCCTTCTCGCTGCCAGGTACAAAGGGAACAGCTCAGCCACCTCTACGAGTGATCTGCGATAATCAGCCACAGTCTTGGGTCAGTCTAAAATCTTGCTATATGTTTCTTCCTTCGATTGTAGGTACTCGACGGCCTCTGTTATTGCCGCTAGTTCGGCATGGGAGACACTAGAATGGGCAGACGGGCGGAACGTTTTATTTATTCCTAGTTGCGACGCTTTATTTACTTCTAATTAATTTTTAGTTAACTTTTTATAAAAAATACAGTTCTTTGCGTATTTAAAATTGTAAATTTAAAAAAAATTCTAAAAATTTTCACCTAAAATTTCAAATTCTTTAATTAAAAATGTTTGAAAATTTGTTTCTACACAATTTGATTGCCCATTCAAATCACGTTAATTTTGTATACTTCTTTCCAACGGTTTTGCACTTTTTTGTTGCCAGAATTTTTTATTTTTTTTAATATTATTTTTACAATATTATAAAAAACAAATGACCCACACAGTCAGCAAGCAAAACAACACGAAAAAGTTGTTGAACATTTTTGATTAAAAATTTAAATTTTGGAATTTTTTGAAAATTTAGTCTATACGGCTTTTGTTATAGAATGAACTGTATTTTTATAAAAAATTAATAAACAACTATTAAATAGCAAAAAAATTATCAAAATTTGTCAACAAGTACCTGTCGTATAGTAATGTAGGTAAAGTTACAGATACCATAATATTCCACTAATAAAGAACACTGCCATTCTTTCTAACCTTATTTTCGAAGGTTATTGCTAGCAAAATTAATTTATGGTTAACAATGTCCTAGCTTCGTATCTAATAAACTAAATTTACAACACCTCGATGGCGAATAATTTAATGGCTAGAATGAGTTCTTATAATGAACAGTTCCAAAAAATATAACCTACTCAATTTGAGGCATCAAAATCGTCTAACAAATGGACCGTGCGTCAATCTAAGTTTTTTTTTTTTGGTTTTTTGGTTTCTTCAATTTCAGTGTACACCAAAGCAAGAAATTTTTGCAAAAACCTGCAAGTGAAATGCTGGTTTTCTTTTCATCAAAACTTATCTGCAATATAGCCATAGGGAAAACAAATAAATTTTTGGAAATGACCCTCGAACTTTTCTCTATTTTCTTTGTGAGCAACTCAAAATATAGCCCACAAAACAATCCTTTTAACTTCCTTCTGTTTTTTACGAAAAAATTTTAATAATCTAAAACATTATATTTTTGTAAAGCAAGCAAACAAAAAACATAAAAATTTGACCAAAGCGGGGCGGCGCATAAAAAGAATTGAAATTACTTTTGTTTTCGTTTTTACAAATCAATCGCACACAGCTATCAGCAAATTAAACCTTTGCGATACAACAAAGCAATAAACATTCAAATGTCTCACACATCAGTTTCTTTTTTCTTTTTTGACGCATTGCACGCTGGACAGCGCTGTATTCGCAGTTCACTAATTCCTCTTCTACATCACTTCACCTCAATTACATATCCGTCTGTTTGTACTACCTATGCTACATAAACGCTACATAAAGCTACAAACGAATGGCATGTATGACAAGCTCTTGCCATTTAATCACAGCCAAACACTTAACGCAAAGCACAATTAGCATTTATTTCGAAAGCTCCCTTCGCGATGTCTCTCCCCATTTGTCACCCGTCGCTTGCCGTGCGGCGCCAGCAGCTATGCTTCGCTTTCAAAATGCGGCGCCATTGAAACATTTCCCACTGCCGCAGAAAATACACGCACTCACGCATACAGGCTCACATTGACATACGTGTGTGTGTGTGTGTAGAAATTTAAGCGCGCACACACACACACACGCTCTGGCGAAGAGTAACAAAAATATACAGCTGGCATTCGTTGGCGCAACGAATCGCATTGTGTGCGTTATTCCCACTTTAGTTACCGTTTTGTCACTCATACGCCCCGTGGTACGTACAAAAAATGTGGTTTGTGTGTGCGCTGCCAACCACAGCTCGTTCTGCGTCGTTTTTCGCTTTTGCGACTTTTTGTCGCGCCATTGCGTCTACAGCAGTGCTATCATTATGATGCCGCATAAAATTTTTGCTGCTGCGGGGCATTCAAATTTCCTTTTTTATTGTTGTTGTTTTTAAGCGTGTATGTGTATGTGTGTTCTCTCCTGTATTTCGTATTGTCTGTGTACGCGGATTTGTTTGTTGCCTTTTGCTTTATTTCACAGTAAAATTACATACTCGTAGATAATCAAATATGCAATTCTGTTAACAAAAATAGTAGCTAAATGTATTGACAAGGTTTTGAAATTTTATAAATGTAATTGTATAACAAAACCGATAAGTTTATAAAAAATCGATAAACCCGAAAAAAATGTTATCAAAACTTGTATTTGAGTTTTGTAGCCCATTCAATTTTAGTATAATAAAAAGCAAGTTTAAAGTTTGCAGGAACAAAAATTACTTTTGTATGGAAGAAAATACTGAACACCGTCAGTAACAAAAAATTATAAAAAATCCAAAAGAATTTTTAGCCATGTGCTACAAAACTTCGTGCATACTCTGCATTTCCTAAAATTTCTGATTTTAAAAGTTACAAATTTTAATACAATTTTTTTTATTTATTAAATTTTCTTGAAATTTTAGAAACTTTTGGTTTTTGTTAAAAAAACTTCATTTTTTGTTAATTTAAAGTATTTAAATATTTATACAAAATGATGAACATAAATGCTCACTTTCAAACCTTTTATTTAAACAATCCATCAAAAAAGCAAACAACAAAACAGTCGGCCATAAAACGCATTTCAGTTTCCCTCACATATACAAAAATTGTGCAGAATTTAATTCGATTTGACTTTTTAACCACGTGGCAACCTTCTTCAAAATTAGCTAGAAACCTTCCCGTCACCGAAACAAACCCTTTGATGCGCATATTTTAATATTTCGTATATCTTTTATTAAATTTAATTAAATTCGACTTTTTAACCACGTGGCAACCCTCTTCAAAATATAACTATGGACTATGGCACGCTAAGGCTATCCGTTTGAAACCCATATTTTAATATTTCATATAACTTGTGTTTAATTTAATTAAATTCGACTTTTTAAACATGTGGTAACCCTCTTCCTATGTGCCAACCGTTTGAGGCCCATATTTTCATATTTCGTAAAACTTAAATATAATTAAATTAAATTCGAGTTCTCAAACTGGTGGCAACCCTTTCAAATTGTAGCTATGAACCTTCTCCTCGTTGAAGCGTGCCGTTAGAATCCCATATTTTAATATTTTATATAACTTAGGTGCAATATCATTATATTTAATTGTTTAAATAGGTGGCAACCCTTTTTAAAATATATCTACAACCCTCCTCGCCGTGATGTACCGTTTGAAATCCATATTTTATTTTTTTCATATAACTTTAGTATAATTTAATTAAATTCGACTTTTCAAACTGGTGGCAACCTTGTTTAAAATAGAACTGTAAACATGAAGAACGCGTTGGTATTCGCGTATCCCTAATCGGATGTACGGTCTCGACGATAAGTTATAGAGCTCACAGAAAAAAATTACGTTATTAAATAAATTTAAAATTTTGTGGAGGTGGCAACTCTTTTTAAAATATTTTTTGTTGAAAAATTCTTAAATATCTTCCTCAAATATCATCCGCTTAATATGTATGTGCAATATTTACTTGCATATTTAAATATATGTATTTTATTTTTCAGCCAAGTGGCAACTCTTCTTGAATAAGATTTTGTTTAAATATTCTGAAATATCTTCCATTTAATATGTATAGCGCAATACTTTACATTCTTACATAATTAAATAATTTTTATTTTTCAATCAGTTGGCAAGTCTTCAAAAAAAAATGTTTAATTGTTTTTACTGTGGGTAATGCGCATCTAGAGCAAAAAGGATTCCAAGATCAACATTTCAAAACAAAATTCTAAAATCAACCAGAATATTCAGTTACGTAAGACTTGGACATTATGATGCTAAAATCAAATGAGCTATAAAACTGCGTACCTGGCTTAAAAAACTGATGAAAATGTGCTGATTTTTAATAAATTATGTGAATTTTAATTCTTGTTTTGCTCTTTATTATAAAACAAACCATTTTTTTTTTTTTTTAAATTTACGAAAAAAAGTTGGCATGAAAATACATTGCGAATGTAATACAAAAATAACTGTATATAGATAATCAAAATTAAAAGATAAAAATTGCTACTATTTTTGTGCTCGCAAATTTACATAGTGTATTGCGATTTTTATTTGCGCGCCCCCTTTGCGCCACCGTGTCGTCATCAAAGCTGTCTGTGTTGTCGTCGTGCTAGTCGGTCGACTGGTTGTTAAGTTAGCCCGGGTTGGTTGGTGCCACCAGTGGCTGTACACGCAATTACACTTTTGCCGCTGCATATTGCTGTGATTTTTGCCATTTTCATTTAAACCTTCCATTTTTCTTTTGCACACATTTTCCTTATTGTGCTCATTTCTGTTGTTGCTTTCATAGTTACATAGTTAGTTTCAGAGCTGGTTCCGTAGTTTTTGCGCATATAATTTTTGCGATTTTATTCATTGAAAATTGTTAAGTTTTCATTTTACACAAAGTTTTTTTCTTTTTCGTGCTTTCGTGAATTTTCGCACAATGCTGCTCAAATAAATTTAAAATTAGCATATTATAATTTTAGTTTATTAATGGTTTTAATCTTGACTTTTGCTTCTCTTGATTGCTTTTCGTTTCTAAATTGCCTTCAGGAATGTAAGGACGTACATAGCTGGTAAATGGTGGTTTGGCAAAATTGCTCATTTTAACCCTAGAAGGGTAGACATTAGTCGAACTATGTGCACAGTTTTATACTTTGACTTTTCATTCCTTCTGTCATTTGTAATAATGAAAAAAAAATTAAGAGAATTTTGCAACAATTTTAGAAATATAAAAATGATATACATAGTTTGAAGTTTAACGAATGAAACATACAGTCTTGTCCATAAGTATTCGTAATCAACAAATTAATACAAATATGACTAGTAAAAATAAGTATAGACAAGTCTAAGTTAAATAGCCGACGCAAGTTTTTATTTCAATTAAAGAATACTTCTATCGTTTTTCTCTCCAATTAAATTATTCGTACCAAATTTAAGCGAATTTATTAAAATACAAAATATTTTTAATTTTTGCGATATGAGTAGAAATTATTCTTATTGAGTTGTAATAGTAAGGGTGTACAAATTTGGTTGAGTTTAATAAAGTAATAAATATACCTACTACTATTAAAGTGGGCGGTACCACGCCTTTTTGCAGTAAATTTGGATTCCGCGTATTTCCTGGTTCAAACTCATTCTGCCTATTAAATTTGAGCAAATTACCTTTGTCAATTACTAAAACGTCGTGTTTTTTAAATTTTTGTAATTTACCGTTATATGAGAAGTAGGCGTGGTTTTGATCCGATTTCTACAATTTTTGAAATTGACTTCAAAAGTAAAATGTGTACTAAATTTGGTGTGGACGTTTCCGAGAAATAACTATTTGCTCTAAAGAGGGTGGTGCCACGCCCATTTTTCTAAAACAAAACTTACCCTCGTATTTTTTCTCTAACTCTAGCTTGTAGTATATTAAATTATTTAGTAATTTCATAGTTACTAAAATATCGCATTCTTTTGAGTTTCACCAAAACACCATTACGTGGGCGTGGCTTTTAGCGCATTTTCAACACCAATCTATCTTGGGTCAAGGGCAAGGTGTTTACAACATTTACTCGAGTTATCCGATGCACGAACGGGCAAACAGATATGACTTATGAGATTTTGCTGTTAGTTCTGAGCATTTTGGTATATAGCTATATCTATCTAGGTTCTTTTACCATTATATCAATTTTTCATTACCATATTATTAAGTGAAATTTAACTGTTTACCACTACTTCAATTTCTAGTGGAAATCGTTTTTTTTTTACTCACTATTATTTTCCACAAAAAAGGTTTTTTCTATATATCTATATCTTCTATATATTTTATATATCCATGGCTATCGTTAGTGGTAGCTAAGGGTACTAAAAGTAATTATCTGGATTGAAGAAACCCAATTATAAAAAAAGAAAGAAAAATGTGAATGAAATAGCGCCTAAGAAATTATTGCTACTTTTGGAGAAAACTGATTTAATTGAAGAAACCATTTGAAAAAAACTTTACTCAATCGGTAGAAAACGTCGAAATTTAAAAAAAAAAATACGGCGTCAAAAGGCGGAAAATTATCTTGGCTCATTTTTCTCAGTAAGCGTAGTGCATTTCGTACATTCTGTACTCTTCTTCCGGCTTATCACAGCAAATTGTCTTTTCTTGAATGGCAAAGCTTTCAATCTATCAAAAATGATTGTTTGCGCCCTAAATCTAGATTTTGAGGCTAAGTTCAAAACTCGAATTTGCAGCTTTTTACTGCTCGATTAGACCTCAGCTATGTCTCGAAGAAAATTCCTTATTTTCACAGTCACATAGTGTCGTTTATAAATTTAAATACGCCGAAAGTATTCCCAGCATTCGTAAATTAATTATTCTAGGATTGCCATCATGTGATGTTTACATTTTCATAGCAAATGTTGATCTGTTCCTTCAGCAAAACAGGTCATATGAAAGCCGCATGGCAAGGCGTATTCAGTAAGGACAATTCAGAATTGGCCATCAGCGAGTTCATTCACAAAACTTGCATGTATTTTGTTTTTAATTTTTGGTGTGATAGTCGTTAAAGTCAGTCTGAGGCGAATTTGCTTGGCAAATTGAGAAAATAGAAAACAAGCAAATAAACGCTGGCGAGCAAAACTGATCGAATGGCGACCTTTTCACAATATTAAGAAGATTTTCCGTGATCAGTTTTTTCGTTAATTTTATATACATTCACACTGTAACAAAACCTTTGTAAAGTTATGTTTCGAACTTAATCAAAAATTTATGAAAACTTAAGAAATTTTTATAAAAATTTTAATCAAAATTTAGAAAAGGTTTTAGAAATTTATCGAGTATACTTTATTATAGTACAAAAAGTTTCCAAGGCCGAAATTGAAAAAAATTTATAAAAAGTCAACAGTGGTTTCTAGCCACTTCAAACTTGTACTTTATTATACATACAAAAAAATTGAAAAATTTGGATGAAATTTTCTTGAATTTTTATAAATTGTATATGAAGTTTGAAACATTGTTGATTAATGAATGATTTTCGTTATAGTATGAAATATTGTTTTAAATAAAATTAATGAAAAACAATTTGTCATGAAAAAGTTTGCTAATATTGTAAAAGTTCACGATACGACCGGTTTTGCTCGCCAGTGCAAACAATTTTTCATTACAATATAGGAAGTTTTATTGCAAAAAAAAATTTTCTACATATATTGACAGTCTCTACACAAAGGCAAGGCGAATTTAAATGAAAAAAATCAAATCAGCTATTCCTTTTGCACCACCTTCTATAAATTCATCTTACCGCATGGGTTCTTTTTATTTCTAAACATTCGAAAAATTGTATCGACAGCTTCCATTTGGACACAGGACAATTATTTATTTCAAAAAATACAAAATATTTAATAAGTACGATATCTAAATATGAGCAAAAAATTAATAAATACGTGTATCCAGAGATATTTTTAAAACCCTCCCCCATTTTTATTAAAAAAATATATATATATTAGTATTGGCCATTTACTCTTTTTAATAGAACTCAAACTGAATTTTGCACAGACGGAGCTGAGTTCCAGTTATTTTCCAATATGCCGTACTTATAAATCTTCTAGGCGTATATTGCAAATTATAATTTTTATGTTTCTCTTTACCCAAAATTGGCAATAAAAAGTAGGCACAGTATTTATTCAGTACCTGTACAATCGGTAAAAAAGTTTAATTTTGCAAGATTAAGAATAATAAGTTGAAGGTAATTGAAATTTGTAGTTTAAATATTTTTTATGTAAAAAGTGAGCCAGCATATAATTTGAGTATCTTAGCAAATAAAGTGTACACAAATTGGCGTTAATTCAGTTATGTTATTGACCTAAAAGTAGAGATGGGCAAAACGCGAAATTTTTTACGTGTCATGACATTTCAGATGTGAACATAAATGATTCCAATTAAAAATAAAAAAATAAAACTTGGATTGCGTGGCCATACGTAACTGTTATTTTTACGTACGTGTACGTGCGTGAACTTGATTTTTAGGTTAATACCGAGTTTTTATTTGTGAATGTGTATGTACACACAATTCCAACTACAAACTTTTTGTAGCCATTTATTTATTAGGAGTTCAAGAATAAACAAAAATGTTCAAAAACTGTTCAAAGGCATTGAGTTCGAAACTTACTTAACCCAACAATACATGGGCACGTTTTGTGGTACAAAAAATTACAAAGCCAGTTATATCATATTTAAAGGCAACTAATAGTAGTAGTTTTGAAATTTTGGACGATGACACTCGACTTCACATCTAAAGGAGCAAGTGCAAGTAAAACCTCATTCATCTTTCGATGACGTTTTGATGAAGACGTAACCATTAATGGGGAAATCAGAAACCAAATGTAACTATGTTCTAAAATTGTAGGAAAAATCCACAGATTTCCTCAGCTCTGCAACTGGTGAAAGGGTTTTTTTTCTGTATAAGCCGGAATTCTTGAACAAAGTGGTACATGACTACTTACTCGATGAAAATCTAGACAAAATATTGTTTTTAAACAAAAATATGAACTTACATATATTACCCTCTATAGTATTTACGGTAAGGGTTTGCAAATTCAGTACAATATTTAGACTAAAAATGTTAGAAACTCATTTCAGCAATCAGTTGTTTCTTGAAATCAATTGTGGTAGCGTCATATTTTGTGCTAATCGGCATAAAAGTGTTAATAAACGAAATCTTTCCAGTTAAGTCGAGTTAAATAGTTTATTAATTAAATAGTTTGTGCTAAATTACATTGTGAAAGAAAAATATAATAGAAAATTTGAAATTTGTGCTTAAGATCACTTTTCTTATCGAAATTCTGCTTGAATTTTTCTTCTTGATATGATCGCTTCCCGTTATTCAGATTTTCCTTATGGAAGAGCTCACTGCGTGTTCAGGCACAAAAATGTTCCCTTCTCCTTCGTCAGTTTTTAGATAGTACTTTGTTAGCGCCATCACTGAATATTCAGTAGGAAAAAAGTGTGGCATTCCAGCTCAAAAATATTTTTAGGTTATGGATACAACAATGAAGTAAAATATGGTGAATATGAATATGACTGAATTTTAAACAGAAAAAGTTATCTGTGAAAGAATAGTGAGCATGCGTGGACGTGATTGATAAGAAAATTGGCAAATTTTTTTTTGGTTTTTAATTAATATCACGAAATGAATAAAATATTTATAGTTTTTATGTTGATAAAAGCGCACACTAAAAAAGTAATGCCCATTTTATACTTTTTTTAAATAAATATTTTTTCGAACAAAATTTAGAAAATCTATAAAAAAATGCATGCAAATGTTTCGCATTGGATCTTCATCGCAATTATATGGACTACAAAAACAGCAGCGCTTTACACCATACAAGTCTTAATGTCTCGGTGCGTTTGAATTCAAAACGAGCGCCTGATTTTGTTCTCTCTGACTCAACGGATTAACTATGTCATCCCATGGATGAATATCTATTCGTAATTAAAAATTATTTGTATATTGTATGGCAATTTATTCGGCATTCAATTTTATTTCAATGATGAATGAAAATCGTTTCGAAATTCTTTGCATAATGAATGAAAATTTATTCGCCACTCAAAATTATTCGAATGATGAATGAAAATCTATTCGTTATTAAAAATTCTTTGTATAATGAATGAAAATATATTTGCCATTCAAAATTATTGGAATATGAATTTAAATTGATTTGAAATTCTTTGCATAATAAATTAAAATTTATTCGGCACACAAAATTATTTGAATGATGAATGAAAATCGATTCGTTATTAAAAATTCTTTGTGGGATGAATGGAAACTTATTCGTATTCAAAATTACTAACATCATGAATGTTTGCTTATTCGTCAATTAAACTAACTTCAAAGGTGAATGAAAATGTGTACTTGATTTTCCGTCATTCAACTATTCCATTTTCACATCTGTGCTGTAAACACTCGGAACATTTTTTATACAAAAATAATTTCCACCTTTCTCCAAAAACACAATTTGTGTCTTAAAAAAAATGTTTCCCATATATGCCTTAGTCTGGTAGAGTAAGAGTCCTTTAAAAAGAAATGGCAAAAAATCAAATAGCAATAAAAGCGCAAACACATAATCAATTTGCACTATATATTTTTTTTCTTTGTAACGTAAAAACTAAGCTCGTAAAATGTTGAGAAAAAGCGAAACAGAAGAAAAAACTACAATTCGCTTAGTATAGAAAATAAAGTTAATAAAAATATGAAGCGTGTCAAATGCTATGTAATACAATTTATCATTCACACTCCACGGCAGAAGCAACAAATCAACTTAAATGATGGGGGCTGGAAAAAAGCCAAAAAAAACGCAACATATTCGCTTAAAAAGAAACACAAAGCAAAGAAAAACTTTGATGGAAGAAAATTATAGGAAAGTAGATGCAAGTGAAAGAATAAAGTGGCATTACTTACTATATTTGTATGGATGTATGGATGTATGTATGTAGGTATGTAGATAAGTGCGTCGTAAGGTGAAGTTTCATATATGCAAAAATGCGCTCATACACAGACATAGACTTGCATATAAGTAGATATATATATATATATATACATATAGCAACATTTAACGGTGCAAGTACTCGTGCACTTAGCCTTGCCAGAAAGTTGCTGAGGTTTACTCCTACATGCACACATACATACATATTTTACTTCCTAAGCACGCACGCACACACACACACACACACTCGCATTCATGTAGACTTTTATAAAACGCTTATGCTTTGATGCCATTGCAGCAGAATTACATACATACATACAAAACTGTCAAGGATACCGTATACTTTCATCAGCGCATGACGGCGTTACTAGCTCGACTTGAGCGAGCGTGGAGTCTGAAGTGTGCGCTTTTTCTTTTTTTTTCAAAGAAAAATTTCCACACTATTTACATGCTCGACACCTTCCGTGCAACTAACTTTTCGAAATGCACAACTGTAAAATTTGTATGCATGTATGAGTGTGTGTGCCTGTATTAAGTAGTTTTAGTTACAGCAGCGCACACCTCTCTAATAATTCCCTACAGTTTTCATGCAAATGTCTGTATTCATTTATGCCAGGTAAAAGGTGTAAAAGATGTACAGCTGGCAAATTTTTTTTTTTTTTTTGTGTTTTTTTTTTTTTTGGTTTTAGCAGGTAGATATACAATTATTCTTCTTGCTATGGCTGCAACTGACATCCATCAGAATCTTTCAACATTAATCAAAAATATACAGCAGCACGTTGGTACTAAGAAATAACGAAGAATCTTACATTTCTTTACATACATACATACATAAATATAAACTAATAATATTGATGGTGATGATGTTGCTGATAGCTGTAGATGATGTGTGACGCCGCATGTGTTAACTATTAGTTGTATCCTTGTAAATATTGTGAGTGGCTCCTGCACGCATATAAAGTATACTAAATAAGAGGAGAAGAGTACTATACCAAAATTAGCCAAAATGTAAAAACTAAGCGACTTAATATTGCGATGTCTTAATGTTGGACCACATCTATAGCTTTGCTATTTTTTAAGTAATAGTTCTTTGGGCGGCATTAGAGAGATTTTTTACATCGCGTAACAAAGGTTGCGTCGATATCGCGTCACCACGAAGTCAACGACACGACGCTTATATGAGAAAAAACAAACTGACATATAGATGTAGCGACATATCAATATATGTATGTATGTATATATTGGGACTATTCGGCATTAATTCTGGACCTACTTTTACTGCTGCTACTTACTACTTCTAACTACTACTAATTTCTACTACTATTTTTACTATTTTACTATTTTTTTATGCTGCTCTACTAACTACTACTCTTTTTACTGATTCCTACTACTCTTTTTTACTAATTCTACTACTATTTTTATTAATATCTACTACGATTTTTACAAACGCTACTACCAATTACTACTGCTATTTTTAGTGCTTTGTACTGCTATTTTTACTGAGGCTACTACTAATTACTTCTAATATTTTACTTATTTCTACTACTGTTTTTACTAATGCTACTACTAGTTAATTCTACCATTTTTACTAATTTGTACACTGTTTTTATTAATACTACTACTTATTAATACTACTGTTTCTTTAATTTCTGCTACTATTTTTACTGATTTCTACTGCTATTTTTACTGAGGGTACTACTAATTACTTCTAATATTTTAATTACTTCTACTACTGTTTTACTAATACTACTACTGATTAATACTACTATTTTTTCTTTATTTCTGCTATCATTTTTACTAATGCTAGTACTAATTACTACTACTGTTTTTACGAATGCTACTAAAATAATTACTTCTTTTTATACTAATTTCTAATACTATTTTTATTAATGCTACTACTAGTTAATACTACTATTTTTACTAATTTCTACACTATTTTTCCTAATACTACTACTTATTAATACTAAAATATTTTAAATTCTGCTATTATTACTACTACTGTTTTTACGAATGCTACTAAAATAATTGCTCCTTTTTTATACTGATTTCTAATACGATTTTTACTAACGCCACTACTAGTTAACACTACTATTTTAACTTATTTCTACACTGTTTATACTAATACTACTACTTATTAATACTGCTATTTTTTTAATTTCAGCTACTATTTTTACTGATTTTACTACTATTTTTATTAAGGCTACTACTAATTACTTCTACTAATTGCACCAATTTCTGCTATTATTTTTTCTAATCCTACTAAAATAATTACTACTATTTTAACTAATTTCTACAACTATTTTTAGTGATTACTTCTACTATTTTTAATAATTTCTGCTATGCTCATCACTAATTACTTATAATATTTTTACTAGGTACTACTAACTACTATTACTACTACCTACCACTATTAATACTACTACTACTATCACAACTATTACTACTACTAATTATTACTAGCGACTGCTACCCCTATTACTCCTATATGTAACTCTCTGTCCCTTTATGAAGTCTGCAAATAAGTTTTACTTCTGCTTCCTGGGTTTAGGTGCACGAGTGTAGTTGTTTTTTTTTTGTAGAAATCAGTCATTATCACTAATCGAAGATTTCCGATGAATAGGACTGATAAAATTCAACTGTATTCAAGCTAATTATTTTTTGTTTCATTAATATTGTACATATATTGCAATCGTAAATGACGAGACATTTTTGTAATATTGCTCGGTAGGTAAATTACTTTCAAAAAGTTGTTTGACATGAGGAAACATATATATGTATAAGTACTAATAGTGTGTAGATTAAAAAAAAAATATATATAATTGAAAAATAATCTTTAAAAAAATTAATTTAAAAAAAATTAAATTTTTTTGAATTTAGTTTGAAAAAAAAGTACATAATTCATTTTTATTTAATTTGAATAAAAGTTGTTGATTGTGCCAACAACTACCCTTTGTATAAAATTAAAAAAAAATCAATGTAGCCACCCTTTTCTTGAATATATGAATTAGATCCGGCTACACGGAAAAAATTTTTTACAAAGCAGAAACAAGAAAAACGAGATTTGTATTTGAACTTGGAAAATATTTCCTTAGTATTAAAAAAAAATTTAAGAAAATACCCTTTCTTGTAACTTTGCATAATCAATAAGCTTTTGTAGTGGTTAAGGCTTGAATAGAACTAAAATAAATCAAAATACATTTAGTAAATCTAAGAAAATATTTTCTTGCTTATTTACACATTTTTTTCTGGCATTTTTTCTTCATATGCTTTGTTTTTGTTTGTGAACAAAGAAATTTTTTTCTTAAATTTAGTACAGTCGCTTTCTTAAATGTAGTATTTGCGAAGTCAATTTCGATTATTTCCCTCGCTTATTTACCATTTTGTGATCAATAAAATTTTTATACAATTTAAAGTAAAAAAAAACTTTTCTCAGTGTAGACCACTGTGCGACACCAGCAGCTAATAAAGCAATGCAAAAGAAAAAATTTATTTTTTATTGAATTAGCGGATTCAAAAGTATTCTATTTTGGATTATAAAAGTTCATTAAAAAAACTAAAAATTGTTGCTTGAAAGTTTAACAAGCATTCTATATAACTTATTTAGCTTGAACTTAATTTTAAATGCAAGATGTACATATTTTCAAACGAAAAGCAAAATAAGCTATGTTTTAAATTTTCCTAGTTTTTCTTCCGCTCATTTGCATCATCTGACATAATGCCATCAATAAAATAATCGAATGTCGCAAAAATGAAATTCACTAGAATTTTTATAACTAAATAAATTGTGCGAAGCGGAAAAACTGCAGAGCTCTTCAAAAGTTGTGCACAAAAAATTAGATTTCTTTCATTGCATTTATGTATTTTCCTTAACTTCTAACCGATAAATGTTTACATGTTCGCCTGTAGCTGTGGTATACACAATATTTTTTTTTTGTTTTTTGTTTTTCCTAGGTTTTCAACATCCTTAGAATTTCTCTTCGCCGTTAGCCAGGTCAGTGGGGCGCCAACAGCAGCCAGCGCATCATTGATTTATTTATTGCTGCGAGCCATGGGGTGGCCACCAGGCTTCCTGCGGAAATTCTGCACAGTTCAATTTTTATTACTTTGTTTGGTGAAAGTTTTATGTCGCAAACTCTCATGCCGCGGCGTTAGCGTGAATCGCAAGACGATATAAATATATAAGTGCGACTATGTACTAAGTACTTTTAACTTATGTATTTCTTGGAACTTAACACACACACATACACAGACGCAAGACCGAGTAAGTCTATGTCACTCGCTAATTATTGTGCTGTTTCAGTAATTTATGTTCTTGATGTTTTCACCTTTGTCCAGAACTTCTGCCATTTGTGTTGAGATTAAATAGTAATATTGTGTAGTAACTTTATGAGGGCCAGCTAGCTCTGAAATCATCATCTCAGCACTTAGCTTTGACTTATTCCCAATTCTACGATACAAATTACTTCATTCAAAAAGTTTGCTGCTATAAATTTTCCAAAATATGTGTACGCTTTAAATTATTAAGTATCTACTTATAGATTCCACAATTTTTCATTCCATCGCTTTTCATTTATTTTGGCGACAACAGCCATAACTTTGAAATCTCTCAAGCTGAATTAATGCAGCATCGGCAGATGTGGCGTATGAATTCGTGATTAGAATATTAAAAATTCAAATATGTAGATATATTTTCGACGGTTTAGGCAACAGAATTTGCATGTCAGCCTATTTGGGATATTAAATAATTTATTTTTGGTTTAGCTTGCGAAGTTTTTAGAGACGAAGGATGAAAATGAAAGAATTTTGTATTTATATGAAGCTTGTATGTAGATGTAAAGATTTGACTTCGCTCTCATCAACGAAATAGTTGGAGACAGAGACAAATGGGTTTTAAAGCTGCAGTGCAAACGAAATTTGAAAAAGAAGATAAGTTAAGCTATATAATGCAAGCGAAAAAACAACTAGTTCAAATATATATTTTCAATTTTACTTCTTATAAAACAAGGTAATTTTTATTATACATAATTTAATTTCATTATCATTATCATTATCATTATCATTATCATTATCATTATCATTATCATTATCATTATCATTATCATTATCATTATCATTATCATTATCATTATCATTATCATTATCATTATCATTATCATTATCATTATCATTATCATTATCATTATCATTATCATGATCATTATCATTATCATTAACATTACACAAATTTTAAAACACACGGAAAAGTCGATATACTCGGAAAACCTGGGGGCAAATATAGTAAAACTGGGTTTTTAATTTCAAAGACACTCGGAGTGCCAGTTACTGTCGAAATTTTAACGTTTTCTTGGCATTTCAATGACCCTCACTTCCACGACAAAAAATAAATAAATAAAGAACGGAATTCAAAATGATATTGATTTTATTTTAATGATATATTATAAGCTTTTATTTTAATGATAAATTTTTCAAAATAAACGTACCTTATTAAAATTTTAAATTTTTAATAAATGACAACCCTATATAAGAATATATCGTAGCTAAATTATTTGCGCTGCGCTGTTCAAGAATATTTCATGATTAAGGAACTCTCAATAACCTTTCGTTTGATACTCTTATGCTATGTTTTACTTAAAAAATATATTATATTTATTTTTCCTATTTTAAAAGGTGGCAACCCTGCCCACTAAATTATTCCGTATAAGCTTTGGTTTCAAGCCCATATGAATATATTTTACTAACCTTATACCGCATACATGCAAATAAAAATTAATAGGTGGCAACCCTGCAACTTTAAACCAATTAAGCTCTAGCGTTTTAATATAATGATTATTAATGAATATTAATCCAAAAAAAAATTTCGAAAAATTCAGTCCGATGTGTAGTCAGCATATGAGTATCAAATAAAATGGAAAACTCTTTAGAATTGAAAAAAATACTCAAAACGTCCTTTAAAAATTTTAGCTATGCATATTCTTAAAAATTTTCATAAGTATTTAAAAAATATGCATATACATACATTACACATCGCTGTTATCGTTGGTATGGCTCTTTTTTACTATGTGTAATATAGGCTGTAAGATAGCAGAGGTTAAAGGCTTAAATGACGTTTTAGTGTTGCTACCACCATAACACAATTTTGCGCACAAGCAAAAACTTCATACAAAACAGGTTTTGTTCTAAAAATCCCTAAATTAAACCAAATTAACACAATCTTCATTCTGTCATTTTCTTGGCAATTCCAAAAACTACTGCTATTTCAGCTGCCATTCCACCAGTTACATCATTAACTTTGAATCATCAGCATTATTGTGATAAGATTCTTGCCAAGTAATGAAAGACACAGACAGTTTCCATTTGCAACTTTGCAAAACTTCAACATGCTTGTTTTCTTAGCTGTTACCACCACCACCACTCACACACACACAGCCGAATTCTCCATACCACAACCACAAACAACAGCACAACCAACACAAACATCACAAACAGGAGAAACGTAAAAGTTTCTCAACGCAACGAACAGTTACGAGAGTGAGTAAACAATGCATAAATGGAATGAAGTAATGTCTACACTGTGGACTTTTGTGTGCTTTTAATTGATTTTCAAGTCAAGTAGAATTTAATTCATCACTGTCAACTATTTAAGCAAATATAAATGAGTGTAACAATTGGCAAGACATCGCAACGTAAGTGGGTGTGGATAGAAACCACAAGCTCGCTCAGCAAAAAAGAAAAGAAAAAGTAACAGTAAACTGAAACTACGACTGTAATGGCAATGCAAATAAAACCATAAGAATAGTAGAAACCAAGTGCGTGTGTGAGAGCGAGAGAGAGAGAGAGAGACGGAGGAGTAGGAGTAGTTGGAAAAGTGTACGAAGTAGTAGAAGCACTTAGAGTAGCACAAAGTACGTGAGTACTTGTGGGAGCAACTTCAGCAACTTGGACCGCAACTGTCAACACAACAAACACAATGGGCATGACAAATGCAATGAGCAAGAAGGAAGGGGAGATGCGGGGAAAAAGGTAATAAATAAATTTTGGAAAAAGAAAATTGAGCGAGAAGTAGCAGAAAGTTTTACTACGTTTGTAAACTAGTTTTGTATTGATTGTGTTTATTGTTTTTGTTGTTTGTTGTTTGTGAGCTTATATTAAATCAAAGTGCAAGTAGAGGCCAATAGCAAAAGCAGCACGCAGATAGATGGTGGAGGTGCGTGGAGGTGTATAGGAGGAGCAGTTAGTGACTTCAGTTTTCGAAGTGTTGCGGGTAAAAGCCAAAGTCAAGTAAAGACTATGGACTTAAAGTTCTTACTCTCGTTGCCTAACGTACATTGTATCCGTTTGTTGCTGTTCACTGTGCGATTTAAATGACAGGTAGTTGCGTGCTGCAATTTTTTTATTAACATATTGCAAACTTAATGTATTTGTTAGTAAATTTAGATTTCTGCTGCAAGCTGTAAAATTTAAATAGTGATGTGTCATTTGTCAACTCTTTCAAGATTTTCATTGTTAATATGTTTATATATAGCTTGAGGTTTTGCCGATGATTTGTATGAAAAGTTTTTTTTTCAGGGGAAAAATATGCCAGGAGCTTTGCGATTGCCCGCCGAGAGGCGACCGCTATTAGAAAAAAGATTTTATATAATTTTTAATGTTACAATACCGGGCCAGGATTTGCCTACCCTCTACGCCTCGGCGGTTCCTTGTTAAAAATTTAAATGTGTACATAAAAAGTTGGCAACCATTTTCAAAACTCTGTGGTACATTAGGATTCATAATATCGTTAGGTTAGAGCGGCTGCAACCATGCAGGTCCTCGGATGCGCACGTAGGCTGATAAAGCCCAGTGTGAAACCGCTGACGGAGGCCATTACGTTTTCTTCCGCCTTCCCGTAGAAGGTGAACCACCGAGTGCACCTTACGTAGAACAGATGATCGGGAATACTTGCCGAGCTCAGGTAGGTCAAACAGTTTAGAAAATAGCCGTTTAAGAATTGGTTTCGAGTCTTGGACAGGGCGGAACAGTGGCAGAGATAGTGTTAAATACTCTCCACTCCCTTTTCGTCCGTGCAGCTTCGGCAGAAATCGTTAGCTATGCATCCCAATCTCTTCCCGTGTGTGCCCAAAAGACAGTGTCCATTAGCCTGAGAGAAGGTCGGTCCAGACGAATCAGCGCATTGGATTACTTTACGTCAGCCTGTCTGGTAATCCGAGGGGTGGGTTCCATGGAACACCTGATATTCACTACCTCGATGAGTTTTGTCTTTGAAATATGTTTGCAGGAGGTTAGAGGCATACCGGAACGGTTACACGCGAGCAGATTGAGGGAATTTCTACTTTGTTTTGTGAGAGTTAAGAGATTTAATAGTCGCTTGACTGTCTGAGTATATAGTGGGAGGTCTGTCTGTAGGAGCTTACACTGTCAGACAACGAGCAGCCTCCATTATGGCATTTATCTCTGCCTTAAAAAAGCTACAGCGGCCCGGTAAGCGAAAGCTGAGGTCCAGCTGCCCACTCATTCGTTGAGTTTGGAACCATCTGTAAAGACAGCCGCCAACTTTGGGTCTAGGTCTATGGCATCTTTCCACTCATTCCTCTCTGGGATTCTTATGGAGAATTTATTGTCCATGTAGACTAGAGGAGTAGTGTAATTTATCTTCCTTAGTGTATTCAGGAGAACTTGCAGGACCTTTGCATGCCTGTCTCTTAGCTCTTTATACGGCTGGTGGGCGTTAGGCCTGGCGGCACTGTAGTAGTCTACAACCAGCCAGAAATTTACTGTATAGATCCAGCGGTGGAAGATTTAAAATTACTTCGAGAGATTTAGTACGTGTAGAGGGTATCGTTAGTTTATACTCATATCAAGAGATTTAATTTTATTTCTATATACTTTGGAACAGATGACAACCATTTACGACTATTCTTAAAAGAAATTATTATCATAATAATAATATAAAGGGAAAGACTACCAGAGTAAAAAATATCATCAAATAATTGTCATTCGATCTCTGTTATATATTCGTAGCCTAATTTGCCTTAATAAATTCGCTGTTGTGAACAAGTGTTGAAAATAACTGGCAAAGTTGTGGAGGAATTCATTTTTACTTACCAACGATGTCGTCGCTTCCCTTACAAGGCGACTTTGCTGTCCAATGAAAACTTTGACAGTTGACAGCTGTCAAATGGATATATCTTCATCGCTTACAATGAAAACTGATTAGTTTATACTTGATTTCGGTAATGAATGATAACTTCTTGTGAATTGGTATCTGTTTTTCGAAGAGGATGCCGACTCATACTGTTTATTTCTGTAAATCTTCGTCACCATCTGAGGTCTTTGTTTCGAACTTATTGGACATCTTCAAAACAAAATATCCTATTTTTAAAAGAGGAGTTTCCGTTATGTCAGCTCCATGAATTAGAAGCTTATAGAGAAATGGAGTCATGGTATATTTTGTACAACTTTACATACTCTCCTCTCCAGCTGTCGCTTGTACGAATGTCCGAAATGTATTTTGGAGAATACCCTATTGAAATTTCCGATAACGAGAACTTTCGTTGAGTATCTTCCAGAATTGATATGAATACGAATGTCTATTTACCAAATTTCATGAAAATTCAACAATTTATTTAAATCTGACTTTCCAATTTTAATTTTCCAAGTCTACTTAGAAATTTGTAATCAGCTTTATTCCAAATTTCATGAAAATTCAGCAATTTTTTATATTCTTGAACGCCATATTGGATTTTTTGAAATCTGAATTTTTTCCTTTCGCAGCGGCCATTTTATTATATTTTGTATATTTCTTCGACCAATCCCTAGATGTATCTATCCGCTAATAGAGTTTTCTTTATTTCAGATAGTCTAAACCGGCGATATATTGGTCAATACCAGATGGCTTTTATTTTTAGAGAACATCTAGGAGATCGTTTACAGAAGCCGCTAAAAATGAAAAATGCCGAAATAAAGTTTATTAATAATTACTGTAATTTTCTAAGAACAACCATTTCCAGAAAAACGCCAAGCACGCCACATCGAGTCATTAATGCGGCTTTTCCGTATGTATCGACCGACGCGACACCAAACGAATTTTTTTTTTCATACATTATTGGGATCTGAGCTATGCTGACAAATCAGCACAAACGCCTAACTTGGTTTAAATCATTAACAAAATATGTACCGAATAAACAGCAATAAATTAATAAGTTCGATCTATTTATAATATAACACTTGCAGCATTTTTCTGTTAACCTAATTATTTTCAAAAATATAAATAAAATGAACCGCCAAACGGGCAAGTCAGATAGCCAATTAGTTTCAAAAATCAAACGATTTACACGACCCACTGCAGAAATGTTGACCAATCAACAGACTTTAATCGGAGATGATAAATTAACTTTTCGAAATTTTGCCGAATGTCAGAAAATAATTTACCAAACTAAACAAAAACATACCAAATTTTAAATTAAATTGACGACAAAAAATATTTCAAATGTTAGATATACCTACATATTCATATCAAGAATGATAGAACACAAGATTGCGCCTTACCGCGGGAAAGTGACAGATCTCGTCTTTAGTAAACAAGAGTACGGGAGAGAGAAAATTGGGTAACCTAATGTTTCAGTGAAAGGCATGTTTTAATTGTTCTAAAGTGTAAGTGTTCTACGTTCAATATAGTTTTGTAGGCAGAGATTTAAAAAATAAATCTGCAACATATGGAAAAAAATGGGTTCATTTTCCTAATTCGTAACAAAAGATTTGTCAAGTTGAAGTTGACAATTGTGAAACTCGGCAAACCCAAAGTAGAGGTACCTCTGAATATGCCACCTTCTGAATTCAGTACACCGTGCATATATGTATATTATAATAAAAGCGACTGATAAATAAATATTAAAAAAAAAATCATTAAAAAAAAATTATACCTTTATTTGTTCAGAGGAAAATATGATCCAACTAAAAATTTTTACGAAATTTTCGGAGGAATTTCAAAGTTCAATTCAAAATATGTCCCTAATAGTTAAGTATAGTCTGAAGATATTTACATATGTACGTACTTAAGTGAATTTTCGGAATGTTTGCTTTTATTATTGCCACAGAGAATCTAACATAATTTAAATTTTAATTTCGTTTCCTATTAAAGACTTGTCCAATTCGATTTCAAATATTTGGAGAAACTACTTCAAAAAACATCAAACAACTCCCCCTTTTCCTGATATTTTTGATATCTTATATTTTCAACTTCGAATTTTAAATGTGAAAGAAGGAACAAATGGAAGGTTCTACGAAAATTTTTATTGACGATATGAGAAATGGGAAAACTGCGAAAGTTCTCTGAAAGTGTTTATTCAAAATCGAAGTGGCATTCTTTTGGTTTTGTATTAATCGAATTCTTTATTTTATTTTTTATCAATTTGTGAGCTAATTTTTTGTGTTTCCGCCTTTGGATTTTTTTGAAATCACAAATAAGAAGGGGAAAGGTTGTAATATTGTAAAACCAAACTAAAAGGCCTTATCATCCAATTCAGATCATACCTGCCTAAGGTTGACCAAATATAAGTTTGCCAGATATGTTCCAAAATTCGAAACATTTGAAATCAATTCGATATCGAAAATCTTTTTTTTTTCGATTAACTAAAAGTAAAACTTATATATAAAGCACCATATCGACAAGAACTTTTCGGCTTCAAATTGTACCAAAAAACACAATTGGGCAAACGGTTAAGTCAGATCAATCCCCACACTGAGTTTATGGGGCTCTTTATATCTTGGAGTGGCAAATAGTCCAAGCGCCAAGAGCCTTTATATTAAACATTACAATATTAGCCATACTTCAAATGACAGAAAAAACTCTCGTATAACATTATGTGTATAATCTTCATTAGTCATTCATGTAAAAAACTGAAAGTCAACCTAGCTAGGTGAAAGTTCATTAAAGGTCAGCTCGAATGATGGTCATAAGTACGGGGAGTTTTTAGCAGCTACAAACGCAAATTAGTCATTAGGCAGGAGGACACACCATGTGGCAGCAAACAAGCATATTTCCTTCCATACAAACAGACGTACATATGTACTTATGTGAGTAGAAGCAAAACCACAAAAAATGCTCAGTGCTGTATGTAAATATATATAAATTTTATACCTGGAAAGCGTAGGCTATTATGACCCGGCCAGTTGACCTATACAGCTCGAATTTTAGCTCAACCGCTCATTATGAAAACTAAAATTAATGCAATATTTAGCCGCTGAATTTTCTGTATTTGGTTAAGAAATTCAAACGAGCTCACTTTTGGTTCTATTACACTGTGCGACAATTTTATGGAGTTTCAAACCAGCCAGGGTTTTGTTAATACTAGCTCGATTTTTTTATAGCCTACCAAAGTTTTCATTCCCCGTCCTTAGGTGTTTTCAAAGAAGTGGAAAAAATTGTTAAAAGATATGTATCAGTATAGTAAAATTTCATGGGAATTATCTCTTTAGAAAAAAATGTTAGCCCATTAACTCCAACATAAAAGTTTCGCTTTGAACCTTACATAAAAAAACCCCTCAAAAAAGAGATTTGTAAAATCGCTAGAAGGTTAAAATGCACTAGAGAATTATTCACCGGAAAATCTGTATTTTGAACAGGGTTGCCACATGTTTTAAAAGTTAAATTTAATTTAAATATACACAAGTTATAAGTAATATTAAAATATGGGTGTCAAGGGCTTCGTTTCGCTAAACGTATGATTTATGGCTATATTTTGAACAGGGTTGCCACCAGTTAGAGAGTCGAATATGGTAAAATGATTGAAAAGTTGTATGAAGTATTAAAATATGGGTGTAAAATTGCTCGTTTCGCTGAGGAGGAAATTTTATGGCTACATTTGTATTAGGGTTGCCACCAGTTTCAAAAGTCGAATTCAGTTAAATTTGACATAAATTATATAAAATATTAAAAGATGGGTGTAAAACTGCTATTTTCGCTTGGGAGAACATTTATGGCTATATTTTGAACTGGGTTGCCACCTGTTTGGAAAAACGAATTTAAATAAATTGTACACAAGTTGGATGTGAGAGAAACCGAGATGTTATTTACGATCTCGAATAACTTTCTTAGAGAAAAATTTCCATTAGTAAATAAATGTAAGCAGGAAAAAAAGAGATAACCAAAATATAAGAATAGTTTCTTGTAAAAATTAAAACTCTATGTGCTGTTAAATTGCCATGGCGCAAAAGTGTAATGAAGGGGAGCATAAGTAAATGTCGGATATTTCAAGGGGAGATATTTGTTTTATTTTATTGTTATTAGTTTTGCGTTCTTTGTATAAAGATTTTATGTGTGAGAAGACCCATAGTGAAATTTTTCGAGGAATAATTCTCTAGAATATTGTAAGCCTCTAACGACTTTACAAATTTGTTTTTATTTGTATAGTTTATAGAGCTTGTGGCCAGGTTTGTATTAGGGATAATATGGGAAAACAACAATTCTTCAAAGTGGTAGAAGTTTTTTTTTTTTGTTTCTTGAAGTAAGTGACAAAATGAGACATTTGGGTTGTAGCTAATGGGTTCTAAACAAATATTTCCCATAAAATTTTACTGTATAAGTCTTAACTCTTCATTTTGCTCCGAGATATATTTTTAAAATTTTTCAACTTTTTTTGAAAACTACATAGGCCGTGGTATAGAAACTTTAGTAAGCTTTAAAAAAAACATTGAGTTAACTTTTGCTAATATATCGAGTGTTTTCTTTTTGTTTCTTTTAATGGGTACACTTTCACGAAATATTTATACAGTACAAGCTGGTTACAGTTGTTACACAGTGTTATCGTTTTGAAGGTTCGCCGAAAATTTATTACATTTTAATGAAGCTCATTAACATTTGAAACAAAGCGAGTAGCAGCAAAGCCGCGAAATGTTATTTACAAGTCATATAGCAAATGCCTTAAGCTTATGTGCAAATATCGCATAAAAAAGGGGACTTCCCAGTTTAAATGAAACACACACTAATACATACACATATAAGGGCTTGTGAAAGTTAAACAAAAAAAATTAAATTTCATCGCTGAAATACCAAAACTCAAAATGTGCCATATATTAAATGTAATGAAATGCCGCAGTACTAATAGTAATTTGATCCTTTTCACCGCAAATAAACACTCAACCATAAGCACCGCCATTTGTATATATAGTATATGGATGTAAGTTTGTGTGTGTGTGTGTGCGTGTAGTGGACGGGTTCAACGAATGGTGAGAGTAAATACATACATACAAACACATACACACACATATACATACATATGTACATATGTGGCAATTTACGAAAATAATTCTACACATTAAAAGCGAACCGACACAGAAAAGGGGGTGAAAAAGCAAAAAAGGTTTACTTCGAGCGGCACTAAACATAGTACATATCCGTCTGACACATCCGTTAAATGCCACCCCTTACCCTAAGGACGAACGAGACAAATGAGGAAAAGCAACACAAGGCTAGCCAATTCAATGAGTGCCTACAATTGAACGTACGAGTATCTTTTGTGTGTTTGTGTTCCTGTTTGGGTGAGCGTGTGAACGATTGACGAAATAGACAAATATGGAATGTCAGAACGTGGGCGCTTTTGGTGCCAAGGGTAAATTATTTGTATGTTGTATGTAGATGTACAAACGAGGGAGTATCTTGGGCGTGAAGTAGGTGTACGACATACATATATACATACTCGAATATTCATATATACTCGTACAATGTATAGTGGATATATATCTATATGTAAATAAAAAATAAGAGCACTAGTTAGCTAGTGGGCGGTAAATAAAACGAGTTGATTATCACCATACTGGTTGATTTATATAGACATTAATCAGTAAGTGTGTATCGTAAATGTTAAAAGAATATATAAACACAGAAATTATATTATCACTTTGCAACGCACAATCTCTTATTTCGTAATATTTAAAATGTTTCTGACAGCTTTTGGGGCTAAATGGAGGTTGTGGGCGGGTGTGAGTGAAATGGGAGTGGCGACAATATTTTGCACTTCATCTTATATTCACTTTTATGTTATATTTCGCTGTTAACGGTAAAATATATATACATATGTGTATAGAGTTTAACCGCAAGCAGTACACTGTCAAAAGTCATCAAATATGTATGTATGTATGTACAATACGTATGTATGTATGTATGGGTTTGTGCATATATTAAGTTGCCTTTTGTGCAGTAAAATAAGCGGTACTGTTTTTTAACAAATCGTAAAATTCGATACATTTTTTATGACTGCCACTAAAATATTTTGATTTATGTTATGCTTATCAGTAAACTGTACCGCATTCGAAAGAATGTCAGTTGACTTGCGAGGCTTCCTTCTTCAAGTGATGATTTTAGGTTGGCATCACTATTATTGGTATCGATATATTTATCGTTATCGTTATCGTTTTATTTATCTTCTATACATATATACATATATATATATATATAATGATATTGTTATCCCTATCGTCCTTGATGTAGTTATCGATAACACTCTAAATGTGTTTTTAGTTGTGCGTACATTGCGCCACATATTCACAAGTTTTGACTATTTGTTTTTGTTTATTTAATTTAAATTATTTTTTTTATGAGAGTATAAGTGATGGCTACAAAAATTTAAAAATTGACTAACGAATAATCGTAAGAAATTAATCGATTGAAACCAATTAATGAGACTGTTTTATTTTTTTCTTGTTAAATTGTGGAAACTTATGTTATTAATGCAGGGCCTCAAATTGTTTTTGTGTGAGGCAAGTGGTAAAGTTTTGATGTTGTGCTCTCGATTATTTTTTTTTAAATTTCGTTTACTCGTTCAGTTAATCGAAAGGAAATAATTGATTTTTTTTAATCATTGTCCGAAAGAAAATAACCAATTATAACCGATTTTTGGATTAAGCATGTTATCACTAAAAGTATAGTTCATTCTAGATGGAGAAAATATTGACAAAACTTTACACAAGATTTTAAGTTTTTAATTTGAATTGTTAGAAATTTAGGTATGCAGTTTAATATTTTATTCAATTTTAGTATAATAAAGTGGAAATTTCATGTGGCTACAAATTACCTTTGATTTTTGGCATTTTTTTTTATCTTTATCAACTTTGGTAAGAACGCTGAATGTATTTAAGTGTCATGAGGAGACATTTAAAACGAACTTGGATAATTTATTTGATATCGCATATATGGGCTGGATGAAAATAGAGGAGGATACATTTTTTTAGAACGATAGAGAAAACCAGAGCATTCGGGCTGCCATCTGAAGCTCACAAATCGGGTTGTTCATTGTCCAAATGATAAACCTAGGTTAGTATACGAGACTCTATTTGCATTCTTCAAGTGACAGTAGAGGCATAGAGAGTATGGTAGGGAAAGATTAAACAACTTAAATTAGAAATTTCTGAATTTGAATTGTAACTTTCTGAATTTGAAATGGAAATTCTGAATTTGAATGGTAACTTTCTAAATTTGAATTGCAATTTTCTGAATTTAAAATGGAAATTCTGAACTTGAATTGTATCTTTCTGAACTTTAATTGGGAATACCGAATTTGAATTGCAATTTTCTAAATTTAAAGTGGAAATTCTGAACTTAAATTATAATTTTCTGAACTTCGATTGCAATTTTCTGAATTTGAAATGGAAATTTTCTGCAAGTTTCTGAGCTAAAACTGAAAAAGGTCTACACCTCGAAAATGTTCGTTCCGAATAAAGATATGTGTTCTGTACATAATTGCATTAGTTTTCTTTGAAAAGTAACTACGATACTTAAACAGTCATACAGTTTCCTGCCATCTCATGGCAACACTGTAGCAAAATTGTATGCTAAGCAATCCAATTATTTAGACTTCACCTGAAAACTCTCTGTTCAAAAATATTTTCTACATCAAATAATTGTAGCTCATGGAAATAAATTAACGAGGTACGCCTCCTTCCCATTGCTTAAAACAGTGATCGAAAATTGAGCCTCCAAATTTTTTATCAAGCCGTTCCCATAACCGAAATTACATTCAAATTTCAATGGCTTAAAAATTATATTTCCAATAAAGTCGATTTTCAACTTCAAAATTATTACATTAGTTCAATTTGAAGTTTAAGATCAATGAAGAAAAAACACTCTTTACATGTGTATGTGTGTATGTATGAAAATATAAAATTCTACCCATTAATATTATTGGCACATTTCACACATCATTTCTCATTTCTCAAGTACAAATTTTAATGAGTTCTCAATAGCCGATTTGAAATTTTTATTACAATTGTGAATTCCACAGCTGAACAAATTCGAGTAAAACTGCACACACACACACACATATATATACACCACGTAGTATACCTGTACTGTACGATCTGATGAATGAAAATGCCAGCTACTGTAGCACAAAAAGGTAACACGAAAATTTTTGTTTGGTCGGTTGGCTTATATTTCAAAAAATCAATTACCGTCTGCGTAAAACAACGAATGTGCTAATAAAGTGAAATGAAACCACAACACCAACCGTTGATGATACTCGTAAATGGCAACCAACCACCAACGGTAGCCGGCCAGGCATTTGAGAGAAATTGAATGACGTGGCGGCCGCTGAGAGATGGTCGGTCGATGGACGAGTGCTGACGCAGTCAACCAATTTGTAATGTAGACCTTTTAGTTAAACATTTCATGGAATGCTTTTGTTTTTGTTGATTTTACGTTGCAATAAAATGTTGCAATAATTAAACGTTGTCTATTTATTTAGTTAGTTGGGTTTTTGTTGTGAGAAAAATGTGAGTGAGAGTTGTAATGGTGGATAGAGTCTACGCCGTAACTACTGTCTAGTCTATGTTGTACATATGTGATATAAAATGTGTTATTCGTATAGACACGCTTAGATTTATGTACATACGTATGTGTGTGTGTGTGTTTGTGTGTGTGTGTGTGTGTGTGTTGGCCAAATATACAGATAAACTTATTTATTTATTTTACGTGCTCCAAGCACTACATTTGTGTGAAATTTAGCAGACAGGTGGTAATAGAGCAGTTAGCTTAGAATCAACGTCGCTGGAGCTCCGGTTTTTTGTCAAAACTCTTCATACAGTGACTACTACTACATTTGCATTGTACACCCTGCAGTGCAACATGCTAGTTTCAAATTAGCTTGCTACTAGTTTGCTTCAGCGGGGTATAGACGACGAACATGTGCGCGCACATGCTGGAGAGATAACGTGAAGATTACCGTCTGCGGGCTTATTTGCGAAAAAATCATCAATTTACGAAAATGTTCGATTTTTCGAGATGGTTCGCCAACATATTATTCGTTTCACGCACATTTTATTATTTCGGTCTTAGCTGTATATTCAAATGACTACGACAAATCAGAAGTGTATGGAAAGCTTATGGATGTCACAAAAATCAAGGTAGCCGTATGGTAGGTTAAACGCGATACATATGAAAATAAAATAAGAAAAGCTTAAGAAAATATATTAGAAAAATATACATAATGTCTACTCGGCAAAGTTATAGCACGAAATTAAGTTTATAGATTTGCCACAGAGTGCGCAAGCATGTGTGCACACATGTTTGTCGTCTATGCACTACATTAGCAACCCAACTACTGCATGTTCGATCTGTTTTAAATGTAAGCAACTGGTAAGGAACTTAAGAGTAATTTTTAGTCTATACATCAGGATGATAAGCGTCGTCGCATTCGACGAACCATTTCGAAAAGCAAACTTATGTATTAGCTAGTGAAAATGTTGACTTTGCTAGCGAAACTTGCGCCAAAAACATGTAACAGAGAATTGCCATGACAATCAGGGGCCTATTTCATAAAAGTGATATTAACCATTTTGTCATGACAGGCATTTTTAATCAAATTTCACCACTCTTGAATCCAATTGGAGCAAATTACAATCTAATATCAATCAGCAAAAGTCAAATTAGTTCTTGTTTTTCAACTTCTTTGTAATCTAATTCATTGATTTGATAATTTCATAAAACAATTGTCAACGTCCTTCCGATTTCACGACACGTTGTCGAGTTTTCAAATTGTCGCCAGTATAGAGTAATTTTCAGTAAAAGTTGTTGATGTTGTTTTAGTGACAAGTTGCGGGTACTCTACACATGCCGGGCATGTATCAAGCATGACAGAAAACCAGATTACGACAACGCCGCCATCGTACAAGTCACAGCGGTTGCTGCGACATAAATAGCGAGAAGAAAAGGAATTATATAACTGCACCTGGGCGTTTTATTTGCACTGTGACTGCTAAAATACAAAGCTCGGCATTTCACACTTATTATTCTGTGTTTAACTTTTTGTAAAAATTATTCAATACTCTGAAAAATCAACTTTTTAGGAGCAAGTTGTGACGTCAACCCTTCAAACGAGGCAAATACGAAGTAACCGAAGTGCTTTTGTCGTCAGGGTTGCTTCTGGATAAGTGGGAGTAAAGTTTACTGAAATATCCAGAGCGTAATATTCACCTCGGGGCAGCGATTTAACTTAGACTTCTCGATTTTTTTTTTTGTGTGGGGCCGTGAAGTACAGATTTTATGCGAAAAATCCATTAACGATTCAGGCTTAAGGAGAATATGGAATGTGAAACGTGCCTACGCTCGGTTGTTAATTTGTTTTTCTAGAACTCTAGCGCACGCTTCCCCCTAGTTGACTTTTTGTGTAGGAAATTTACAAAACACTCCCAAAAAAAAAAAGTTGGGTATATTTATTCACTTTGCATTTAGATTTGTATTTGCCTATTTTTGCTACAACTCAAACAAAAACTCTAAATGCAAGCAATCGTTTTTTTTTTAATATAAGGGTGCATTTATGTTCAACCTATAGGAAATTAGAAAGAATAAAGAAAATGAAAGGAAATGAATTGTTAAATTTTTAGAAATTTTTAAATTTTGATTTATATGTCTTTTGCGATATAACCAACTACTTATAATCAAAAAAAAAAATTAACGGGCAAAATTTGTGTTGGAAAACATTTAAAATATTGTACCAAAAAAAAACAAACATGTGGTCAGTTGTTTGAGTCATTGTAGTTAGTTGTCATGACGGTTTTTATGTTGTCGTAAATGTAATACAGAAATGTATAGTTTTGTTAAGGTGGTAACACTGGTTGTGAATTGTCAACTAGCACTACGCAACGGTGAGATTTTGTTCTTTGTGATGGCAGTGAAAACTAAAAGTCAACAGACGATGATGATTGTAATGATATTACCACGAAGTATAGTTCAACTAATGTCATTGCATTCAAATGAAATATTCCCAATTATCACTAGGCAAATTTCACTTCACTATAGAACTGATATGAATACCCGCCTATTAAATACCAGTTGATGAATTAGAATACTTCCTTACTAGTTGGACTTTTTACTGCAGAGTATGAATAAACACATATGCACTAAATTCTACATACGGTAAATTTGTACAAACATTCAAACATATAAACACATACTAACATATGTAGGTACTTAGCAATGCTATTTATTTACTCAATTCAACACCTTATCTGATATTCAAACTTGTCTTATCGATTTTTATTACACAAGATATATGTATTTGTGAATATATACCAACTAATACGAGTACATACATACATACTATATATTTCTATACATATATTTCTCGCGTGCTTATTCGCAATTTACCCTGCCTCGCAACATTTGAGTCTGGGCGCGCTACGTCAGCGCACTCGAAGGCTAACAAAAATTGCATGAATGGCAGTGATGGAAAATTAAATTTCTAAATTGTACCTGAATTTATTTTAAAAATGTATCTAATTGTTGTATGACGTACTTTAAAAATTCTTAATACTGAAAAAAAAATTTGTGGTGATTCTACTTGGTTATCGATAAATTTTAGGCAATTGATTTGCGTTGGGTTCAATTTTATGTATAGTGCAGATAATAAGGTACATAAATAGAAATCGAAGGTATGGTAAAATTAAGAAATTTTGTTTTTACTTTTTACTTTCATATTTGCAATATATGTACGATATACAGAGTGTCAAAAAATAATGGGGATAAACTTCAATGAGGTTGTTCGCGTGCATGCGACAAGGTAACTGTAAAATTGAAAGCTCGTAGAATTCTAAACTTACCGCCCTATGCTGATACGCTGACAAAATTCACCAACCTGACAATTGTCGATGTTTACTTCGGCTACTAATGATGGCAATAGGCATTGTAGCTGTTATGTCATATTAAGTTCGCGGCAATGACGTTATATTATTTGACATAGTTTTAGGCGCAATTAAACTGACAACTGTCAGGTTTTTGAATTTTGTCAGTGTATCAGCATAGGGCGGTTAATCTAGTTGTCAATGGGTTAGTGATCAGTTCGTAAATAAATGCTTTGAAAGGCCAAACAAAAGAAGTGCTATTTTTGAGTTGTTTTGCGAGAGTATGCGGATTTGGAATTTTTCGGTTGCTCACCGTTTCTCGCCAAACAGTTTCCGAGGCAATTCTATGGTCAACACATCAAGCAATCGCCAAAAAATCAAAAAGCGAGTTCACCGAAATTCAAGGGCTTCGATAAGAAAACTTGTACACAAGATCAGTATTGTTCGTGAAAGTGTTCGCCAAATTGCGAGGCAGAAGCTCCACATTAATCTTTACAATTTTGAAAAAATCACGACATCAAAATAAAGAAAAATTTTCTTCAATATTTATTTTCAGTGTACTTTGACTTTTGATTAACTTTGTCATGGTTTTTTTCATTGGAAGGCGCCAATCCGAAGCTTTTTGTACTTTATACTTCAAACTCCCAGAGCAATTGTCACCAGTTGCAAAACACTTCATTAATATGGGACCAGACAAAAATTCTTATTACTGCAATTTATGCAAATCGATTATTTAAAATATGTGTAAAATTTAAAACTAGCAACAATCGATAAATACAACTACTCGTCTATATGCACATTCGATCAAAATGGCGGAATAAGGTAAATAAATGTAAATAAATAGTTCTTTTTCTTATTGTATTTATTCTCTTGAAAATAGAAGTGCTATTTTTACAGAATTAATCAAAACACAGCGAACGATCAAGGAGCATATTTTTCTCCATTTCTTTGTTTTGTCACCTGCTCAGAACCAGTTGACAAATTAGTGATTTTATTTTGAGACTAGAGACTTAGGAAGGCGGACTGAATACCGAATAATCTCAAAATCGATCTCAACACAGAAAACACACATTTAGTGACTAGCGAATGCTTACAGTATATCGGCATTAGAGGCAGCAAAAAATGAATGGTTAATATTGAAAAATCAAATGATTGATTTCGATGCTGATCCCCATAACACCACGTTTTTATACCTGGACATTTTTTTCAATTAAAAAGTTATGGGTAATTTAAAAACAAAGTGTGCGGAAAAAATCACTCAATTAACTTTGATTTTCTCAAAATATGATTAATTTATTTATTAAAGAGACCCTAATGTACTATATATTTTACTTGTTTTTGTTTTTTGTTGTTCGAAGTAATTCCTGTTTTTAGGCATTTAAATTTGAAATCCACTGGGTACTACGCCAGTACTGGAAGACTGGGAATTTTTTTCTGTATTTTTTAAACCCCTTAAATATTTGATTTTACGTCATTAATTATTCTATAAATCGAAATATTTTTTTAATATACATATTTATTTAAACCATTTATTATTTACACCATTCACTCTTTGACTGGTGTCTTGGTTTAATTTTTGCTCCAGTAATGTTTTTAAGAAAATATAATAATAATAAATAATAAATTTCAAAGATTTCAAAAAAATTAAATTAACAATATGTTCCTTTCGCCGAGACGAAGAGTTTGACACTATTTTTTTTTATATGTTTTAAGGCCTTGTGCATAATTTAATTAAATGTGACCTTTAATCCTCTACAAAACATAACTACTTCTAGCGAAACGAACGAAATAAGATTCATATTTTACTATTTTAAACTTTTGTATAGTTTAATTTGATTCGACTTTTCAAGCACATGGTAACCATTTACACGATATAAGCATTCGTCTTAGCGAATCGAACAGTTTAGCACCAATTTTTTCAAATTTTATATAAATTGCGTATATTTTAATGAAATTCGGGGTTTCAAACAGGTGGCAACCCTCTCTACTATAGAGGTGTGAACCTTATATCCTAGCTGAGGCAAATCCTTTCATACCCATATTTTAATATTTCATATAACTCGTGTATAATTCAATTAAATTCAACTTTTCAAGCAGGTGGCAACCCTCTTCAAAACATAGCTAACTATAACGAACCCTGTGATACTCATATCTTAATATTTTATATACTTGTGAATAATAGGTATATATATAAATATAGGTATGAACCATCTCCTCGCCAAGACGAAGCGTTTGACACTCATATGTAAATATTTAATATGACTTGCATATATTTACAAATAATTTGTTTTTTTAAACAGGTGGCAACCCTCTTCTAAGCATAAGCATGCTATTGTACCAAAACCGTAACACGAAATTTTTCTATATAAGAAAAATTTGTATTTTCTCATACAAAAATAAAGTCGCCCGATTTTTTTAATACTGGTTTTAGGGAAAAAGTTATACAACATAAATTGACGACAGAAGATCAAAGAATTTGAAAACACACACTTCAAGTCCTACATATTTCAACCCACTGCGCCGAGATAAGAACTAAATATCAACTTTTCACCCAAACCAGAAGATCAAATAGAAACAGTTAAAATGTACTTAAAATTGACAACTGAATTTGATAAAATTGAATGCATATTTCATAGCCTTTGATACTGCGCTGCATTGATTTCCTTCCACATCTCTGCTTACAACTATGGTTCGATTATTTATCGCTAAGCGTTTTAAGATTGTGAGCAAGATTTAGCAGCAGACTTTCATTTCAGTAAATAAACTTATCTGCTTTTCTAAATATAATTTTTAGTTCGCTAACTGATGGTTGATGAATTTATGTATGTGTGGCTAAAAATCACAAAGTACGAGAATTAGTTCATTAACATCCCAAAGATTGCCGGAGAGAAGAAACAGTCTTCCATAGAGAAAAAAATCTACAATTCTATGGTTGAGTGATTGAATGATTGCCAGATTAGTTGTGTTGTCGCTTAAGACTGCAAACAATTGCTTACGTCTCTAGCATTTGTCGTGCAAGTTGTGTAAATAGACATTTCATGTGTCGCTTTATCTTTAGCTGAATGTTAAATAAATATTTATCTGATAGATGTGAAAATTTTAATGAAACTACAAGGTAAACTAAACTCGCATATATAATGGCATAGAAATAACGATAAGCAACGTGCGCAAAACTCTCTTTCAATGGGTTAAATATTTAACATTGCTCTACAATGATAAGGAAGTTGAGCTTTTTAAAACATCTATAAAAAAATTTATAAATATCAAGCAGTCAAAAAAAGTTGAGCAAACATTTTAAGTGGCGATATGTAGCAACACACGCAGCCTATTAGCTAATATAAAACAATAATTAATAGGCCTATGTTTTCGTAACCGACTAGCAAAAGAAATCTAGGTAAGATGACAACACAAAGTCGGCAAAATTTACGAGTTGAGTAAACTCGGTGTAACGATAACAGACCTGGCATGCAGTGTTGTGAAATAGAAAAAAACTGCGCTGTTGTGAATCAGCCCAAAGAAACTAGTTACAGTTTAATACATAATACGTTTTTTTATATAGTATTCTTAAATATATTTAAATGAACGAAAACTTGTCCAGCACAAAGCGCATGTTTCATGAAAGATGCTAGCTAGCAGGGTTGCTTTTGTAACTCAAGGAAATAAAAATATAGCGTTCTTTTGCCAGTCGGTTACAAATAAATAGGCCTAATGAAACTATTTGTATATCTGCATCTGAATAATTTATTCGGTTTAACAGAATAAATATATAGCATTTTAATTACTCAGGTGCGTTTGACTGAAACTACAAAATAATAGCCTTGTTTGCTTGAAACCGTGTGACAAAATAGCAGTTCGGTTATAACTTTCCTTTCGCTGCAAAAGCAACCCTGTTAGTATATTTTGTGAATCAAGCTAATTGCTCGGGACTATTTAAGAGTGGAATATAGTTGTTCTAGCAAATTTTTGGTAGATTTGGTTATTTATAATATATAAAAAAAAACGATATAAAAAAATTGGTATGGTGTTAAAGAGAAATTTCCCAAGTATTTTTCTAGAGCTTATTCACAATAGTGCAGTTTTTTACTTCGCAACACGCATGTCAGATCTGTTATCATTATATGGAGCTAGCAAAGCTTATCGATTTTTCAGAGTTTGTGCTGTTGTTTAACTTACACCAAGTATTATAATGGAAAATCATACCTCCTATCGACTCCACCTATCGAATGGCAATTAACGTCATAAAAACGGTAGTGAACCGTGGCTTTAACCGCAACCGCCCCTTAGAATGAACCGTGCAAGCAGAGTCGGATCTATCAAAGGCTTGTGACACAGTAGGCCATTCAAAGCTACTAGCTGACTTTGAGACATTAACTTTCCCATAGATTCGAAACATTGGACCGCCAATTACCCGTGTGGTCGACAATCGTTTATATATTTTAGAAACTAAACATCTAAATCGAGAAATATTACAGATTTTGTTTAATTACTACATCTCGAAGCTCTCTCAGCCGCCAGCGGCTGGTCGACGATTGTTCGATATGGGCATCCGGTAATGTAATCGATAACCTGTGCTCAAATTTAAACGACCTTGCTTACGTCCTCACTAAACGCAGTCGCAACGTTTCTCTTACTAAGTCCACGGCGACCCTATTTAAAACTTGAACACATGGAGAGCACACGCGTCACAACAGTGAATCACCCTAGAATCTTCGGTGTAACTTTCGACAGTCTGTGAAGTACAGAGTATGTGAAGTACAGAGCAAAATCTTCAATTCAATACAAGGCGATTGGGCGGCCAGTTCGAAGCTATGCTCTTCCTATATATTCGCCTAGGATTAGTAGGACACAGTGGACGAAACTACCGACCAGTGAAAATACTCCAGACGGTGGCTGCACGCCTTCTGATGTCTCCTATACAACACCACCTACAGAGAGACATAATTTTATTTGCTGTACCAAGAAGAAGAGAAAAACAGCAAGGAACCACGCCTGCTCTAAATGTTCATTGAACTAATCTAAGTCAATTTTCGGACAATATAAGAAAACAGTATTGTATTGCGTGGGGTAGGTAACCTTTTTATAAAAAAAATTTAACTACCAAATGACAAAGAAATCGGATCGAGGCAATGTACCGTTTGATTTGCCAACAAGTACGTTTATGTAAATTATAAAGATCAGTAATTTACGCAACAAAAATTTGTTTTCATTGTAAGAGTTTAAAATTATTTTTAATTTACAACAATTACCATTATTGTTGTATAAGTTCGGTTGGGCATGAAGTTAATGATATTTTGCAGGACTTCAGAGCGTATTTTTCGACAAGGGTTTCAATTTGTCACATTTAATAAAGGACCGAAAATAACAGTTATTCATAAAACTGTCATTCAAAAATTCGAAAATCAAATTTGACAACCAATTTTTGTTTGTAATTTTTATACAAAATTTAAAAAAATTACAGTTAATTTTGATTTCACAAAATAACAATAGTTTTTAATATAATGGAAATAATCTGCAAATAACAGTTATTTTTGATTTTTATGTTATTAACGCAAACGTCAAGCTGTGTAGTTGCAATTTTTGCTGTTCCGTGCTATTTAAATAAATAAGTTTAATTGTAATTACTTATATTTAAATATTTTGTGTGTGAAATCAGTGCCAACACTTTGTTGATCAACCTAAGATAAGTTCAATCAAACTGCTATTGTTTTGAATCTATTTAATTTAATAACTCACTTAATTGCCGAGTCATATTTTGCAATTGTATTTTGTTGTTAATTGGCTTTGTTTGTTCTTGCAGTTGTTTCTGTGCGTGCATATTTGTTTTTCTTTGTACTTTACTCATCTCTTGCTTTCTCTTTTTTGTCACAGCTGTTTGCGTGTTTATTAAGTGTCACAATACAGTGTATCCAAAACAGTTCGTTTTATAGCTTCAAAACTTTCATCAATATTTTGTTTTATTTTTACTTACACTTTTCTTTGATCTAATATGGCTTGCATATTTGCAAATTGTCAAATTAAAAGTGAGTCCGAACGCTATGTGTCGTGCTGCCTGTGTGATGGGTTGGCTCATATGAAGTGTGCTGGATTGACAGGTAGAGTTTTAGACTCAATTAATGATGGCAAAGGCTTACGCTGGTCATGCTTAAATTGTAGATCGACCGAAGTTGATCTTTTCAAATGCTTTAAACATACTAGGAACGGGGTTTCTGAAATTGGTAAGGAGCTTTCGGTACTTACCGAAAAATTTACTTTTTATGAGAATTTGTTTAAGTCGTTTAAATGCTTGAATGATTCACCTCCTGTCAATAACTCTAATCGTGAAAATAAACGTAAGCGAGTTGAGAGTTTATTTATTTGGCTTGAGATGTAATTTGTCCTCTGTTAAACTATAAAAATGTTTTATTAACAATAACAAAAAAATGCTTGTGTTCTTCAACTACTTCTTTTCTGGAAAAGATTATAACGACTTTTATAAATATGGCTTACAAAAGTAATGATTTATATTGATGATTTTTTTAAATAAAAGTCTTTAATAACTGTTATCATAAGACATATAATTTTTGGCTTCACAAGGTTTCTTAATGTAACATGAGTCTTAAAATCATAAAGGTAAAAAAATGAGGTGGTGACTTTTATAAATAAAAGTCTTCAATAACTGTTATCATAAGACATATAATTTTTGGCTTCACAAGGTGGCCTAATGTGCTGTGAGTCACAAAATCAGAAACTTTAAAAAACACAAAATTGCTTCATTAAAATTTTTTTTGCTATGCAATCCAATAGCACAACTTTTGAAATTTAAAATTATATGGCTTTATGATTTATGTCACCTTGTAAATGACACATATATAAAAACTAAAAATAACTGTTATTTATAGATTATTTACATGAAAATGCAAAACAATTGTTATTTTGGATTTATAAATTAAAAATTTAAAGACTTATTAAATAAAAGTTAAAAAATAATTAATAATTCTTCAATGGCTCTGTACTATTCAGCATACAACTGGACCCGATAAGTTCTTTATATTTAGATAGAGAGAGAACAGGATAGCCGGTCATAAAATTCAATATTATGCTTCTCAAACCACTCCCATTTTGATCTGCTGACATTAGCTGCTGCGATGTCTGAAAAATTCAATTATCTGAAAAAATAAATTTTTGGCTGCGTTTTTAACACGACGAGGTAGCAAGCAGTCAGATACGTAAAACACTCTAGTATTCAAAGCTGTTCAACTGCGTTGATGGAAAGAGGAATTTTAGAGGACCACTGCAACTGAAGTTAAGCTTTATTTGATGTTCATTTGGCTTTTCAGTTAATATTTTCTGATGAGAAAAAATTAAATTTGCTGCTATCAAAATTATCGGTAATTTCTCTAATGGAAAAAAAGTAGTTACGCTCATAAATTCCGCAAAACCAGTGAAATTTTAATTAAATTTTCGTCTCCTATAAAAATTTGAAATAAACATAATGACTTATATTTCACTTTATGACCGAATAAACCAATATAAGGCATAAAAACAAAGAAAAAATATCGCAAGTGGCAAAAGGAGAATGCCATAAACTCAGTGACATCATTGCCGCATTGACTAACCGAATATTTCTTATAAAAAACAAAAACAACAAAACAAACTTGAAAACTATGTGCTGAAAAAGGTTAAAAGACGCAAAGCTATAACGCAGGCAAAAAAAAAATACATGCACTTATTTATTTGAATGAATATTCAATATTTCAAAATATGAATGGTGTGGGTGGAAAGTGGAACCACTTAGGCAAATAAAGTGAAATAAGAAATAGAAAGTGGCGAGTTTGCAAATAACCTACATTCTATGGTGTTCGATTAGACGTTTTGCTTAGCAAACGATTTTCGAAGTATGCGAAAACGGCAATTTGCAGAAAAAACCGAATCTTAATTTTTCGATTGAAAAGAAAATGTTTAGATGGATTATATTTTCAGAAATTTTTCATGATGTCACTTTTTCAAGCATCCCAGCAGGCCGCCAACGGGATGTAGGCTGCCAATTAAAAAATTAATGAAAGTTCTCTTTCTGATGAAAATAACTCTTCTTTTTTTCGTTTAAAACCCCCAGTTTATTCGGTAGTTGATAACCGAAAAATCAAAACTTCAAAAAACCCACATTAAAAAGTAAAAAATTATGAAAACCGCCCTACGAAATGTATTTTTAGTTCATAAAGGCGAAATAGACCGCAACACAATGTTGCATTTTGAGTGCGGTTTCCGGGGAATATCAAAAGAAAAACATTGAACGCCGTCCGGCTTTGTTATTGTACAGATCTTTTGTTCTCGTTGTCTTCATGGTCAAAGGAAATTATAGCACACGCCCACATTGCATTTGAACTTTTATCGTGCTCAATAATCTCTCCAGCCTTATGATATGCAGTGGCATGATAGCCACACAATTCTGCATCGAATGCATTGTCTTGAAAAGAGTGTTTCTCGTTGGCGGTTTTAAGAACTGCATAATAAAATTTGATTCGCTTTGCACAGCTAGATTTATTTGGATTCAATGAAATACACTGACTGTCGCAGTGAAGTGGATCGGCGCTCCAAACGAGATTGGCCTTGAATGCCACTGGATTAGAAAAAAAAAAACTAATTGATGTAGTAAGGAGCTTGGGGTTACCGAAAGGTGCTACAGAATATCTTGTATCGAGTCTTAAGAGGGATGGACTTTTGGCTAAAGGCGCATGTGTTGGAACTTTCCGAAATCGGGAGAAATATTTCATTTTTTTTCCAGAAAGAAGAAACTTTCATCTGATGTATATTGGAAAGATGTCAAGTTCTGTTTGGTGACAAACCGGTTTCAGCGTTCTGCTATCTTCCGTGTAAATCTCTCATCTATTGCACAGTTATTCGAGACCTTATCTACCATTTTCTGGAGTGATGAATGGAGGGGTTTTAACGATTCTCCTATCCGCAGCCTGAAAGTGTTACTTTTGCACAGCATCAATGAGTTAACTTCGATACCGATAGGCTACATATTCCGTAAATGTCCCAGAATAGTATAAGTAATTAAAGCTGGGAATGCAAAGAAAGTATACGGAAAATAACTGGCAGCTTTGGTGGGATCTTGAGATTCTAACAATTCTTTCAGGTCAGCAAAGCTCAGCAAAGTGATTTTACAAGACATCCGTGCTTTTTGTGCCTTTGGAATAGTCGAGATCGCGGAGGGGATTATACAAAACGTAAATGGATTGCTAGAACCTCTTTAGTTCCTATCTCGCAGAATATTTTCAACAATCCTTCAAGAATACAAAAGCTTTTCCTCCTTCACACGATATAAATAAAGCTCGGCTTGATGAAATAAATTCGAAAGGCATTAGACAAGAGGGGTCTACTTTCATCTTTAGGCGGGCCGGAAATTCGGAAGCTTTTGCTCGAGACTGAGTTCATTCAGCTGGCTTTCTTTCTGGAGTGCAGTAGAGATTTTTTAAGCCATAAAAAAAAGTCGGACCTACAAGGAAGAAGTAAAGAAACTGCTGACGAACTATAAGAAACTTGATTACCTGGTGAAATTAAAAATACACTGCCTTGAATTCCATGTAGACTATTTTATGGTTTAAGGTTTCACCAGGATCTTAAAGAAATGTAACAGGACTATTTAGGTTGGTAGATTCCTGTGGAAATTTTAAACGGAATTTGCCAGAACACAAGTGAGCCAAAAAGAGAAAACATCTCAGAAAATATTTTCAAAGTAAGCTAATTCGGTATCATAGAATGTCGAATCGTGAGAGGCAAAGCGGTTCATATTAATAAAAAGAACAAGAAACTAACATGAACACACCGTTGTCCCTGAGTCAACACTAAGGTAGAAAAACGTATTTAGAATTTAATTTTACAAATTTATAAAATTAATAATTTCTAAAATTACTTCTGTCGGACAGTTTAGTCGGCCAAGACCTAAAGAATTAGCAGTTATGACTGGGCTTTCAAAAACAACAGTGCTCAGAATCCTACATGAATATTTGGGTATGAATAAGGTCAGTGCAAGGTGGGTACCAAAAGTTATTTCCGCTGTTCAAAAGTTAGAACGATTTAAGTGTTATATTAATTTTCTATCTCTTTATAAGGGAAAACAAAAAGAAGTTTTGAGCTCTGTTGAAACGGGAATCGTAGGAATGGCGTCATCAAAGCTCACTCCAACTAAAAACAGAAAATATGCCTCAATTAAAAAAATGTTATGGGTAAATTCTTTTCGGTTTGCGAAGCAATTTTTCTAGTGGATTTTAGAGATCGCGAGTAACGGACGATTTTTACGCTTACTTGCTACATCAACTTAGAGATACCGTTAACGAAAAATGCCAAGGTCTTTCCAAGGCTGACATCTCTCATATACTTAGCTAGTAGTTATTTGAGATACTTCTAACAGCTGAGGACAACGAATAAGGCTTATGCCTTTGGTTTAAACCTAATTGGGTTGGAACAGGAAGGATCCTGACTATCAGAACGTGAAGGTTGACTTTGGTCACAACTTTATTTCACCGACAATAGTGACTGAGAGTCTGACACGGCTTTAAACTCCGACAAGATTCTGACCTTGAAGGATGGCTCAATGGGATAGGATCTATAGTTTCGCCCACCGAATTTCATTAGGGGAAGCTTTTAGATTTTCAGAATACTGCAGCGTGCTCCAGGCTAAAACCTTTGAAATTTACATAGTGGCAAAATTGGTAGGTATGAAGGCTGATCAAGGCTCTAAAGTCGGCAACGATTAACCTTTTTTGAGTTCGAAACTGCCGATGATCTCTGCAACACAATCTCAACCTATACTTGACCTCGGTAAACGAGGAACTGACCAAGTGGGCAAAAAAAATGGGTCTTGCGTCCTCCGAGAAAACTCTCCACGTAATCAGCCCGTTTAACCTAAACTATGGAAATGTTAGTAAAAAGGTTTGAGATTTTTTTGAGCGACAGTACTATGTAGACCAGGCTGGGTCGCAAAAAAAGCTAGTACTCTAAAGAAAGAAATACATCGCCTAGCAAGACGTTTAATTTTTTGAAGAGTAAAGTTATTTTAGGTAAGGTAAAAATTCAGTTATTCGAACTTACTAGGCTAAGGAGGCACTTCAGAGTAAAAGAATTCTAGAAGGATATATAGCACTCAAAAGTTATAAAGAAAATTCGATTTTGGCTGTTCTTAGGACATGTCAAGGACATATCACATTCATATCGGGGGCCGACCCCGTCTAATGTAGACAGACAGGCTTGTAGCTCTTTTTCTGCCACAAATTTTTATAACACTAAACTAATAAAGAGGAAGGAGTGTTAATAAAATCATCCTTTTTTGACTCAACTCTTAATCACAAAAACATTCGCTTCTGCTTTCTTTCTATTATATTCTTTTTGCCCAACATACTAGCTCAGTCATAGCTTAGTTATTGATAGTCCTTTCTCCCATTTTTCAACAGTCTGCCGGCAATCCATACACCATTTGTTTATATTCTACTTTTCACTTTTTTTGTTTGTTCTATAAGTTAGAACACGTTTCTCTACTTTCCTTTCTATTAATGACATCCACTAACGATTCGCTCACAGCTACTTAGCTATGTAAACCACCCCGTCATATTTCACATTTTTTTGTTTTTAACATTCATCTATTTTTCATTTTTCCTTTTTCTATCACCTTATCCTCTCTACACGCACCACTACCACCACCTCCAATCTACCCGTACCCGTTCAAGCTAGGTACATACCATCTACCCCAAATGCACAAAATCGGCAACTCATTTTTTATTTGTTTTTAAATTGGACTCTTTGTTCTCATTTCTCTTTGATATTGCATTTATGTAGTCGCCCGTGTTGTAGTTCGTGCTCTAGTTTTGAAGATTTGTATTTTCAACGTCATCATAGAGTTTACAGAGAGATATATGCATGTATGTGTGTATGTACATGTGTGTGTGTGTAGGTGCATATATGTATACATAATACTGCGTAATAATAATAATGAAAACTCTCAACCATACAACAACATTAGCGCCAGCACACATATCATCGCCATCGGCATTTTGTTTTCATAGTATATTTTATTGATTTTTTATTCCTTGAATTGGTTGTTGAGTTTTCGTGTTTACACACACACACACACACTCGCGTATACACCCAACTCACCATTACATGCCATTTTTCCGTTTCCGCTACATTTTCCTTCGCGATTTTTTCTGTATTGGCACCTTATGTCGCACAACTACATACACACACATACTACATATGTATTTACTTGTACAAGTTTATATAAAATAAAATATATTATTTGCGGTTCATTTTCCGCTCATCCTTTTCGTTTTGTTTTTCTTTTTTTCATACAATTTTTTTCTGTTATTGTTAATGATATTGTAAAGCTCCTTTTTTTGCTGTGCAATCGAGAAATTCATTCAAGTATGAAGGCGAAACGTTGAAAAACTCCGTATGATTTTCACAAAATCTTTATTCCCCACAATTCAAACAAAAAACGAGCCGTTCGCATTTGTTACATGGAGTTATGCACAAAAATAAGCGTGCAGTGATTTTTTTTACAATATTCCCAATCTGATATATAAAAACCTCTTGTCACGGTGTTTATGGTCGCACTTCTCCGAAACGGCTAGACCGATATTTATGAAATTTTCTATGTACACATGTATGTACATATATTTGGTGGGTATGAGAATAGGTCGATAAGTGTATTTTATGCTTGGCAGAGCGTTGCCACCTGTTTGAAAAGTCAAATTATAAACAATTTTGAAATGTCAAAATATTGGCATCAAGCGTTTCGTTTCGCTGCGGAGAAGATGTATAGCTAGCTATATTTTGAAGAGAGTTGCCACTTGGTTGAAAAGTCGTATTTAATTAAATTATACACAAGCTATATTGGTGTCAAGCAGTTCGTCTCGTTTCTTGGCCAACTTGTATGAAAGTTGCCGCCTGTTTGTAAAGTCAAATGGAATTAAATTATACACAAATTGTATGAAATATTAAAATATGGTTGTCAAGCGATTCGTTTCGCTAGGAGACATTTTATAGGTGCATTTTAGAGAGGGTTATCACATATTTGGAAAGTCAAAATTATTTAAATTATTACCAAGTATATAAAATATTAGCATGAGTGCCAAACGGATCGTGTCGGCGAATTTAAGGTTCATATCCTTCCTCGCTGGAAGCAACTGATAGTGATTTAATGAAAGCTAGACATTCCGCGAGCAAAGAAAACAATACTAAAAAAAGAATAGGAAGAAGCTTTTTAGATCCACTTCCTATTTACAGAAAGCGTTAGATCGATTCTGAAGGCTTCGTTATGCATACTTAACAGAACATAGCATGACTTGAGAGCTGTCACTTAAAGAGTATGTTTAATGGGTTCGCGGGTAACTAATTACTGTTGAGTTTTGATTCCTTATGAAACAGCTCTCAAGTCACTGGGCGAGTATTAAAGAGAAAATCTGGGATTTGTTCAATATTTTGTGGAAGTATACTTACCCAGTGATTAAAAACTCGCTAGCTCAATTTTTTATGTCCTACTAAAGTTTTTATATCCTGACCTAATTTTTTATATCCAAGATAATTTTTTTTAATTAATCTGATATTTCGAGGAATATTATAACCCATTAGCTCCCATCTAAAAGTGTTTTCCCCCCTTACTTCAAGAAACTCCTCAAAACAAAAACAAATATGAAAAGTCGCTAGCGAATTCAAATGCTTTAGGAAATTATTATTCGGAAAATTTTATTAGGGCCCCTCGTAAGAACGAAATTTGTTATAACCATTTCAAACATACACCAAATGAAATGGGCGTAAAAGTTATATCGGGGAAATTGCTCAAAACTCTGATCAATAAACTTTAACTTCTAATGAACATTTTTTGAATAGAACACTTATTTAGACAGGTTGCTTGGGAGCTAGACCGCCAAAAATGTGCGGTGCTTTTAGTCTGCTCCATCTACCTAATGTGTTGTTGCTTCTCCGTTAAAATTTCGTTCAGCAGTCTCAGTGTACTCGACAAAGCAGAAAAGTGGCAAATAAAAACGACCTATTATTACTTTTAGCAAAGAAATTTCAGCACTCCCATTATTCCTCTAAGAGAAAATGTTGTCTTATTTTTCTTTTCTTGATATAATTGATTTCTGGAGTGGTGAAAAAAGACAAAATTTCTTGACACAGGTAACGAAACGCAATACTACTTTTTTATAATCTACGTTTCACAGAGGTATAGAGTGATCCATCTGGACCCCTTTTATCATTCGTTTTTTTTTTTCTCAAAGATCACGCGTGACTAGTGTCAGACTGTCAACACATTTTTATTAAGTAATGTTTGGAAATTCGTTTTTGAGAGGCTCACATCCCAACAACGTCTCCCATTTATTCAGCTGATTTACGAAAATTATTGAGAAATAATTTTGGTGGCCTGTTTCTGACCCGTCAAATGACCACCTAGATCGTCTTTGGGGTTATGTGAAGCGATACGATTCAAAAATTAGAAACCAGCCCTACTCGCGTAATTCGTGACATACCGTTGGCATTGGCGCACCCAAGGAGAGTGTTTTACGGCTCAAACTTCTACCATAATCTTAAAACTGTAGTACTATCTTGAAATTAGTTTCTTTTTTTAAATTAATTTATCGCAAAATCACCACCAAAATATTTTTCTGTGTGCGCCACTGACCGGTGGTAATGCTGGAAAGGGTCATTGAAAATTGGACCTTCCGAATTGACCACCTACAGCCTAGTGGCGGTTAACATATTTGAATGCAATTATTTTTCAAAAGTAAATGTCGGAGATTGTTCTTTTGGGTAATATTAAATATTCCGACATTCGATGCTGTTTTAAGTGTTTTATTTGAAATTAAAAAAAGGTCTATATGGATCACCCATTACATAGATTTTAATACAAAATTCTACTCAGCTAAAGTTATGAGTAAATAATCGTTTAAATATTTCTTCGGATGAAATTATTTATTAGCTTGATAGCAAAAGATCTAAATCTAGATAAGTGATTTTATTTCAAATATACAGCTAAGAATTTCAGAACAAAAATTAACTGGCGAAAATGGCACCTGACGACACCAGAAAACTAAAATGAATTTGTCAGCAAAAAGTGTTTGAACAAAGAATGCGCGCAAAGGGGAATAAAAGCGATTATGGTTGTATCTGTATATGTATGTATGTTTGTGTGTATTGCCATGTGAATATACAGATAATTATTGGAGAGCGTGGAAACAAACAAAAAGCGATCATGCCACAGCTAGCGAACCCGATAAAAACAGGAGAGCGCAAAAGATGTTATGGAAGCACACAAAAAAGAAAATAAAATTAATAAATGCAGACCGGCCGGTTGTTATTTTTGTTTCATTATGATATACACACATGCATACCTACACACCTTTAAACCACATACATACATATGTCTGTATATGTTTGAGAACGAGTATGGAGTACATACATACATACATAAATATAAAATACTGATAATAAAACTTGTAGGGGAAATAACTAAATTGAAGCGCAATGTCGAAGAACGATAAGATTAATAAGTAAGTTGGTGGTGAAATGAAAAACCATGAATGCAATATTTTTAATAAAAGAGAATATGAAATCAATTGAAATTCATTGTTCTTGCTCTAAGTTATTCATAGGTACTACTTTTGAGTAGTTAACTTTATAATTCTACATTCAAAGGTACGATTGTTAATCAGGTTATTATTCCTAATTCTATATAGTAATTACTAGTTACTGCTCGTACACGTCGTCATCCGGAAAACGCTGATACCATTCGGGTTTTTTATAAAAAAAACAAAACCATTTATTGTACGCAAATTGCAAAAACAATCCTGTTAGCCATCTCTTTCATGAATGTTGCGATTTGTTTAGTGTTATTTAAGAAAGGAAAATATCTGTGCCGGCAATTTTTAGGTTTACATATGTAATGATATATATTCACAAATACTATCAAAATATAAACGAACTAGTTCTTGAACTGAAATTTCCCATGTATTTGCTTAGGGCTAATTCACAATAGCGCAGTTTTTACACTTCCCAACACTACACCTCAGGTCGGATATCATTTTACCGAGTTTGCTCAACTCGCATATTTTCGCGAGCAGCTATTGTTGCTTTACATGCATTTCGTTATCCTACCTAGTGTGCTTTTGCAACTAGGTTACAAAGAAACGGGCCCAGTGTTGTTTTTGCAATACTGATAACCTTTTCCAGATTATATTTTTTCATAATTTTTTTAGAAAAATATTATAATTTTAGGCCCGTTTCTTTGTACCCAACTTGGAAAAGAACGCTCAAACTCGTATGAAATTTCTTTTAGTTGTAATAGCAACCCTATTAGCATGTTTCATGAAAAAGGTATTTGATTAGTGCTATTTACGAACGGAAAATAGTTGTAATAGCAAATTTTTTGTTGATTTAGTTTTATGTGGGTTTAAAAATACTATTTAAATAAAAATCAAATTGATTCACAATAGCGCAATTTTTTCACTTCCCAATACTACATCTCAGATCGGTATCATTGGGGCCGTTTTATTGTACGCAAGTTGCAAAAGAACGGTCCAGCTCGGATAAAATTTCCTTTAGTTGCAAAAGCAACCCTGTTAGCCTTCTCTTTCATGAATGTTGCGATTTATTTAGTGATATTTAGAAACGGAAAATAGTTGTGCCGCAAATTTTTGGTTGATGTATTTATATATTTAAAAATACTATGCAAATAAAAACTGATTAAGTGTTGAAATGAAATTTCACATATATTTTCCTAGGAGTCGTTCAAAATAGCGTAGTTTTTTCACTTCCCAACACTACACCTCAGGTCGAATATCTTTTTACCAAGCTGGCTCAACTCGCATATTTTTCCGAGTAAGTGTTGTTGCTTTACATGCATTTTGTTATCCTACCTAGTGTTCTTTAGTGACTAGATTACAAAGAAATGGGGGCCCATTATAAGGAGAAACCTTTTATAAAAATGGTTCGAAAATTTAACAATGCTGAAAAATAAAAATTTTCTATTTCTTCAAGTGCAAGTTTCAAGTTCTTAAAGTATTTTTCTTTTTTAGCTTCTGTTTTTCCGTCAGCCTGTGAATATATTGGAACGATCACCCTGTATATATATTGGAACGATTTTCTGTACAGAACGAAAATTAACACAGAAGATGGTACAATCCCAAAACTGGTTTGTCTTCAAACCAAACCTGACAAGGAATGACGGAAAATGGTTCCAATATACATTTCCAAAAGTTATTACATATACTAAACGGGAATAGGCTATAAAATTGCATACCCGAAAAGCTTTCGAAAGTTATAAGAAAAATTATTAAAACTTTTACGTAGTTTTTTTAAGTCTGTTAAACTTTCGTAAAATTTTTACAAACTTTCAATATTTGATATACTTATAGTTTATATTAGAGCCATAACTATTACAAGAGAAATAATAATAATTGAACGATAACAATGTTTATAATACAGAAATTATGAAAGGCTTCTGAGAATAATTATGAGTGAACAAATTTTTTAAGTTGTCGATAACTATTATTTTGGGACTTATTACCGGCTACCGTAACCGAGTGTGTAGCGTGAGCGCGCTTCATTCGGTGGGTGGTCTCGTGATCAAATCCTGGTCGGGGCAAGTAACATCAAAAATTAAAAAAAAAAGTTTTGTATTTCTACCAAGAAAAAACCTCTCACAAGCAAACATTCACCGATCGAAGTCGGCATAATACTGTAGGTCTCTAAATTTATGTCACAACATCAAGACGCAGACCACAAATTGTAAGAGAAGTTCGGCCAAACAGCAAACTATAGTTTAAACGCCAAAATATTATTATATTATTATTATTTTCATGATTATCATGAGTGAAAAAAAAATTTGTAAGTATTGAAATACGGAATTTTTCAAGACCATTTTGGGATTGTTGCGAGACCCCTTTCGAGACTAAATCAGAGCCCATTTCAGTGCTGGTTCCCAAATAAAACCGAAATCGTCCCTAAAAAGTTCTTAAAAAATGTTTTCTCATTCATAATTATTATGGAAATAAGTTCCAAAATAATAGTTATCGGCAACTTAAATAAAAATTTCTTCACTCATAACTATTCTCAAAAATCTTTTAAATTTCCAGTTAAAAAAAAATTAGTTAATATAAGTCACAAAATAATAGTAACGCAGAGCTTAAAAAATCACATATAATTAAAGAGATCGACGTCGAAAAAAGCTTGATGGCCAAGGAGTGCGAGAGGGTGCAAAACCGAAGAAATTTTCGGTAGAAAATAGAAAATTGAAACAAGTTGAATTTGTATTACAAAGATTTTTATTTTTTGTAATATATTTGGTTTTTTTAATAGATGCTAAAAATGGCTATATTAATTTAAGTATGTTTTAAATGTAGCGATCGAAATTACTTTCGACATAAAATATTTTTTTGAATTTTTGTTTTGTTTTATACCAACGGAGCACATTTTTAATTTTAGAGTGAAGATAAACCGGTTTCAGTGGTGTTGCATCGAAAACATATGGACTTAAAAGATATTACTTCTTTTGAAGTAGAAGCAATACATAATGGTATCGGGCCTTTATTTCCCTGTGAGCTGTTTTTTTGAAAGAGTAGAAATTTTAAAATTTTAGTGATTGGTAAAATTAAGTGGATTCCCATCTCTTTCAAAAGTTCATTTCTTAGATAATTTTTTCAAAAGACACTATAACTGGTTTGAAATTGAGACTTTATTTAGACTGTATCCTTTGTATTGCCATCGAAAATTCTTAACAATATGGGGATTAAAAAATTAAAGCCAAAAATACTACGCAATAGCGCATACAACAATTTCGCAAAGTTTCAGCACAAATCTATAAATAAATCGCAATGCAAGCGGCTCTAAATATAGTAATTCTATAATCCTCATTGCAATCAAGGTCAATGCAGCAATATGATGTGAATTTTAAACGAGGAAAGTGCACAGAAGTGCCAAGCTGGATGATGGGAGTGAGGAAGCTACTTTAAATCGTAACAAGTTCAATGACATCCTAACATAAGCAAAAACTTTAATTTCTTAAGGATCGGTAAAATAAATTCCTATGAAATAATGTTTCTCAAATGAAGGAAGTTTTTTATTTTATTTTGAAAACAAACCAACAGAATGAGTTGTAATAATACACCCTAAAAACTAATTAAAGTCTAAGAACAAAGTATAACTAAATGATTGCCTAACAATCAAACAATGATGAAATTTATTGTATGAAGGCATATAGGCTATATGATTGAATCCCTGTTGTTATTTCACTTACGTTAAAGACATTTCGTATACATAAATATATACCTGCGTATCTACAGAAGAACAAATGTAAATGAATTTATGTAGACTTTAGCAAAGTAATTACAGACATACATATGTACATACCTACATGTATACTACATATAAATGTTGGTAAAATGTAGATATGTATTGTATGCAACTGGTTCCCTCTCAACTTGTACTTGTTTGTCTGGCTAACTCTGGAATTTCATTGCGAAACTTGTTTGCTAATCGAGTTTTTTTTTTTTTGGTACAATTGAAAGTGAAGCTTACAAACATATGCACATCCTTTTTGACTGCGTAAATAACCAACATGCTATGCATATGTAGTATGTATATAGATTTATGTTTATTTGTTTGTGCAGGCAAATAATGCATTTCAATTTAATACGCAAACAACAAAAGCTTATGTTGCACTATATGCAATGGCCGAGCTTGCCCAGAAAACTAGTTTAATAGAAATATGTGGAGAATTTTAATAACAGCGGCATGAGATTGAAGTAAGAATAATAGTCGTTGATTTTCAAATGTACTTAATAGATACCTTTTAACTTCATTACCCAAAAAAATATTGGTAATTTACTGCGATTCACTAATTTGTTTTAACGATATTCGCTTAGTTAACTCAACTTAACGAAAATTTTAACGATGTCCTTATTCAGCAGCCATTTTTCAACGATATTCGCTATCGCCGGAACAGCTGTTGTCGCTCGCTAGTCGATTATCGAAAACTAAACGACAACAAGGTTTTTGTTGTTAACTCAATCGAGAAAGGAGAAATTCGTGATTTCAACGTAAATAAAAGATAAATTTAAAATTTGGTGATTTGTTTTCTTGAAATTAAAAAAGGAACATTAAATAATCTCCTTTAAGTATCTGGCATATGATTTATCATGAGGAGACGAAGAAGTAAGCGCTCCAACAGTGGATCGACGTTTACTTCGGGATGTGGACAATCCCTTTCATTTGAATGGAACAGAATTTCAGAAGCTGTTTCGTTTAATTCCAGATTTGGCTGAATACCCAATTCATCAGCTTGACAGGTTTTCTCTAACCCAAGTGGAGCGTCGAGCTGCTAAAAAAAATTTTTGCTTAAGTGTCGTCACCTTTTTTCGTGAGGCACTATTGGGACCATCGATTGACTCATGTATCAACTTTGGCGCCAAAGAATTATGAGGAGGCCATATAAACAATTCAATTAATGTGCAAGTGGTAAAAGGATTCAAGTAGAAAAACGGAAATATAGTTTAGTTTTAATGTATAGATAAATAATTAAAAAAAAAAATTAAATATATGTAAATGCAAAATACCGTGGAGCACAATACGATTCATAATGGAGCGAATTTCGAAAATGAAAACCATGTCATATTTGCAATTGATTTCGGATATTCCTTGAAGGTGATGACTATTCTACCAAATGACTCAGAGCAGAGTTCGAAATTCTGCTACAATGGATTATTGCAATATATAAAAGTAATTACAAATGTTTGTAGTTTGAAAAAAAAAATTGTATCTTATCTCACTTTAATCAAATATAACAAAAACGCGCTCAAATTTTTTGTGTTTTTAGCCGATTTTGACATTTAGTTTGACAGAGGTGCCATTATTTAAAACTTTCAATAAATACAAAACTACAGCTAATAAGTGTCGTTAAGAATGTGTTTATGAATCGCACAATCGTTGCTGCAAACGACAAATGTTGCCGACAAAGTTGCGATTGTTGGTTCGTTTAAAGCTAGTGAATCGCACTACAAAAAGTCTCAGCGGAAGTATTTCAGCCTGTGTCTATTTATTGATTTATACGCGTGACAATTTGCATCAATTTTTGTTTTTAGTGCTAATATAAAAAAAGTTGGAACTCTATCAGAAAAGCCAACTGTATTTAAAATTTCGTAAGAATTCCATACCAATTGGTATGTTTCACTTTAAACTCTGAAATAATTTTTCTTATTGAGCTTAGGTGGCAACCACGATAAATTTGATTATGGGTGTGCTTTGAAATGATAACTCTTGAACTATTTTATCGCGTATTACAGCAAATTAATTATATAAAAAAATTTGGCAGTCCTACAAGTATTTTTGCAATGAAATTTTTTGAAATACTTCTTTAATTTAATACCATAGTATATCATTTCCCTCTGCCGAAAAGAATCGTTTTCAATGTTCTGAGAACTTTATTTACACTTGCAGTGACTGAAACAACTGACCACATAATGATTTTTTTACTATTGTTATATTCTTTTTCATGCTTTTTTCCATTTTGTACACAGCGCTAAAAATTCCACCTATAATTAAAGAGATCGACGTTTAAAAAAGCTTGATGGCCAAGGAGTGCGAGAGGGGACGAAATCAAAGAAATTTTCACTAGAAAATCTTTCGAATATTGGTTTGAATTGAAATTTATTGAAAAGGAAAATGGTTGGAAATAAGGAGATAACTTCTTGTTTATTAATGTTTATGGTATTTTGTTCAAAAATATTCAGGTGTAAGAAGAAATCTCTTCGCTTTTACAATATAAAAATGTGTAAAACCGATTGCAATTGCCTATAATCTACTTAACAAAATTTTGGTGTCAATAATTTAAAATTGATAAGATCTTCAGCTAATTAAAATTAAGAGGAAATTCTAATGAAACCCAACATTCCCTAATTAATTTTATTGAAAAGTGTTTCATCTCAATTTTACAGGTTATCCACTTGATTTTACTGAAAAGGCTTTCATCTTAATTCTACGGGGCACCTTCTTAATTGCATTGAAAAGTTTTAATCTTAGTTTTACACATTATTTTCTTGATTTTATTGAAAAGACATATCCTGTCGTAATAAGAAGTGCTTCTTCATGTTGAAAAATAATCATAGAGAAATCTGCTACATTTTGTTCCGGTTAATAGGGCATTTAAGGTAGTATTTTCGCTGTGTGTAAAGCTTTAGTTATAATATTACAAAAAGCTTTTAAATTGAAAATTTAATGAAAATTTTATTAATTTTTATTTATTTCTTGTACAAAGTTTGGAATTGAATTTATATAGTTTTTCCCAGAGAACGAACTAAATTTTTATAAAAATTTAAGGAAAAAAAAATTTGGCATATCGAATATTATAGAAAAATCACCATGTGGTTAGTTGTTTGAGTAACTGTATAAATTCGATATAGATGTAGATATAAGTACGAAACAAACAGAACCATAAAAAAATCTCCACCCTGAACCAAACCAACCCGATTATTAATGTATTCTATTTTTCTTCTGTAATCAGATAAAAGTAGGATTATTTGCCATTACTTGCCCATTGGACAGCAAAACGACCCTCCCCCATATCTTTGACTTATGTATCTTAAAGAACAATCAAAATTTGATTTTGTTTCAATTAATAATTTTTGCGTGGTTAAAATCGCATATCATAAATCTTTATATCCCGTTTGGGTCAAGGAAGGTATCTAGAAAACCTTTTTTCTCGAATTACGTAATTTCTATCCTTATAATATTACTCAGAATCTGTGAACCAAATCATATATTAATTAATACGGGTTTTATAGCATTTTGAACATTTGGTTTATATGGGAGGTGGACGAAAAAATATGCCAGCCCATTACGCCCATTTTTGGTTTTTTCTTGGTGTATCTTTAAAATTTATAAAAATTCCTATCTCACCCAACACTCAACATAAACTAGTTTGCCTAAATCTTAATCGCTTGCTTTGTTTATTCTCGTTTTCAATCCATTTTCGATCGCTATTAATGATTCACTTGCAAAATGGTTCGATTTCGTTGTGTTTCACTGATTGTAGTTCGATCTACTAAATGTCTTTGTCTTAATTTGTGCGCCACCCAAACATCTGCTCTTTTTACAAGTAGATGATCCCAAACTGTCATGCCGTTAATATTTAGAAACGCCGGTAGTTCCTGTGACAGCTGCCTAAATGCCGGTCTAGCTTCATGAGTTGCAAAATTCCACCGACTTTTTTATTGACTGGCCAGCAAGATCGTGGTGCATCCTTCGACTTGCATTCCACTACATTCTCGCCATAAACCGCAAAAATTTGTATGCACGTTTTCACAGCCTTTTTGCTTATTTTATATGTAGTACAAAATTGGCGTATGGTTCTTCAGATATTTCAGTCATTTTCAATATAATATGTATGTATAGCAGTTTGAACGAGCGACTAATTGCTGCACTGTCTTCACTAAAAATGTAGCTTGAAATGTCACCTTTCAAACGCACGTCATGGTGTGGTGAATGCAGAAGGTGATGACGTCAGTGGTACAGCAACTTTGGGTTTGCTCACTTTGACAGTTCTCAAGTACAAGTAGACCAAGTAAATGAACGTTAAAATGGTTCCTTCTTTTGTATTGTCAGATTTATTTATGATATATTAAATTAAAACACGAATCTCATTAAACTATTTCAAATTATTGATTCTTGTTCTTTGATGTGCTATTCAATGGTTCTTGATGTGCCACATGTTTGTGAATAAGTATCACATAGTGACAAATGACATTCCAAGTTAATTTTCACTTTTACGAAGTGTTTGTTTCCAATTTTTATACTGTGAATTAATTTTATATTTTATAATTTTAATCGTCAAACTTTGATTGCTTATTAAACATTTCGATTAAAGTTTATTTTTAGGTTAAAACAATTTATTTTTTCACCTCGTAGTCCCTGCTAATAATAATGAGCTCAAAGTGGTCACTGGTCAAAAGAAAAACTGGGAAACACAGATTTGAGGTAACCAAAAACAAAAAAAAACATTAAAAGCAAGTTACATGACACTCGCCGTATTTCTAACAGAAAATTTTTGTTATTTTACGATGAAAGTTATTTTTAGTGCCGTGAAATAAGCTAAAAATTTTGTAATAGTAAACGAAACATTATGCACATTAATTGTTTTCTAAGTTCTTTGCTTTGTAGATTCTAAAATTAGACTGAAAAAAAAATTTCACATAGAGATTAAAAAGTTTTCGTTTGACTTAGGTTTTTAGTTAACTTAGCTAATTTTGCTATTTTTTATCAACTACCACTTTAAGGCTGTAAATTATTTAAGCTATATTTTGCAGAAAATATGTAACGAAAAGGCCACTCACCAAATGTAAAACAGTGTTGACGACCTCCCGATTGGTCACCTGACCAACCTCGATCAGTCCGATTAGAACGGCGAACTTCAAATTGTCGGCGGTGGTCATCCTGACAATCTCGTCTGGCCGCTTAATATCACTAAACGGCGGACGAATTATGTCCGCCATTTTGTTAGATTTGTTATTAATTGGTTTTTAAATTAGTTAGTTAGGTTTGCACGTTTATTTATTTATTTTATTTTTTTTTTTGTTTAATCAATTGTATTTGAATTTCACAAAATGCGAATAACGCAAAAATCCAAATACGTTATATATTTGAATAGATAATATATATATATATTATTTATATTGATTTTTTTTTTGTGACACACTAAACAATTAATTTGTAATTAGGTTGCACTTTTTAATCTAAATTTAGTAGTTGGGGCACACCACATAATGACACAATTATGTACACATTGAATTGGGAATAGATGGGCGGATGGATGCGAGGATAACAACAAAGATTTAGGACACTTTAGATGGAAATTTTGTTTGCATCTAATATTTTGTATAGGATTTTGTATTTTACCACTTTTACAAAATATCGCTTTATTTACATTTACATATGTAGGTATGTGTGTGTTTGTATATATATATATATGTATGTATTTATATTTTCGTAGCACTTTAAGAATTACAGTTGAGCTGAAGCACTGAATGATTGATTTGCTGTTGAATTGGCTGAGCACTAGGATTGATTATAATACGATTTGCAAGCACATTTTTAATACGTACATATTTATTTATTTAAATTATGCGATTAAGTTATTGCGATTATTTTAACATTTGATTAGTTATGCTGTTTTATTAAGATAGATTGACTGATTTATTTATCTAATTAATATTTAATTTATTTAACTTTACAATTTTAAGCTTTAAGTTTGATTTTTTTCTAAATTATGTAACTTTTAGCATATGTATTTGTTTTAAAATTTATTTTGAAAGCACAAGCACATTAAGGATTACGATTATTTTTTTGTGTGTACTAGCTTTAAATATTTTTATATATGTACATATGTATGTACACATGTATGTAGGTAAGTAGGTATGTATGTATGTATTTTTAGAGTAAAGATTTAAAATTATTTCAAAGATTCATGTTAAAATTTTATTCTCATACTCAAGATTTATGTAATATTATTCACTTCATTTAAAACATCAATTTTGGGGATACTTTATAAATTTTTTCACCTCAAGGATTTTGCAAAACACACACACAGGTTAAGTGACATTATTATGACATCGGATCGAAGGTAATTTCACATCAAAAGCTGAAAATGAAAAGACAATTTTTAATAAAAATTCGTAAACAAATTCTGGGAAAAAATAAGAATTAGAAAAGTTGGTATGTGCATACAAAGGTATAACACTTGATTAACGACAGTAAATACATAATAAATTTGTTGATGCAAACCGATGTATGAGTATACAGTTACTCAAATAGTTTTTTATAAAATACGCAATTTTCTCAGGGCATTTTTTTCGTTACTTTTTTCGAAAAGTTTAATTTTTTCTTATAACAAATACATATACATAACTCAAAATTTTAAACTTTGCACAAAATGTATAAAAATTCAAAAAAATTTCATAAAATATTTTAACCTTTTCAACTTAATTTTTGGATCTGGGGTTTTTCTAGCTCATTTAATTTAAGCATTGTATTACGCAAGCTTCAAGATTCTAGAAATGATTTTTGATACTTGTTTGAAATTTTGAAAAAATTTTTTTAGCCGCTGAACATTATTGTGGTAAAATTAAATGGGCTACAAAATTGCCTACCCAAAATGTTTCTAAAAATTCTGATTACAAATTTTGAAAATTTGTTGAATTTTTATAAATTGTTTCCCAAATTTGAAGTTTTGATTTTTATTCATTTTGCTATAAAACAACTTCAAGTTGTATTAAAAATTACCAAAAAAGGCCTAGCGTAAGAAACATTGTAAAAATTCCGTATGTCAAACCTTAACCGGGAAAAAATTTTAAACATAAATTTTAAATTTTAATTTGTGGCAGAAATGTTCTTGGATCATCAAGATGCGTGTAAGGTGCATTGGGTTATATTTTTTCTAATATTCAAAAAAAAAACTCGCTTTCGGAAAAAAATTTAGTTAGAGCATTTTCATGTCAAAGTTACGCTATATACATAAATAAATGAATATATGTATGTATGTGTGTAGGTAAGTAGGTAAATAGGTGCGCGCAGCTGAATTAACAAAGTAAGAGTGGCAGTTTTGAGAGGGGGCGTTCATACGTAAATCAAGCGATAACTTTTTGGGCGCTTTTTTACCTCCGAATTCAAAGTGATTTATGGTGATTTTTTTAAGTTCTCCTCTCTCCAGCACATAAAGAAATCACACATTCCTTCCACCAATTCATTTTAATCAAAAATAATGAAATAAACCAACACACTAATTATTAAAAATATGTCTATACTATAGTAAAGCTGTAGAAAATTCGTGTCTGTACATTTAAGATTTATTTAAAAGAATCAGCGAAGATGATGCTGAGAATGTACAAGAATACAATGGGACCATTCTTACCATTGGTTGCTATTTGTTTGTCTGTTTGAGCTACTGAACTACTGAATGGATTTTCATGGGGCTTAACAGGAACCTCGGTAATAAGATAAGGTGTAACTTATCAAAATATTAAATTAAAAATCAGCAACTTTTGTAAAAACACTTTAAAATGATTTTTTTTTTAATAAGATCTTATTTTTTCAACGTCATCAACGTATGCCGGTGTTATTTTTTGTTGTTGATATTTTTTGAAAAATGTTTAGCTCCAATTAAAGTGAATGTCAGTTTGCTGGATAACAACGGTGAATCCATTTATACGATTTATGTATGTAGGTTGGAGGATAACGCCAAAAATGATTTTGACAATAAAAAACAAAAAGTGAAGGCCTGTGTATAACTAGTATAAAATTGAAATCAAATCCAAATAAATATACATATATGATGTTTATTAAAGTTAAAACGAACTTTTAATAATGAATTGATAGCCATACTATTATTGAAGTTATTTGTAATAAATTATAAAAATTATCACCAATTTTTTTTATATAAATTAGGGCGAAATTAAAAAAGAGTGAATACTTAAACTGTGTTAAGGTTTGAGTAGACAAAAACTGCATGCTCAGAATTTTGAATTAGAACTCAAAATCTAGGCTTAGTGTTGAAACCCCAATTTTCAATATAATGGAGTATATATTTACTATGCCTCCTCAACTTCGTATACGGAGTGCGACAGTGCCAGTTCTGCTTATTTTTATTTTATTTGTTTAGCAGTTTTACGATAAGGGTTGCATTTTTAGGTAAAATTATAAAATTTGAGAAATTTTTAAGTGGAATTTCAGTTCGGAAACAGTTCGGTTGGATTTTCGAAATTCGAATATATTAAACCGATTCGCAGCCCTGAAAATTTAGACCACCTATTAGTGTCTGCAGGTAATGCGCTTGTCATGTTCACTTATGTATGATCGTCGATGCATTGGAAGATTATGACTCTAAAGTCATTTGACTTAATAAAGATTTATGCCATTATTTCGAAAAATTTATTTTCAACTTTTCATAAAATTTCATAGTCAAAATTAATTAGTTAGTTTCGATATTTTTGACAGTTAACCCATTGAAAATTATGTCATGCAAATAAATATAAGTACCAAATTAATTTTGAATATAAATAAGTTCCATGGATTTTCCCATTCGCAAAGCAATTAAAATCTATTTTATTATTATGAATATAGCTGTTAACTAATTTTTTTGTACATATTTATTTACCTGCTATTTTTAAATGCGTTTTGTAAAAGAGATTTATTTTTGCTTGTCACTTCCTAAGTGAAGAAAAATGCATCTGCGTATGGCTTCAACATTCCGCTAAAGCATTTATTCTACTGACATATTTATGTATGTACGGATGTGTATAAAGTCTCAAATTTCACAACAACCAAGTGAAAATCACAATAACAAAAAAAAATGTAGGTCAAGTAACTCAAATAATATGTTCGATAACTGAATGTATAATAAAGATATCAATAAACATACACGTGTATAAGAAATAAACAAATATGTAGGCACATGCTAACTATTTACAATATTAAGTCATACATATGTACATATGTTTGTGTGCATAAAAGTGTGTACTAGGATAACTAACACCAGGTTTACGATGTCTTAAAAATTGGTAATTATTAAAAAATTGTATCTAAATTAAAAGAACTTTGAAGTATACAGCAAACAACATGCAGCTTCGACGAGAACCAAACTGGAAGGATTATTATTTTTGAATATGTAGTACTTGGAGTAAATGTAAGTTCTTCAATTTGCGTTACAACATCAAGACGCACATTGCAAATTGTAGGAGAAGCTCGGCCAAACATCTAGCTGATTATTATTATTATTATTTTCAATCGAGACAACTTTCTAAGTGGGGATATCGAGCACTAGCGGCGAACAAAAATGTAAGCGAAATGTTTTTTTCTTTAATTTTCTTTTCTAATCGCTTTAGGAGGGTTTCTGCATCAAAAAGGAAATTTTGAAAAATATCGCTTGCGTTTTTCCCCCGTTAGAGCTCAATACATTTTAAAAACGAAGGAAAGGGTCAACTGAATAAAAAAATTGTATTTTTATGAAAAAATTTGTTAGCGCTGAACTGAAGCTAAGCACTCTTGTTAATACCAATACCATTTTATTAATACATTTTAGGCAACATCTTCATTTCTTTTTAAATGTCCAATTTACTCTGGTTTCCAGTATCTCTTAGGACACATATGTATGTACATACATACCTACATACATATCTGAAAAATTTTCCGCGCTTTTTATATCAATTTATATTTGCAAAATGGATTTGAAATTTGTTAGAAATAAATTTATTCACAAGATGACGTAACATGTGATAAAATCATTAAATTTTTATAATATGTTAAATTAATTGTTTTTTTCTACAACAACAACAACGATTACATATAAATTTTAAGCCACTAGAAAATTTTAATAACTTTCGTGTAAGTATTTTTATTCGAATAACTTTTAAAAAATTTAGATATTTCTAATCTGTATTTATTTGCAAATTATTTTTAGCTGTTCTGGTTATTTCATGCGTTCAACAATTTGCATCAAAACTGTGACAATTTCGATTTGACGGTAATGACAAAAAAAATAAATAAAATACTAAATTGTTTGCATTTCGTGTCATATTTTTCCATCAAATATTTGACTTAATGAAAACCAAATATTAGGTATAGGATTTTTTTTTTTTTAAATCAATTTTTCTTACTAATTGTATTCAACATTTTCCATTATATACACAACTTTAAATAAGAGTTTTAGTGCGCCTTTTTTTAGATACATTCACCCATCGAGTATATTAATTTTGTGCCGTCACTTATAAGATATGGAGGTGCTCTCACTGACGTGTGGCATACATACTTACATCCATACATACATAGATATATGTATATTACATATGAACACACGTATGCACATACACACATACAACGTGTTATTTTTCTCTCCTTTTTATTATCTACTCTTTCTACAAGTATAAAACCTACTAAATGATAGGCATTTATAACTTTTTTGCATGTTTATACTTGTACATATGGGCATACACCTGTGCATACTTATGAACTTTAAGTATATATGTACATACATATGTACATATGTATGTACATATATAAATATGATTGTAGAAATGTATGTACATATGTATATCATTTATTTGTTTTTTTTTTTTTTTTTTTGCCTGTAATAAAACTGGCACACAAGCAAATATTGCTGGTGGGACGGCAAGAGGAGTGTGTACATAGGGGCCATAAGTACCGGAAAAGTACTTTCAGTGGAACATTTTTTTTTTAACAATACAACAGATACTATCATTAATTCCAAAGATATAATTTTTAATACGATACTCAAATTTTATTAATTTCAGAGTTTATCCGCCGCTGTTTATTTTAAGAATTTGAACTTAATCTCATCGCCGAGCCCTTTCCTAGATATTACAAATTGCGGTCATATTTTCACATTTCAAAACAAAATTTATAACCTTAAAAAGTTAGTCATTCAACCAAAACACTGTGCACTTTTTGGCTCACACACACACACACAAACTCACACGAACACTTGACAGTCGCACGCCCGCACACCTTCAAATTAGCAAAGAAAAAGTTTGTACGAAACGTAGGAATTTTAACATTTCATATTTTCCCCACCAATTGAATTGGTCCAATTAGATAACATAAATTTTTCCTTTTGCGCTTCAATGTGAAGTTTGTATATAAAGTTATTCGTTTTTATTTTTAACTTAGTTAAGTTTGTCGTCATGTATTTTTCTCCAGTGTGCCGTCACGGTACAAAAGATTGAAAAATCAATGACGGGCAGCAACAAAAACAACAGGCAGCGTACTGAAGAGCAAAAACACAAGTGGCAGCGCCGACAACTACGGTAGCGAAATAACAGTAGAACAGTATCTACTTAGTTTGGGACACATAAAATTTAGATAAGCCAATCAATTCGTATGAGTCTTGATATTTTAATATTTATTTTAGCAAAAGCGAATAGCTTTTTCGCCGGTCTTTTTTACGATAACGTATGTACATATGTACATACGTAAGTATGATTTTTTATACACCCCATTATCCATCTGCTTTTATTCTCTTTAATATATGTATCTTTTCGCACCTTACTGAACTTGATCGAGCGTGCACCCATTTCTGCTTGAACTTAGGAATCTTGCCCCCCACTTTGAATGCAAATACATTTAAAAAAGAGAAAAAACAAAATTGCATCCGTGCAGTAGCAGCAGCTACGCAACTCTGCAGCGTTGTACGTCAAGGTACGACGTCGGCGATGGCGACGGTGGTTGCTGCTGCTACTGCTGCTACTGCCACTACCGCTGCTACTACTTTTACTGCTATTATGGTGGTGTAACACACAAATTTGAGAGCTCTGTTTTTTTTATCCAATTAAAAATTCTTATTTTTTCTTATTAGATTTTAGCAAATCACACTGCTGCCATGCATTTAAATAGTTTTAATGTATGTATGTACGTTAATTTAAAACAATATATAAATTTGATTTTGTGCTGCAATTACATTTTGAGTGTTGCAGAATTGCCCGCAAGCGAGTTTACATAGTATTTTGTGTTCTTTCTACACTTATATGTATATATTTTATCCAGCTCTTTCAACCACTTTTTTTTGCTGTTTTCTCAAGGCTTTAAAACACCGCGTCAACTAAACGTTTTTTCACGACGGCATCAACATAACTAATGAAAGTTCTCTGGTTAGACATGAACACCATCCACATAACTGGGCGTTCCACAGTCCACGCATGCCTCGTCTACATTATTCTAATAAGCATGAAGTTGGCTTTGATTGTCAGACCAGTTAGTATATTCCAATAAGAAAATCTACTGTTTTGTGCAAATTTCCTTTGTGTTGACATTCGTTTCTGTTATGCTTTTTCATATCCATTATTTATCAAATATTGGGTATTCACACACAACACAAATTACACATGTAAAATAAAAAATGTTATTACAAAGTACGGATACTTCTTCTATAACTCAAACAGTTCGGACCGTTTTGTCAACTGACTGTTAAAGTGAACATTTCGCAATGGGCAGATAAATTTCTCGACAAAATATAAATTGAGTTTCATTTCCGTAATATCCTTCATTTAACACTAGTGAATAGGTGGCAGTGCCGCCCTCAAAGTCAGAAATAAAAAAAAACACCCAACAACTTTGTTATGTCGCATATATTTTTAAATAAAACCATGGGTGTTCCTATAGAAAAAAACGAAGTAAAAAATTTATTTGCGAACAGGGCATTTTAAAGGTTTTATTAAGTGCGTGCAACTAAATTGTTTGCAACACATCAAACAGCTGTTTTATTTTTAAAAACCAAAAATGTAACCTAGTGAATTGATCGCTTATTAAATTTGTTGACGGGTAAGCATAGCAGGCGCGCGAAATATCGAAAATGCGTTTGAAAAAGTATACGAATACGGAAAAAGTAAGGACGGCTTAGGGATTACAAATGTAGAATTTTAACTGAATTAACTGAACCGTACGCTAGTTACTTAGTTTACAAAATAATTCTGGTAACAAAATTATAGGCTCGTAAATTGCTAAAAAAAATTGTATCTTCATTTTGTGAACAGCACTTGTGGTATTCGCTTTTCAACACTGCTGACATTCATTGTATTCTTTGATCGCTGGCAACGTCATAAAGTGAGTAATTTTCAGACGGAGAAAATCGAGGAGACTGTTGCCTGTATAAATTGTTAAATAAAGTACTTAAATTTACTATTTTACTTAAGTTTCAATAGAGCAAAAGTGTAATAGACATTGAATAAAATGATAATTATTTTTGCACAGCTTGCAAATAAGTTTCTTAACGCTTTAATAGAAGCATAAAAATATTGATTTTCATAGCATCGTCAATCCTCGGCGATTTATCTAACCTTGGCCGAAGTGAAAATACAAATTTTAACATTTTAGTTTATTAATTACACTATACAGCCAACAAATATTTAAAACAATCAAATAGTTCAAGTAAAATTAACAAGCACTGCAGTGCCTAATATGGCATAAAGCAATTTTTATATATTTTAAATGACATCATCACTATGGATACTGAGCACCTTATTTGCATTTTGCAGTTCCATTACATCCATATACGTACAAATATTTGCTATTGTAATAAATTTTCTTTAATATCTCACAGTAAAAACAAGGCTTTGGCTTTAATAGTAAACCAAAAAGCCACCTACCTTCAGCATGGATCGCAAAGCTGAATTGGAACGCAAGAAGGCCAAATTGGCAGCTCTTCGCGAAGAGAAAGATCGGCGAAGACGTGAAAAGGAGATGAAGGATATGGAAGAAGCTGCTGGACGTATCGGTGGTGGTGTTGGCATTGATAAGGATCAGAGAAAGTAAGGTTTTTCAGTATTTTTGATACAATAATTCCATTTAAATGTACGTATTTGTTTATGTTGCTCATAGAGATTTAGATGAGATGTTATCATCGCTGGGAGTTGCACCCGTATCAGAGGTATTGTCTTCATTGTCATCTGTAAACTCGCTCACTTCGGACAACTCCAACACTCAAACGCCGGACGCTAGTCTACAAGCGAATATGAATGGGGTCGGGTAAGTGTCGCATAAATGTTGTGCATAATTAGAGATAGTTGAAACAGCTTTCGTAATTAATATTTTTTTATCAGCAGAGTCGCTAAGAAGCCGCCATTAAACTTGAGCATTTACAACGTGCAGGCAACCAACATTCCACCAAAGGAAGCGGTGGTCTACTCAAGACAAACGCAAACAACTAGTACTGGAGGGCACGAACGTGATGGTGGGTACAAAAAACATGTATATTTAAATTGCTTATGTTCGATTGGTTGGTGTTAATATTCAGTAAATTGTTAATTGTGCAAAATTCATTAATATATATTTACCTTAACGGAAGGCTTCAACTTAAAAAAAGAAAAATACCTGCATACAATTTGTAATTATTAAAGTCACTTTAAAGGATCAAGAAGGTTTTTCCCCAATAACTCGAGCATTGATTAATCGCTCTGCGAAAATTTGACGTCTGCTCGATATATGTTAATATTTAATTACTAAAGTTGAGTTGTCTGGGAATAATTTCTCTTGAAACCTTTGCATTTAATTTGCTTTTGACAAACTTCACCCGATTACTCCAAATCGATGCTAATGCTACCAAATATATTTGTATACACATTTCAATACACAATTAAATTATTACAAAACCACAAACACGCATGTGAATGTGTGCATATAGCTATATTGCGTAATTAATATTCTTTGTATATTTTGTACGCATGTATGTATTTTGTAATGAAACGCATTATTCAGCACTAATTGCCAAGCATCACAGTATCTTCTATATCTAGTCACATTTTCATTCGGCTAACTATCCAGTAAATATTGAGTTGCCCCTCCCAAAAAATTACTTGTATAAAAAAACTTAACATGAAAATCATAGTGAAATAAAATAACAAATACAGTTCTTTCTTGCCACTCCTCACCTCTATCAGGATACATGGAGGATTGGTGGAGACCACGCAAAGGTACTGGTATTTATTATTTCAGCATAACGAAAATTAAAAACAAAAACATCTAAAAGTTACATATATAAAAATCATTTGCGAAATTGTTTTAAAACATACATACTTTAATTTCTCACATGCACCTGGCTACATACATAAATATTTACATCGAATTTTGAATGCACATGCAACTATGGCCAGTTCCTTTTCACTTTTTTTTATAATTTAAAGCTAATCCCTCACAGTTTCCCCTTAAGTTTTATTAGTTTGAAACTTTCTGTATAATTACATTTTGAATTTCAGCGGCTTTATTGATCACTTTCAATAATTTTATGTATTTACTATATACAGTCCCGGATAAAGTATTGGTACAGTATTTTATTTTTAATATTATTCACAATGTTCTTGATGCTAAAACTTTTAAACGTTCATTTTTTACCAAAATATGGTTAATTCTATAATCATAAATTATATTATAAGTCTCAATTTCATACTTTTTACAAAAGTTGCACAAAAATTCAGCAATTTAAAAAAATCAATGTCATTACAATTTTAAACTTTTTAATTCAAACTTTAAAAAAATATATACATGCATTTTTAACTGACAATGTTGAGCATTTTTTACACTCAAAATAATTTTTAGCTATCGTTATATGGAGGAAAATGCCCAACAGTGTCTGTAAAAAAATCACTCAACGCGAATTTTTAGTCACTGGAAATTTTATTATATTGGAATTGAATGGGCCACATTTCTTATTCAAAATATGATTGATATGTTTAAAAATGTATTGCCATTTTTTTTATTTGCTAAATTATTGTTAATAGTGTACAAGGCTGGAAATTCGAACTTTACTGTTTTTTTTTTTTGCTATAGAATGAGATATATAGTTTAATACAAAAAAAAAAACAAATACAAAAAGTTAGTGTGCCAATACTTTTTCCCGACACTGTATTTTTTATTTAACTATTAAACTGAACTTTCCCATTATGCACAAATTATATGTCTAATAAAAGATATAACTTCTTTTTTGTTTTGTTTTTAGCTCATGCAACGGATTACTATGGTGAGTAGTGTTTTGAGTATAAATTAAATTATATGCAAATATCCATATACTACGTACATTATATTCAAGTGTGCACGGTCTCTGAATGTGTATTTTCGAATGTATAGCTATACATATTTTTAATACGTAAAATTTTTATTTTATATATTGGCAATCTATGTATGTAAATCTATTAGCCTATACGTATTTAAATTCTTTCTTTCATGTAAAAAAAAAAGAAGATATTTCGTACTGTGAAGTGCATAGTGAAATTGTAGTTTTTAGCTTAATAATTTTTGTTTCGTTTGTTTCACTCTTTTGCGCAAATGGACAAGCCGTTTATGGCTCCATCTTGGCCATATTGGACATATGTATTTACTTTTAAGTTTTCGCCTGTATAATCGATACACATTATAATTTTTTTCTCCACCCATTTTATTATTTCGATTTGGTAAATCGAAAAAAAAAAGAAAATATTTATTATTTATGAGTTGTTGGAACATGTAGAGCCTGGTAGATATTGAATTTTATCATTTTTTTTTTCAGTTAGTAATCGGAAAAATAATACTTTCAGTTCCAAAAATTAATTCATACATGCATATATACAATATAAACGGTATCAATATAATAACAATTTGACATGCTAGATGTATTGTGGCGAATACCTACAGCTTTTTAGTTCGTTATTGTAGATTTTTCTCCCCCAACCTTAAATCATGCAAATATGTTCATAATAAAAACAAACAAAAAATGTTAACATTCGCTGGAAGGGCGATGATTATTCATTGTTTTCGTGTGCATTTAATCATGGGTGTACATTATAAAAAAATGTTAAAAAAAAAATACAAAATACAAAACTTATGCATGCTAATTTCGTAATGATCATACATATGTATATTTGAAATTACTATTTTAAAAATTTTAAAAAGATATTTTATTAGTTAGCGGACGATCAACACGTTCTGTTTGCTTCAAAATATTTAGTTCAGAGTTTTAAACATATAACATACATATATTTTTCACAATTAAAATACTGTACCAGTTTTTATGGATTCTCTAAATTTGAGGATATCATAATTTACTTAATTTGCATTTCAACATGTTGAATGTTTCTATAAAAATCCACTAAAAATCAAGTGAAAAATATCAAAAATTTACTTCAATCATCTTTATTCTATATATTTTTCAAGACGAATACAATCTAAATCCGGGTTTAGAGTGGGAGGATGAGTTCACAGGTAGGTAACATCTGCTCCAATATTTTATGACAGTAGTGGAATCGACATGAAGCAAAATAGGAACGTGACAAATTCTCTGCAAACAAAAAGAAAAACACACAAGGTTTAAAAAAAAAATTTAGTATCACAAAAAGCTCGCATATCGCAAACTGCTTTTAATTTGTATGTAAATGTCCAACTTCGCGTTATAAGATACAAATTTGTATAAGGTTTATGGTGGCTGAATTGCAAAAAAAGAACAAAAAAACCAAGGCTCTTGACTCACCTTATGTTGTGTTAACTGCTTCTATAAGTAAAAAAAAAACTATTTGTATAAATATGCAATACGACACACCGTTTATGTTTCATCCCCAAACAATCCTATCCTTTCCCTCTATCTCCCCTATTCTCCTTATGTAATACATATATGTATCATTAACCAAACAAAAACAAAAACTATAGCATGTCATTAATATTTATAATGTTACTCATTAATACATAATCCATATAACCAAATGAAACAAAGTAAAAATAAAAAACAATGAGATTTGATGATGGCATAAAATATAGCAAAAAAAAATGTATTTGAAATATAATGAGTATGTAATCTCTTTTCGTTAGTTGCTATTAAATAACGTAGAGCATATGAACTTGAACTTAACTAACAATACGTAACTTTTTCATAACTCGAAACTCACGGTAGACATTGAAAAAATAATAATTTGTATTATTATTCGAAAAATAATTACAAATAATTTATTCTGGTCTGGATGCGCAATTAATGCAGTATGGAAAGTATCCGTATATTTTCAGGCAGACCTATTCGAATTTTTGTTTTTAACATAAATTTTGCTGACTTGCAAACTTTGCTGAAGTCCTTCAGGTTTACAAAATGAAGAGTATTGGTTTGCTTAAATTCAATTAATGAATTCCCTAATTTAAGCTTAGCCTCCACCTCTAAAGAAAAGTCGCAAGAAATATTGTTTTTATTATTTCTGTTGCTTGAAAGAGTTCTTTACCGTTATTTTCTCCAAGAAATAAATATTCGAGCATTGTTTTCTTAAACGTCCATGTCCAAGCCAAAAGGTAGTCATCACAAATCAAAGTTAATCCACATTACTAACTATGGCTGTCCACACCGACGTTTGAGGTTTACAATTCATATGAGGTGATTGCGACATTACAAATGCAAGAACCATGTATTGCTTTTGAGTGGAGTAAATGACAGCGAAACTAAGAAAACCAAGCATAGACGAACGGGTGGAAAGAGAAACAAAAAAGAAAGCATACATTTGTCAAATTCGAATGTACATAGAAAGTGAAAATGAGAAGAAAACAAACATGTTTGACATTTTCAATACGCAAGGCGAAGATAGAACAAGCATTCAGCTCATGGGGCGCTACCACCTTACATGAATTCATCTTGGTTTGTTTCGTTTTCACTGAAGTTTGAAATTTATTTTCACAAACAGATTGCTCACAGAGGATTAAATGTGGATAAGTCCTAAGTATAAGAGCTGCGAACTGATTTAAGAAATTTTTGATACATTTGAATGAAAATCAAATATTATACCTATGGAGACTGAAACAACTAATAACATGGTGATCTTTTTTTGCATTATTTATAATGTGTTTCACGAAAAGTGTTGTTTGTTAACTTTAGTTCGTTTCGCTCTTCAACAAAAAGCATATAAACCAAAAATTCAAACTGTACAAAATTTATAAACATACAAAAATTTACCATTTCGAATATTTAATCAGAATTTTATGAAATTTTGGTTTTACGCACATTTTCCATCGTGCGAATGGATTTTATATAAATTTTCGTTATTTTTTTGTGCTGTCGTTTTTGCAAAATAAAAGAGTCCAACACCAAAACTAAAAAAAACAAGTAAAAACAGTGCTGTCTTCGGCTATGCCGAAGGCTTCATACCTTTCATGAATGGAAGAATAGTAAAAAACGTGTTATTGTATTACTATTTCGTATTACCTATAGTTAAAAGCGAAAATTTCCTTCAAATCAATAAAAATAATTCTAGTAAAGGCATTGTTATAAATTATTTAATGCTTTTCCTTATGTAATTAAAAAGAACTATGTTTTAAGAAGGGAATGGTTTTTGAATATTTTTAATATCGTATCGACGCTTGATATTCAACATTTAAAAAAAAAAAATAATTAAGTATTAATATGTAAGACCTACATATGTCGGTCTTTGAAAACAGTTATCAGATCCGTAAATAGTTCCCAAACGTTTAACGCTATGATTCATGTGATATTGCGCTGAGCTTATTACTTTTCGCAATAAATATTTGTCCTGAATTTATCTTGCCGATTTACACTGTGAACTCCGATCTTGATGAATACTAATATATAGCTAATAATGGTTGATGTTTGTGCAAAATTTCAAGCCTTTAGCTGTTTAAATGGAGGAGTTATGGTGCAAAATGCAATATCTGAACAATCGGTTGTATGGGAGCTATATGTTATATTTCTCCGATCTTCATGATTTTCAATACTGATACGTAGCTAATAATGGCTGATATTTCTGCAAAATTTCAAGCCTTTAGCTGTTTAAATGGAGGAGTTATGGTGCAAAATGCAATATCTGAACAATCGGTTGTATTATATGTTATAGTCACCCGATCTGGCCGATTCCGACAAATGTTTAATCATTTGTACAACGACACCTGCTCACCAAATTTCATCAAAATAGCTCTAAAATTGAGGGACTAGTTTGCGTTCAAACAGACGGACAGACGGACAGACGGACAGACAGACGGACATGGCTAAATCGACTCAGCTCATCGTCCTGATCATTTAGGTATACTTTTTGATGGGTCTATCTCTTCTCCTTCTGGCACTTACAAACATCGGACCAAACTTAATATACCATTTCATTCTCATGAAAGGTATAAAAATTGGTAAAATATCAACTGGTATTTTTATGCTAAAATTACATGAGCGTGCCCCAAAATTTCGAATATACGAATAATCGCTGTTGTTCGAACATTTTATTGGTTAAGAAATTAGGGACTTTTCGATAACGATGAAAATGAGTTTTGAATTGTCAAAATATGTCTATTATGTACATCGGCTTCAATTCATATTTGAAGGGCAATTATGACATTTTTTTCGAAATCGAACTACACTTTTATTTATATTTCACATACAATGATTCAAATATTTGGCAATATGATGATTTTATAACAAAAATCGTAAATATCCGAGTTTCAAACTACTTATCTACAAAATTAAAAAAATTTCAACAAATTTTCATCAAAATTTTCAATTTTTAATTTGTATTTTGCAAAAACTTTTAGGTATACAATTTTCTAGCTTATTCTATTTGTCGCAATTTTATGTCATATAATGGACGGATTTTATATAAATTCAATTTGATTTTTAATATTAAACATTTTATGCCATAGAAACTGCATACCTTAAAAGAAAAAAACAAAAAAAGAAAGAACAATATTATGCTAAAATTCAAAAAATTATGTACACCTAACAGTTTTCCAAAAATTTGAATGAAAAAAATTTGAAACTTTGATGAAAAAAATTCTTGAATTTTTATAAATTTTGAAATTATGTTTTATAACTTTTTGTTATATTACGAACTAAAAAAGTTTTATAAAAAATTTACGGAAAAAATATCATTAAAATCTTTACGAATATTAAAAACAAAGGCACCAGCGTTGTGCCATCTTCAGTGTCAAGACTAAAGTCTCCATGACATTACCAAAGGGCCTAAATCACCATTAATTTGTTTACAGTTAGCCTAGTCTTACTGTAGTCTAATGGAAAATGTGAAAAAAAGATCACTTATAAACTTTGGTAAAGATAATATTTTTGGATACCCAAAAACTTATTAAGTTCTTTCCTGTGTTCCACGCGGGATCACAAAATATCACATAAGTCAGAAAATTGTTAATATTGAACCAAAATTTAAGCATATTGGATCGTAATTTTTGTTAGTAGTCTAGCAAACGTTGCCAGTCAAACTGTCAAGCTAGCAAACTTGGCACCTCGTTATTTACTTGGCGCTTTTTTAGATTTACACAAACAAAATATATGTTTAACAAATAACGAGCGAGGTGTGAAGATCCCTATGGAAATTTTATAACGAACGAGAGTTAACTAATCACGGGACTGCGGTTGAACAAGTTTAGCTTCAATAGAACCATTTCGAAGGGCTTGAGATAAGAACTTAACTTATAGTGATGCAAATTTTGCCTTCAGATTAATAAATCACAATTTTGCTTACAAAAATTATCTCTGTAATAAAACTTATGCGGATATGACCTCTTAACTAACGCCCCATGAGTAACTAATCAATTAAAGTTAACTTCAAAACAATGAAATTTTGAACTTGACGTAAAAAAGTAATAAGTTGAGGGAAGTTATTTGGTCAAAAATTTCTATTTCAACAGCTCACCTAAACTCGCCGGAATTTAAATTAATATCTAAATAAAACAATTAAAAGAAAGCCAGCTTAAGTTTCTCAATTTTTTTTTTTAATTTATATTTTTGTCTCATTTGGTGATACATATGCATAAACGAAACCCCATTCACATTTTTAACAGACATAAAAAACCCTTTGATCATACACGCTTCATACATATGTAAAGCAAAGTTATTTACAAAAAAAAAAAAAAACACGAAAAGAAAACATTTTCTCCTTCAAACGCTTACTTTGGTTTTTCTTCCACACTCCAGCCAAACCAGAACCAGAAAATGCACTGCATTGTTTACATACATACATACATACATATGTATGTATGTACACAACATGTATACATATCTATATTTTAGTTAATGGCATACCGAAATCTTTCTTAGGATGTACTATCTTATGAATATCTGAAATATAAATTGGGTGGAGAAACGTGAATATAATAAGATAAACATTTTTATAATTAAAAACAAAAAAACAAAACAAATAAAATGAATAAATAACTAATTCCTTTATAAATTCTGAAACACACACTTTTTTACAGTTATGTTAAATAATTGGCTCTTTTGTACATTATTATTTATGACCGACTATGAATACAGCCGAGGTTTGCTGTGTTTAGTTATTTTTTTCTCTTCATAACATAAAATTTTAATCTACATACATATAAATATATTAGGCTTAAATGGTTTGTACAGCATCACAAAAAAACCTTAGATGAAGTTCACAAAATATATAATAATATTCTTGTATCTAACCTCATTGCATTGTTGGCGCAATCTAAAAACTCACAGCCAATACACTCTGATAATATGTACGTAACACACACACTACTGCAAAGTTACCAAATGCGTGCAAATATTTTGAAATATTTTTTATATCGTTACGCGTTTTTTGCTCAGTTGGTTATACAAAAAGTATAATCGATGTAAAATAACGCTTTCAATTTTTCTAAACAATAAATTTTTGATATCCAAATTACAACAAAAAAAAATTAAAAATGCTAAATTGAATACAAAATTAGTATTTATTAAATTGGAGAAATTTTGTTAGTGCCGTTTTAACTTTTAACTCGCTTTTTTGATTTTTAAAATCGTTAGCTAACTGCCGAAAAAGTCACTTAGTATTAAATAAATTTTGATTTTCAAAATAAATTTTAAAATTATAGTTTTTTTATCTGTTGTGTGTGAAAAGAATCCTTTTGGGGGCTGAAAAACTATCCTTTATTATTCTATATCATAAATTTCATATTTTTTAAAATGTTTTCATGGATTTTCCACAGTGTGCGCTTATATCTATGTATATGAAAAGGTAAATATTCATGCACTAAATAAAAGATGTATACTTAAAAAACAAAACTCCAAGAATGTGCTCAAAGATATTTTATTTGAATAGAAACAAACTCTGCCCATAATTGTATATTGTACACACCTCGGATCACTAAAATAATAGCAAAATGTATTGACAAGTTTTAACAATTTTCTTTTTTAATTTTAATAATATTTTATAAAAAAAAATATAGCTAATTTTCTAACAAAAACCATGTAGTCAAAGTTTAAAACTTTTTGGAAAATTTTTAAAAATTCGATAAATTAAAAAAAAAGAGTGGAAATTTCTAACTTTTGAATGGAAATTTTTCGGGAATGCAGTAAATTTTAAGTAGCTGACAATTCGAGTTGGTTTTTGATAATTTTTTTTTATTGCTGCTGCGGAAGAAAAGGTGTCAGACCATCCGCAAAAAACTTGCCAAAAATCAACGGTATTTTGACTCACTGCAAACTAGCACTTTATCATACCAAAATTTAAAAACTGCAATGAAAAATTTGAACATTTGTAAATTTTGATTTGCATATATGATTTTTGTTAAAGATTAAGCTTTATTTTTATAAAAAAATTAATGAAAATTAAACAAACAAGGGATAAATTGTCGCACTCTTATTTATTTAACCGTAGGTGTATATATCGATTAGTATGAAATACAGTTCCCATCATTGTGGCATTCATATAAATACATACATACATACATACATACATTCATGTGTACCTCCATACTAGACACATAAATTATACACTTCATCATTAAAATATTTACAAACTTAAATTTGACTTGTATGTTTGTATAACTTGCATTAACCTTGCACGCTATCCCTATCATATGGCATTCACAGCACATGCGGCAAATTTTTCAATGTCCTTGAAAAAAATGTAATAAATGCGCAAACCTCAGTTATATAATTGACTCGTAAATTTGGCATTTTGATTTTTCAAATTTTTCAACATCTCAGGAGTGTAACCTTTTATCAGAAACCGTAGCAAAATTAACAGGGTACAGATATTAGAATTCAATTAATTTATTAATTAGTGCCTGAAGTTGCATAACTCAGGCGAAAAGCACCGAATAAGGCGAATTCATATGAAGTGTTAGCAGTAGTACCTACATATTTTGTTTTAGCTTTTGCGGCTTGGACTATAAAATTTATATCGAATGGCCAACGAGAGCATTCAGTATGTAAAGAAAAATTTCAATTTGACAATCCAAGCCGTAAGGCGAAAAAAAATCGAATCAGCTGATTTGGTAACACCAAGGCGATTTACTAATATAAGGTGGTGTCAAGCGCATACAAATCCTAGGTATTTTTTTATTGCTTTTTGTGCCGTAGAATGCCTTGATATACATAAGTGAAAGATAAAAGCACGGCGAATTAATTTTCTTCATTAGAATTCACTCAGGCAAGAAAATACAAAAAAAGTGATTTAAAACAAGGCGAATTAATATAAGGAAATCAAAATGTCATGATTAAGGAAAATAGAAAGAATGTAGGCATTAATTGTTGTTGATTTGTAAACAGAATACTTCGTCATTCCCTAATCAAAAAGAAGAAATCGCCTTGATTTAATTGTAGATAAAGCATTTCGCCTCTGCTGACATCAATTCGAATTCATGAAAGGTGATATCATCCCATAAGCTAAATGCTTGAAGATAGATCTTGTTGTTTTGTTTACATTTTCGCTTTCTGTTTACCTTCGAATTAGAAAATTCGAAATTCTTTCTTTAATTTGAGCGTCCATCCGTTCGTTTTTGGTTGTCTTTCTTAATTCCTCTGACATTCACTCCACGCAAAAGCGAAAACAAAATATATGGAGCTTTTGTATTTGAATTGCTTCCATCGCTTTATATGAATTCGCCTTGGCTGATATTCTACTGTACAAGTGTAGTGAAAGAAATGTCAAATCAGCCGATGTATTTAGTAACACCACCTTGTATGAATTCGCTTTGATATCCTAATGTACATATTTTGTTTTTTGCATTTTTTGAGGTAAAGGTCAAACGAAGTTACCCTATTTTGTGTTGGCTTTTACGGTTTCTTTATGTAAAGCCAAAGAAAAAAAAACAAATCAGCTGACTAGTAGCACCACCTGAGATAAATTCGGCTTGTGATACGCAAGTTCGAAAATCATAATTTATAACAATAAGAAATTTGATGATTTTTTATAACTTATGAACCGCTCTAAAATTAAGAGCAAATTATTGAATTTTAGAAAATCATTTTATCACAAATCGCTGAGTAAAATATTGAAATATCGCAGCTTGCAAGGCGAATTCATACAAGGTAATAGCATCCCACGAGCTGAATGCTTGGTCTTCTTTCCAAACTCGCTCGGTTTGTTTTGTTTACACAAACAAAATACAAGAGCAAACTGAGCGAATTCAGTTTTTGACATTTCACTCGGAAAATTGCACAGCGAATTCGCCTTGTTTATCTTGCTATCTATCACCTTCTATGGATCCACCTTGGCACCTTGCTTCATCAAACTGAGCATTGAAATCTCACATTGCTTTTTCATTAGATATACAGAGGATTTTGTTGAAGTAAAATAAAATATAAATATTATCTGTTTGTATGTATGTTCATAGCTCACAATCCACACTAAAATTGTTGCCTTTTCACTGCTATTTTTTCGCACATACTACTACAGTTCAAAACTCCTTGCAAAACAAAAAACAAAAACAAAAAACCGAAACCAGTCATTCATTGTTAAAATTCATACTGTACAGAAAAGCCAATTGAAAAATATGCTTAGAAAAAAGTAAGGAAATCTTTTTTAAAAAATCTTCGCGTCCGATAGAAACGAAAACGAAACAAAGTCAATTAAGAATTGTGTTAGCAATAACAACACTATTAGCAAGAAAGTAGAATTGTTCCTGTTCTGTCGATTGTCATATTCCTCTAGCTGTGTTAGTTTTATACATTAAACAGTGCTTGCATTTGATGCCCAAGGAGATGACGAAGAGAGTTCTCTACCACACTTGGATCATGGTTTTACCTCGAAATTGCCACCTGGTTACTTGACACACGGTTTGCCGACAGTGAAGGATGTGGCACCTGCCATAACACCACTAGAACAGAAGAAGGAGCAAGAGGAGAAAAAAGAGAGTGAGTTGAAACAAGTTCCTACCTTTTTGCTTCGAAATGCATTCATTTTCATTATATATCTGCCCCGCACTCCCCTACCTCCCCTCTATGTTTAGTTAAGGAACTTTCGGAAGAACAAAAGCAGATGATTGTTCTTTCTGAAGACTTCCAACGCTTTGTGCTGCGCGCTGGTCGTGTTGTTGAACGCGCACTCTCCGAGAATGTTGATATTTATACAGACTATATTGGTGCTGGCGACAATGAAGACACCAACGATGAACGTTCACATGCTCGTCTATCCTTGAATCGTGTTTTCTACGATGAACGTTGGTCGAAGAATCGTTGCATCACCTGCATGGATTGGTCTACACATTTCCCCGAACTGGTCGCCGCCTCATATCACAATAACGAGGAGAGCCCGAACGAACCCGATGGTGTTGTTATGGTTTGGAATACTAAATTTAAAAAACAAACACCCGAAGATATTTTCCATTGTCAAAGCGCAGTGATGTCAACGTGTTTTGCAAAATTCAATCCTAATTTAATATTAGGTGGCACATATTCGGGACAAATTGTATTGTGGGATAATCGCGTACAGAAACGAACACCAATGCAACGCACACCACTGAGCGCCGCTGCGCATACACATCCGGTCTATTGTTTGCAGGTTGTTGGTTCACAGAATGCCCACAATGTCATCTCCATATCTTCGGATGGCAAGTTATGCTCTTGGAGTTTGGACATGTTGTCACATCCACAGGACACATTGGAGTTGCAACAGCAGCGGCCATCGAAATCGATTGCAGTTACATGTATGGACTTCCCGGCGAATGAGATCAATAATTTGGTGATTGGCAGCGAGGATGGCTACGTGTACTCAGGTAAGAGAGTTTTAGGTTCATAGCGCTCGCCTTTAAATATGTACAGTTGTGCTCACAAAAATTGTAGCAAAGTCTATTGACAAGTTTTGACCATTTTGTCTAATTAAAAAATAAAATATATAGTTAATGCTATTACAATATCCATGTAAGTTAAGGTTTCAAACTTTCTAGAAAATTTATAAAAATTCAACAAAATTTAAAAAATGTCATCAAAATTTCTAACTTTTTAATCCGAATTTTTAGAAAATTTTCGTTGTAACTAAAAAACTTGATGACTTTTGTTATTTTTTTTGCATGCAAACCGAAAAAATTTCTAAAAATTGGGTAGAAAATATTTGATATTTTTGTGAAGATTTGTTGAATGCTAATTTTTGTACAAAGTTTGATATATTATTAATTATGATAACTTTTTTTTTTAATTAAAAAACTAATTAATTAAAAAATTAAAGAAAAAAAGAAATTGTCAATACTTGTCAAAATTTCGAGTTTCTATTATTTTTTTCCACCACATTCACTTATTAATTTTAATAAATTTTTACACCACTATAGTTTATTCCGTAACAAAAACCATGTGAACGGAATTTTAAACTTTCTGGAACGTTTATAAAAATACGAAAGTTAAAAAAAAACGCTATCAAATATGTTAACTTTTTGTCGATTTTTTAAAAAATAAATTAGCTTGAAAGTTCTGTATAAAATATTAGAAATTTGGTGAAAATTTGTTAAACTTTAATAAATTTTGTAAAAAAAAATTCAAATATTGATTTATATAATGTTTTTTATGTAATGCGCTAAACGTTTTTTTTTTGTAATAAAAAATTACAGAGGGAAATAAATTGGCAAAACTTAAAAAAATTTCGGGTTTCTATTATTTTTTCCACCACTGTATATATGCATGACGAGCTCAAACCAAAAGACAACGAAAAGCAATGCATTATTACGGTAAACGTTTTGCCATATTTTGCTAAGCATTGGCCGATAGTCGTCGAAATTTCAAACTTTTTAATCCGAATTTTTTTAAATTTTTTGATGAATTTGTTTATGATAAAAATGCAAGTTTGAAGCGGCTTAAACTTTTTTGATAATTTTTTTTTTTTGTGCGTTCTCTTCCATATAAAGAATATTTGAAATGGTTTTCATACAAAGTAGAATGCGCGGGCGGCGTTAAACCAATGAGTTATTTTTTTTTTACAATTTTTCTATAGAATTCAAATTTTATCATTTTAATTTTTGACCATTTTGTTCCATATTTAAATTTTGTTTAGCGAACCAAAAAACTTCTGAGAAACCCAAAGATTAATTTTTTATTGACTAAAATGCATTACGATTACTTTTCAAACTCGAACTCAAAATTGCTATTCTGCTTCTAGAGCGCGGTAAATTTTACATGCAGCGGTTTTATATTTTTTTTTAAATTTAAATGCTTACCCGAAGAGAAATATGAAATTTCTTGAAATTTTGTGCATTTTTCTAAAGTTTTGAACTTTGAAATATGTTTGTATATGGTTTCAGTTATAAAACTAACTATATTTTAATTTAAAAAAAATTAACAAAAATAATTTAATATCAAAACTTTCAGTCTCTGTATAAGAAAATGCGTAAAATAAAGTTAGTTTTTCACTATTAAATTGAATCCGTTAATTTTAAAAATTCAACGCACGTTTTCTGCATTTGCTTTAGCTTGTCGTCATGGCTCACGCACTGGCGTAAATGATGTCTTCGAAAAGCACTTGGGTCCGGTAACGGGAATCTCGACTCACTACAATCAATCGTCACCGGATTTCGGACACCTTTTCTTAACTTCCTCAATCGATTGGACTATTAAGTTGTGGTCACTAAAGGTAAATTATAAATAAATATTTGTTGTGGGTTTTTGTTTTTTTTCGCACTATCAACAATTTCAATACTTACTTATTTCAGGATACCAAACCTCTGTATTCCTTCGAAGATAACTCCGATTATGTCATGGATGTCGCATGGTCGCCCATTCATCCGGCACTCTTTGCTGCTGTCGATGGTAGCGGTCGTCTTGATTTGTGGAATCTTAATCAGGACACCGAAGTACCCGCAGCATCTGTTTTGGTTGAAGGTGCGCCAGCGTTGAATCGTGTATCGTGGACTCCGTCAGGTTTTCATGTGACCATCGGCGATGATACGGGTAAATTGTATGTCTACGATGTCACTGATCATCTGGCGCAGCCGTCACGTGATGAATGGTCGCGTTTCAATGCGACACTCAATGAGCTCAAAATGAATCAAAGCGATGATGTTTAAATCAAATACAAATGTGAATATGTACGTATGTATATGTTCATAATTGAATGGAGTTACGCGAGATAAACTAATTTAAAAAACAAAAAAGATTTCATTGATATTCCACTGCTATGGTCACTTGATATAAATAAGCTGGAATAATAATTACGATGCGTTTGAAAACTATAGCAGCAATAAATGTCAAAGGCAAAGTCATTAGAAATTCATTTAATGAATAAATATATAAAATAATTTGTGTTTTTTACAATAATAAGTTAAAAGATTTTATATAAACTCAAAAAACTTCAAATGTTTATTTTGTTTCTAATTATAAGAAGCTCACACTTTGTTTTTTTTTAAGTAATAAGTGCTTGAACGCAGCTTGCACTAAGTATTAATTGATTTATATAAAGTATGTATATTTTTCTAAATTTTGAATTAAATTGCGCTTTGGTGGTAGCACACTCTGTTAGTATTCTCAAATTTTTTTAAGTTTTTATTGAAATTCTGTTGTATGTTTTCTACGTTTTTAACTTATTAAAAGTACTTTCTTTTAAAATTGAAATCCTCTAAGAGCGTTAAACGAGTAGATATTCGTAAATATCAGGATTAAAAGAAAGATAAATTTAAAAGAAGGCGTAAATACTTGCGAATGCATACATTACTTATATAAAGATTTATTAAAAAATCCTATATAAATAAAGAAAGAACTGATGCTGAAAAACTCAAAATTTGTTTCTTTATTTTATTAATTTTTGAAGGAAATGGGTTTGAGTGTAAATTCTTGCAATAAACAAGTACACATAAAATTAATACTTAGAGCAGGGAATTCATTGCACTCTTCTTGTTACCTTTGTCATCAAATATTTTTACTTCAGGATATCTACAGTAACTCAAGCAAATGGCCATGTGTTGAGTTTTTTAAAATATACGTCTGTTTTTCGTGATAACTTTTCTTCGTTATGTTTTTATAATTAGTTCGTCATATAACCAAAACTTATAAATCAAAATTTCAAACCTTGTAAAAAAATTTATGAATTTTTGAGCAAACATTTTTTTTAGATTTATGTTTTAGGCACATTTTTCCATATGATTTACGGATAATTTTCTAAATTCCCCTTTTTAATACTTATTTATGCTGACAGTCAAGGCGAATTTATAGAAGGTGATGGCATAAGAGCAGCTGATTTGATTTTTTTTTATTCACCTACATGTACATATTTTGTTTTTGCTTTTGCGTATAAGCCTTCAAAAGCCGTAAAAGCAAAAACAAAATGTATTTTAAATTTTGACAACTCTTACGCAGAAACAAAAACAAAATACATAGGCATTTTGTAGTTGTATTTATAACACCACCTTGTTATGGATTCGCCTTGCTGACAGTCTTGCATATTTTCAGTCAATATCAAAATTTTCAAAAACCAACCGAAATTTTCAACCTCTTAGATCGGATAACTCAATAAAATATGGAGATATCTCAACGATACCGGTACATTCGTTGTAGTTTTGTATTGAAAATGGTCCAAATCGGATAATTGGAGTAAATTAGTTCAAGAAACAGCAAATTCTATGTTGTTCAAAATTGTTGGAATCAGCTTTTTTTATTACTAATAAATAGTTAAAAGTAAACATTTTCCAGAACGAATTGGCAAGCTCCTCTCCAAACGAAAGGTATTTTTGCTCTCTTAATTTCCTCTACTTTTCAATTTTTGATATGTGAACTCCAAATCTATCTCCTACATAAAGAAATATCAAAAAACTGCGTTATTTCAATAACTATAAAAAGTAATTTACTAAAATTTTATATAAAGAATTGCGTTAGAGAAAGGTATAAGCTCTCTTTAGAGCAATTAGACACAGAAGGACGATGTGAGAAAAAAGTTGGTCCTACAGTAACCAAATTTAACCTCCACGACGAAACATCCGGTTACGGACTGAACCTGAGAGGCTTCGCCGATGACCAAAAAATGGTAGTGTAGTATGGTACCGGATTTCAGCATAAAGAGATAAATCTGTCGCCGGATGGGAAAGCGAGAAATCAATTTGATCACGATAATATTCGCACGCGACTCTGTGCAGCAAAAAGTTCATGCCCAATAAAACACAAGGAAATCTCGACGTCGAAAAGCCCCAATAACAATTGAAAGCCAACTCGACTTGCGTTTCGGCTCTCTGAGACCAACGTTCTACAAAATTATATCTGAGGGCAATGGAACCACATTTTTTGCTCTTTACGTACTGTCCTGAAGAATTCATTGGTTTTCAGCGAACCCGAAACGACCTGGAAAATTTCCTGTAAGAATTACATTACCCGACTTGGACGAAACTCGATTGCTAAAAGCGCGGCTAAAGAACAACAACATAACACTCATCTAACCCCCCTCTCCCTCTGGTTCAAGCCTGTGGAAACAGCACGTTTTCTGGGCCTCCCCCTAGATGAGTTTGACGACTACGATCATGGGTGCATCTGCGCTACAACAACAACAATAGCAACAACAACAACATAATTGGATTGCAGCGAACTGAGCTATTCTAGCACGGTGATGAGGAGCTGGTAAAGTGGAAAATCATTTTTAAAATATGGTCGAGCGAATGCGTGTCAATTAGCGGTCCTGCAATTTTCACCAATAACCGTGGGATCAGTCTTAGTTAGCAGAGCGGCTTTAGACATGGCAAGTCCACCATCGACCAGATATTCACGTTACACAAAATCTTGGAAAATACCCGAGAGAAAAGAATACGCATAAACCATCTTTTGTTCGACTTCAATTCCGCTTTCGATAGTACGAGAAGAAGTTGCCTATATGCCGCGATGTCTGAATTTTTTATTCCAGTAAAACTAATACGACTAGTTAAATTGACGCTGAGCTGCTCCGCCTGATCCGTCAAAATTGCAAAGGACCTCCCGAGTCGTTTGATACCAAACGAGTTTTCAAACAGGGTGATTCTTTATCGTGCGCCTTCTTTAACTCTATGTTGGAAAAGATAATTCAAACTGCAGAATGAAATCACTAAGCCCAACTTCAACCACTTGCCAAAAGTGCTATTTTGATCTGAGTAGGCAACTGCGTAGTAAAGTCCTCCCTCGACGAACCAAACCCATAAGTAAAGGGTGGTTAAATTTTAAGGGCCGATGTTGAATGTGAACCACACCTAAAAGTCAAGTTTTTTTCTGCATTTCATTTGACATTTCTCAATTGCAGACTAACTCAATTTGAACATGGAAAGATACACAATCGAGCAACGTGTTAAAGTTATTCAGGCTTATTATAAAAATGGGTGTTCAATTCAAAATGCATATCGTGCACTTCGTGATTCAGCGATGAGGCACATTTTCACCTCAGTGGATTCGTCAATAAGCAGAATTGCCGCATTTGGGCGAGTGATAATCCAAGAGTGATTGTTGAAAAACCAATGCACCTACAAAGAGTGACTGTTTGGTGAGGTTTATGAGCTAGCGGCATCATCGGGCAGTTACTGTGGACGATATGTGGTTCCAACAGGATGGTGCCACTTGCCACACAGCCAACGAAACAATGGCTCTTTTGCGCGACAAATTCAATGGCCGTGTTATCTCACGTGGTGGCGATATCAACTGGCCAACAAGATCATGTAATTTGACACCGTCGGACTACTTTCTTTGGAGTTATTTGAAAGAAAAGGTATACGTCGATAAGCCAGCAACAATTCAAGAGCTAAAGGATGAGATAATTCGGCACATTAACGGCATAGAACCTCAATTATGCCTCAGCGTCATCGAAAATTTGGACCATCGGATGGAGGTGTGCCGCCGAGGTCGCGGCGGACATTTGGCCGATATTTTGCTCCATACATAATTGGACCACACCATATTATCATAATAAAAAGAAATTACAATAATTTCGAAAATAATTAGTGTTTTATTCAAAATCAACATCGGCCCTTAAAATTTATAAAGATAAGTCTCTTATCATGTCCGTCCTATTGTATGGCGCAGAATCATGGAGGCTGTCAACATCGGATAAGATGGCCCTTGTAGTGTTCGAGCGAAAGATTCTTTTGGAGCCTTACTTCTTTGCTATGCCGAATACCGCAGACGATGAATCGATGAGCTGGTGGTGGCAGAGGAAAAATAAGGCCTCCTCTGCGTTGGGAATTTCTTCACTTGGTATTTCCAATTGGCGCCAGTTAGCAGGGGGAAGGAACGACTGGCTTAATATGTTGAGTTTGGCCAAAATCGTGGAGCTGGTTATCGCGTCAATTATGTAAGTAAACACAATTTAAAAAATTATAGAAATCGGGAAAATCCACGAGCACCTCTCATGTAACCGTAATTTACAAAAGAATCAAAATATTAGATATTTGAATGAATAATATAGCAATTTCGTTCAAATTTTGTAGGAAGAATTAAATTAGAGAAAGAAACGCGGAAAAAATCAAATTTTATGAGATGGGCGTGTCACTGCCTTCTTAAGGAAACTACTTTATCGAACTTTACTAAAATTGGTCACACTTTGCATTTGAAATCTGCAAGCTAACTTTTGAAAGTTACTCGTATAAAATTCTGACAGTAACCACACCCAGTTCTCTACTTATAATAACGGTTATTTACAAACAAATAAGTAGTTGTTCACTCGAACTTAGTTTTTGTTCATAAAACGTGTAAATTTTGCATATTATTGGCGCTATTCGGTGTCTACAACTCCTCCGTTTTCTTGGAATTCATTTTTTCACAACCAAAACAAAAACGATACAGTTTTTTCATCGGAATTATAAAATTTATTATATTTTAAGACGTCGAACAAAATATTGCGCATAAATATTAAGAATTGTGGGAGCTGGGCTGATTTCTAAATAACTCCAAAACTTGAGTTTTTTTTAAATATAAATAGTTTTTTAACGTTTTTTTTTTAAATCACTTCAAATCATCAGTTTAAGCTTTAAGGACTGCAGAAAAATATTAAAATAAATTTCCAACGGGAAAACTTGAATACTCAGCCAAAACTTGAGTGATTTAGACTTGTGAGGGTATCATTGGAAAGGTACATATATATTTTATTTATTTTTAATTCTTTGCTAAGAAACCCATTTATGTCCGAATTTGGTGAAGGTGATTTTTTAAACCTAGTTTTAAACGGATCCAGCTCATATAAATCTTAAAAACTTACAAAAATATTTTAGTTTATGATTTAAATCAAAATTGGGTGATTCACTAGGTGTCATAATATGACATAAGTAATAAAGTCATAAAATTTTAGATTTCAAAAGATATATTTTTGGATTGTATCTATGGAAACAAATAATTAAAACTAAGCAATTTTGTATTTTTTAGTTTTATGACTTTATTACTTGTGACACATTAAAACGATGAAAAACCGCGCAACTTTTTTGCGAGGAAGCCTACTGTGCACATCTACATATGTACATCCAAGCAAAGTACTTTATTTCAATTATTTATTTCGTGTAACCTACGCTGAGAAGTAAAGGAAAGGAATTTTAGCTTTTCCATTTAAGCACTCACCCCAAATAATCGAGAGGCGACTTTCTTACATACCATAGTAGACAAAAGTAGCAAAGGGGGAAGAGCTAACTATCATATTAACAAGAATATAATGGCACAATAATACATTCATATGTACATATGTGCCTATGTATGTAAATATGTAAATATGTATGAACTTACATGTTACTTATATTATATGCGAGAGATTTCATTCAACGAACGAGCAGTTAAAGTGAAAGTGTTTGGGATTCAGTCGGTTTATGACTTTTGAGAAGTAAAGAAGAGACAAGATAGCAAAGCGCCGAAAATAATAAAGCGTAATATAACAAAATAATTAATTTTTCAAAGTATTTTGAGTATTCCATTGTAGTTATAATTCTTTCTAATCGCAATCTAGTAGAATGGATTACACAGTGAGTAAATAAATTTGAAAACTAATTACGCGCATATTGATTTTGTGTCCCTACATTTCATCGCCTTCATATATGTATGTAAATATGTACTTATATTATGGTATGCGTCATCATGTTTTTTCTACGTTAATAGCGAACTCCCACTGTTGTGCCTGCCGCCCCATTCGATGCCTCCGCAGATGCACAGGCTTTGCGCGCCGCTATGAAAGGTTTCGGTACGGATGAGGAGGCGATAATCAACTTACTCACCGCCCGCTCGAATGGCCAGCGACAGCAGATTAAGGCGCAATTCGAGACGGAATTCGGGCGTGACTTAGTCGATGACTTAAAGAGTGAATTGGGTGGTAAATTTGAGGATGTAATTGTGGCTTTAATGACGCCGCCCGTTGAATATTTATGTAAGCAGTTGCACGAAGCAATGGCCGGCATGGGAACGGATGAGGGGACACTTGTCGAAATTCTCTGCACCAAAACCAATGAAGAAATGCATGAAATCGTTGCCGCTTACGAAGCGAAATACGATCGCCCTTTGGCAGAACAAATGTGTAGCGAGACGTCTGGCTTCTTTCGACGCTTGCTGACATTGATTGTGACAGGGGTTCGCGATCCGGCTGGTAGTGTGGATGCCGTTAAAGCACATGAAGATGCAGAAGCACTTTACGCGGCTGGTGAAGCAAAGCTCGGCACCGACGAGGAGGTTTTCAATCGCATTATGTCGCACAGCAGTTTCGCACAATTGCGGCTGATCTTCGACGAGTACAAAGAACTTTCGGGGCAAACTATTGAGCAGGCGATCAAACATGAGATGGATGGGGCATTACATGATGCAATGATGGCTATTGGTGAGTGAATAAATTTTTTGCACATTAGTTTCGATTAATTTTATGTACATATATTCATATTTAGTTGAATGCGTTCAGTCACCGGCAGCCTTTTTCGCTAATCGCCTTTACCAAGCCATGAGTGGCGCCGGCACAAATGATACAGCTCTAATTCGAATAATTGTCAGTCGTTCTGAGATTGATTTGGGAACCATTAAAGATGAGTTTGAGCGCATTTATAATCGTACACTGTATAGCGCTGTTGTGGTAAGTGAATTTCTCAAAAACAAACTACACTATTTAACATCTACTTTCAAAAAATATAGTATGTATGTTTAAAAAAATATAGTATGTATGTTAAAAATATATACCCAATGCATTGAATTAGTGATCTTCAGCTAGCTTCAAAAATTTATGAAAATTCTCTTTAAAATTTTTCAACTTTTTTCTCCGGCTTGAACAAACCTAATCTTTATATAGGAGAAAGTGAGCAACACCATCAGCAAAAAACATTTTCAAAAATCAACGGGTACTTTCAGTCACTTAAAACTGTCACTTAAGTATACTAAAATTGAATAATCTACAAAACTGCATACCCGAAAAATTCGAATTGTTAAGTTTTTGTGGATTTTGCGCAAAGTTTGAAATATGCATTTTTTGGGCTTTTGTTATAAATGATCTATATTTTTATATAATATTAACGAACAAGTACTTTGCTCATACTTTTTTCACACTGTACATATAAATATTATTTACATTAAAGCAGGGACAGAAAATTCAAATATACACTTGCGGTCAATAAGAACGCACCACCAAATATAATTCACATGAGCAATTTGCTTATAAAGTTAGAATATTAGCAACATAGTGTAAATTAGTTATCCATAAAAATTTTTCTCGAAAATTATTTTTATAAGGAATAGCCAACTAATTCAGAAAAATTAACAACAATGTACATTCGATGATATTCATGATTAATTTAAATAAAACAATGTGAAGTTAACTTAAAGCGACTAAATCATTTTCACCACCAACGGTAGAAATATAGACTTCACAACAGGCTTTCCTAATAACGAGTCGTTCCTCCTTTAGCCTCAATAACTGCCTTAATTCTTGAAGGCAAGGAATTCACTAGAACCTCAATTGATTTCCTTATAACGGGACCATACCAAACCAGTTCTAAAATATTTATCAATTGAATTTAATTTTTTGGCTTCGGTTTTGCAACTTCACACTTCATTATGTGCCATAAGTGCTCAATAGGGTTTAAATCTGGCGAGATTCCAGGCCAATCCAAGCGTTGAATCCCTAGATCGTTAAATGTATTGGCCAACTAAAAATAAAAATTCGAGCTGAGTAGGATCATATACACCAATATTGTATAGATGTTTTATACAAGATTTTTTTCCAATCAAAACTTACCCATTTTGCACGATGGTATGGCGCTGAGTCTTCCTGGCTCTTCAATTGCGGGTAATAAAAAGTTGTTAACCACTGTCGGATATTTTTTTTGCATTCATTATTCCACCAACAAGGTGTAGAGGCATGAAAACTAGTCCCAAATCATTTGACTTTGAGGAAACTTAACTTTCTTTACTACACAATTATCCTGGATCCTCTCACCACCTGAACGGCGCACGTAAAGCAAATTTTGTGAGCTTAGCAAATTAAATTTGCTTTCGTCAGACCACATATTCTGTTGCCAATCATTTTGATCCCAATTTTGGTACTTTTTAGCCCAAGAAATTCGTGCAGCCTGAATTTTTTGTGTTAATAGTGGCTTTTTGGCAGGGCACCTTCCATATAAACCCACATCTTTAAGCCGTCGGAGTATGGTTTCGACACTTAAATCCACTTGGTGAAAATTCTGCATCTCCGCCCTTATCGAAAGTGCACTTTTAAAGCGGTCGCTTAAACTTATCCGCCGCAGTATGTTGTCTGTCACTATTCTCTTTTTTTTTTGGAAATTACGAACAATAGTTGAATGACTACAACCAACTCTAGCTGATATTTGCCGAGAAGATAACTTTTCTTCATCTATACTTTTAAATTTCGGTTTGCCGATTAATTAAAACTAATGTGAAATTAGGAAACCGAAAATTTTGACTATATTTTCGGAAATATGCTTTTCATTAGCTTATTATTTTTATACAAAAAAAAGGAACTTTTTTTGAAAACCTGTTTAAATAAATCAAATACAGATGTGGTTATAGAAAAAAATGCATAGTGAGCAGATAGGTAGTAACATAACCCTTTAATTTGTTGTATTACTTATGTTTCTATATAAAGAAGTTCGTAGGTTATAAACGATTTTATAGATCGATCTATTATGCAAAAATTAAATGCTATATCAACTAACAAACTCACATGTATTACATATGGGTGGGTGTTGAAATATCCGTTGAACTCAAAATTGAATTATTGTCGCTCTAAATTCACTCTGTTAGAGCACGCACTCACATACATACATACATATGTTTTTTAAAAGTAGATAAGTAGTGATTTGCCAACCCACTAAAACACATCAATATGTTTTCCTCTCGTTTTCCATATTTGTTATATTGTGTTGTTGTTTGGTGATTGCACCGTAATTAGGATGTAAGTATTTGACCTGCTAAACTAATTATAATTTTTTGCAAAGTATAATACGTGTGTACAAGTAAATAACAAAATTTATTTTTCAAAATTGTGCATGTATATAAATTTCAAAATTCTTACACCATATGTGCTTTTTAAATAATTCAATTGCACGCACTACTTAACATAAAAAAATAAAAAAGTTTTACAAGAAAATTAGTATGCAACTGATAAAAGTATATTGTATTCGAAAAATTCAAGTGAATCTGCTTTAAACCATAGATATTTTATTTTATAAAATTTTCGCTATATATCAACATATTTATGTACAGTGTTACTTTACTGTACTTTTTTGCAATTTATTAATATTTGTATTATTTATAAAAATATTTACAGTCGGAGACATCTGGCGATTATAAAAATGCCCTTACTGCGCTTCTGGGTGGAGCTTAAACGATGTGAAATTCTTCGATTCGAAACAGTGTGTTGTATACATATTTAGTTAATTGACGTGAATTAACAGTGGAAGGTCATCGTTTTATTTTAAGTTAGGAAAACTGTAAACTAGTGATAATGTTGCTTTTGTTGCAAAAAAATGCATTTTCATCGATCTAAAAAAATTGTTTCATTATAAATGGTAGGCCTCAGATTACAAGCAGAGTGACGAGCCAGTAACTCGACCCGTTCTATGAAACCCAAATGCATATAGATGTTGTTTTTTATTCAAAATTATAAGACACGTATACTATGGTTGAAACCCTACTTTTGTTGCGATTTTTTTGGGACTTCGTTTTTGCTGTCAAAATCGATTTTTGTGTCAACTAACATTTTTTTTAAATGCGCCAAACTTTTCCAAAATCAGTTGACAATTCAATATGCAAGATAAAAATAATTCAATTATTAAAGATTTGCTCAGTAAACAGTTTTCTCGCTCACTCTTGACAAAATCGGCTCCCTTAGCAAGGCGTCTTAGTACTAAGTCTTCAAATATTTTACTTGCGAATTGGAGTAAAAAATACAAACAAAAATTTCTATGTTCTCTTTAAATATAAATTTAAACTTGCATATTGGATGAAGTGCATGAGAGTTTTTGCTTAGGTAACATGAAGACAACCTTTGCCAAGGGAGTATATGTATATATACATACTATATTCGTTGAGACTGTCAAATTAAGTTGGAAACAATTGCTTATTAATTGTCATAAATTTTGTGTACCCATAAAATCAAAGAGTACAATTTTTTTCCAAATTAAATTTTTCGAAGTGTATTTTTTATACTTTTCGTCCACCGAAAGTACTCGTATCTACACAGTTTAAACTGCATTTTCGCTAAATGTCTATGAAAAATAACTGATATTGCTCTTAAACCAAAGCAGGTTGGTATTGAAGTCCAAAAAATTAGATATTTGAGTGACTATAAAACAAATTTGGTATAAAGAATTGGGTTGGTGAAGGGAATGTGTAGGTTAAAATTAGGAAAATGGTAATGACACCGCCCGAAAATGCCTTAACAAAGTCTTCCAAATTTGTTACACATTTTACATTTAATCTTAATAATAATCTATTTGTCATATAACGGTAAAAGCTTGTTAAAACCCCTCCCACTCTTTTGGCCTACGAGTAGTACCGTCTTCCTGTTTCGCCACTCCACTCGTTGCTTGTAATAAAGGCTTTATTAAACCTTGGATTTAACAACAACTAAAAAGACATAAATGTTAAAATGTTAAAAAATTTAAAAAATTAAAAATTAAAATTAGAAGAAACGTCATCATTTAAAAAATGTATAACTTCCAAATTATCAGATTTGTATTGTTGTTCTTTTTTTTGAATGTATTTTATACAAAAAAAAACGCGATTTTCGAGAAAATGTTGGCTCACTCCACACATTTTGACACAGTTCTTCTTAAAATGACAATAAAAACAAGTACATTTCTTAAAAATATAGAGGAGGAGGGCCTATCGAAGTATTGCTATGTTTTAAACTTTTCATAAGAAACAACTTTTATTTAGACATCAAACCTCCAGCTTCAAGATTTTGTACTCACTGCACAAATATCCTTATGGTCCCCTTAACTTTATATGTATGTCCGGATATCGTTGTTGTTGTAGTTGTAGCGGCTAGTCACGCCCTGTGAAGAGCGGATTCACCCATGATCGTTATCGTCAAACTCATCCACTCCGCGAACCCGACCAAGTGAGTCTTTTTAAACTTGATGTAGGTCCGGTGATCCGCGGAGGCAAAGTCAGCAGGTCTGTCAATCGAGATGATTATGGGTAGGTGGTCTGATGCAACCGATAGCATAGGTCGCCACGTTATGCTATTTACCAGACCTGCGGTAGCTATTGTTAGGTCAAGCGAGCTGCTGTAACTACCCATAATCCTGGTAGGGGCATCATCGTTCATCGTGCAGAATGTCGAATCGTCTATCTTCTTTGCCAAATCATTTCCCCTACGATCAGCTGGTAGGCTTGAGTGCCAGATATGGTCCGCGTTAAAGTCACCTACTACCAATCGGTGTTCACCTCTTAGGAGCGCACCTATGTCAGGATGATATCCCGCCGGGCAGCAGGTGACAGGGGGTATATAAATAAATATTTCAAGCACAATATCGCCTGACCGGACAGCTATTCCTTAACATTCTAAAGTAGTGTCCCTGCGGTCGATATCTTCTTCGATGAGACGATACTGCACTGTGTGATGGGTGATGAACGCTAAGCCACCACCATTACCTCACTCGCGATCCTTACGATACACATTGTGCCGTTGCAATTCAACAAAGTTCAGTTGATATGCAATTTCGTTTGTTGGATCGCAGCTATTGACTGGTGGTGCGTAGACCAGAACATACACGAAAGTGGCACCAGCCCTGGCACGAGTTGCGCCTGACTGACACCGCATTCCGGTATATCCTGGTCTAACACATGGATCAGACTGTGGGGGATACTAGGAGCTGCTGGCTAGTTCCCACACGAGGGGCGGAGCTGAATGGGGGAGAGGAGAGAACATGTTGTTGTTGTGTGCTTCTTTGAAACGTGGAGGTTCTGCCGGTGCTAGGCACCGGTGCGACCTTGTGGGTCTTTAGGCCTGAGCAGGCTTTAAGATGGCTCCATCCATCGCACGAATTACACCATATCGAAGTGGGCACAAACGACTTATGGGGTAGGCCGATATAAAGAAGGTTAGATCGCGGAAACAACAGTCCTTTGCCGGGTGTCCGGTACGTAGAACCGACAGAGTATTGCTATAGGTCTCGGATATCCGGATTTAGGGAAATCCGGATATGCCGATATTTGCACCAAACTCGACCCCGACATCGCAAACGAATTGCTGCCTACTCATCTAACACCCTCTTCACTATAGTCCAACCCTATCGAGAGAGTTTGTTTCTTGGACCACCCCTTAGATAAGTTGAAAATAAGGGCAATGGGTATGCTGATCTGGCAGGGTGTAGCTAGCCGCAACAACAAGAACAACAACAATCCGAATAAGCGGATAGTCCCAGCCTTAATATGATTATACCATGGATCGAAAATAACAGTTATTTTCGAAATTTCAATTCAAAATACAGTAGAAAAGAATTTTTGTATAGCAAGATGAAGCTTGTTAGCGCTAGAATACTAATCCTAAATAATTTTTTTATTGTTCACTAAAAAGTCGGTTTGAACTGTTATTTTTATAAGTTATTTTTTTCATTGATTTTTTTTTTTTTTTGTTTAATCAAAGATAACAATTAAATTGCAGTTGTTTTTTCGTTTGCAAATAAAAGTTAAAAATTTTACGTTCTTTGTCTTGTTTATACGTAGCAACGAAATCGTCTTAACTTCGAAGTCAAATTTTACCTTTTACGTTTGACCGAAAAAATAGGTAATATTTTAACTTTTATATTTGACTGAAAAAATAATAGTCAAATTTCAACTTTAATTTTTTACTAAAAACAGTTACGTAACATTGCCGTCCCTGGACTATATTCTTATATTTATGTATATGTAGTAAAAATATTTACATACATACATATGTATGTATGTATATTAGATAAATTTTGATTTAAATTAAGCTCGCACTTAAATATTTTCTTGCGAAAATACTGTAAGTTCAAAATTTAAAAGGAATTTTCATTTCTTTGATCCTTTAATCTTGTTTTCTAAAATAAATAGTTTTCGATACATTTAATAGCATTATTGAAAAATGTCGTATAATCTATAAATGCATCCCGACATATATGATACAACATAAAAAAAATCTTTTAACCTTTTGAGAGGGTGGCTGCACTGGCATTTCATAACAATTTCCGTCCGTACCTATGATAAATTTTGCTTTTACCTTAATTAAGCTTCTATTATTTATTTGCAATTATTTACTTTAAACAGTGTTGCATCGATTTTTTTTTGTTGAAATTGTTTATTTTATGTATTTTTTTTTTTAACTATTTACTTGAAATATAATTTATACGCTTTCTTGTCCTTAATGGGTAAATAGTTCTCAATTTCATTGGGTACTGTAAAAAATGGCGGTGGTACCTGCAATTGAATTCAAAGTTAATACATTTCTTAACGGAATTTTTTAAAATACTAACTTTCTTAAGTTCGCTATATGTAGCTTCGCGTTTTGTAAACTCTTTGAATATATAATTGTTTTCAATTTCAAAGTGAAAGCGAGTGTCATGCATTTTAATTAACACATTATCGACGCGTAGGAAATGTCTAAGCAGTATGAAGAAACCCGACGGCATTACACGCTGAAAATTTTACAATACAAACATTAACTAGCACAGTAAAGTTTTGGATATGAAAATTGTACATACTATTTTCACCGAACATGATGAGATTCCGTTGTCATGCAGTTCATCTTCGTATAGCGTGAGATCGTGATAAAATAGTATTTTTTCTCGTTGCATCAGTTTAAATTTATTTAGTGCTTGATCTGAATCCTCTACACGAAATTTTTCGTTTAGTGAACCCTGATAATCGCTGGTAAAAGTCCAGTCGAATGGCTTAAATTTCTCTTCCATGTGACAATCAGGCCTGCTTTCTTTCCACTCCTGCGCACAGGCCACTTGTAGAGGTTGCTTTCCGTTCTCAACCAAGCGCAGCGAGTCCATTGGGAGAAACTGGAGGACTGCGCCGTCTTTGTGTTGAAGAGACAATTTATTCTTGTGGAAAACCATATCGGGCAGGTGCGGCAGTTCTAATGCATGCCGGTAGGTGCACAACTCACAACATTCATCCTCGCCCTGTTCGCAATTGCTGTCTTGACCTTTTTTGCAAATGCTTTTCAGTATATGCGATTTAAGGTAGCATATGTGCCAGTTCTGAAAGTCAATGGTTTCGCTGTCAACTGGTAAACGGGGCACCAACTCGTCCTAAAAAAGCCAAAGGCTATTGTTGAAAACCGTAAATCAGCAATTTTCGAGATACAACTTACCTCCATCATACTTATAATTTATTGTGGATACTGTAGAAAATTTGAACGTTCTTAGATTTGTATTTTATGTTTTACATTAACTAATTCACTGCCGAAAGGCAGGCCTAATACTTTTTTTTTGTTTTTTATTTTATTTTTTGTTATGTTATTAAGCTTTGACATTCGGTGTCAGCAGCTTAGAGAACGTAGTTTTATTTTCGTTCTTTGCCGCAGGTACGTGAAACGTCAAATGTGCTTGAATCGTGTTCGGTTGCATGTAAATTGGAATAACTAATGTTGCAATTATAGAGTATAGAATTCACATACAACATAAGAAATATAATTTAATTATTATATAACTCAAAAAAGGTTGGATACTGAATTAAAATATTTTGATTTGATTATTTGTGAATTATACGAGAAAAACAGCTGTTTGATGTCGCTCGATTGTGAATTGGCCCTCTGATAGTAACGAATTGGAGCAAAACAAAGCAAGTTTATTTAGAAAATTTCATGAATGAAAGTTCGTAACGTCGGCGTAGTTATGGTGCCTAGAACGAATGATTCCTCTTCAAGTGACTCTGACGATGGAGACGCTGAAAAAATGCGTCATTTTCTTGAAGCTGCTGATACCACTTTGCTCACCAACACGATGTTTAACCCATCATTAGCAGATCGGAGTTCCATAGAAGAGAGTAAAGTTGATAAAGTGGATGATACCGCCTCCAAACAAACCGGTAAATTATCCATGCACATCAGTGGACTTAGATTTAGTATACATATATTCTTTTGTATCATAGTTTCCAAATCCAACCGGTTTTTGGCTGAAGAGGATTTAAAATGCAATGTTGATTTTATTACTACAGAGGCAGTAAGAAAGCACATCGCTAAGAAATTCCAAGAACTCCTCACGAGTAGTGTGGAATTCTATGATCTTAAAACTCTGACCGTTGCACAACAAAAACCATGGAAGAGCCGTGTTAAACTTTTCACAGGTGCAGAATGCTATGTAAAACCTTATGAAGAATTTGAATACGAATCTAAAGGTCCAACGAAAAGACCTGATATAAAAAGGCGCAGAGTCGATGTTCAAGAAAATGACTGTGATCAAAGACAAATTTATAAAATGGCATCAGTAACAGCAGATGACGTTCTCACTGGCAAGCTCACTAACGGTTGGGTAACTAAACGTGAACGAAAGGACAAAGTTTTTTGCTACAAAAGGGACACCCTTGGAAATCTCCACTTAGTGCCTGAAGAAAACGAATTCACAAAAATGCGCAAAAAGAACCAATGGAATGAATCAAAAATTAAACAAAAGAGAAATAAAACTACCTAATGAATAATCCCGTTTTTTGTTTCCATCAATTGTTAAGTTAAACTTAAGAGTTTGCCATAAACAGCGGGTGGCTTTAAATGGGAGTCGCTGCACCAACATATTCAGCCATATTGCTGAATCCATCGTAGCACGATTTTCGAGTTTTTAGCGAATACATTCGAAGTTTATGATACGTTCATACTACGCTTAATATTTTTAAAATAAAGTTAATTTTATTGTATCTATTTTTCGTTATTGCTCGTTACAATCTACACTTTTAATGCTGAAAAACTGATGCAGAACTTATGTATTACCACGCCCATTAATATCTTATGTTGCCGATGTACCACCTCCATTTTTGGAATGAACAATTTCTTTATAATTCCTATAATAAATGATAAAAATCGGTAAATAAATTTATATTTATATCAATTCGATTATAACTTACATAGCCGGTGTGCTGTACATTCATGTGGGATTGTCCTTCAAGCATGCTTAACATGCCAGCACCACTTTGAGAGCTTGCAGAGCCAACACTCGGCATATCCTGAATACCGCCACTCAGAACACCAACATTGTGTTCATTCGATGAAGGCATTTCAAGTATATTCAGAAAATCACCTTCTTGAAATTCTTCTTTTTGCATACTTTGACTTTCCTTCATTAATTTATCATAATCCTGCAACACTCCATTGAATTCAGCAATTTCGCTACGATTGCATGCCACCACCTGGTGCTTAAAATAGTTATGAACTTGAGTCAACGACGCATTGGTTAGTGCATAGTATGCCTTTTCGAGACTCTTCACTTCTACTTCGTTCTTCATTTCAATCTGTGGATTATTTGCATGTACTTCGCGAATTCGCTGCATAAAGTTGCGCATGAATTCCTGTGCTGCATCAGCAAAAAGTACCAGCGCCGATTCAGAAATATCTGTGAAGCCAGATACACGTAGCTGCCCGCACACAGCCTTTCGTAGTGCAGCACGACAAATTGTGGGATTTATTTGTGGGTATGGTTGCGGAATGCCTCGTGCAAAATTCGTTTCAATTGGTGGTATAAACCATATTGGTTTTGCGAATTTATCATCACTGATAAAATCGGCGGCATTTTCTGGGGGAAAATCAACCTCAGGTATCATTTGACAAGGATTCAGCAGATAATTGGAAGTTCCCTGCGAAAATAAAATTTCTATATAAACCACATAAGTTAAAAAAAACTATGCTCTTACCGATTTGTTGGAATATGTATCAATAAGTGATTGTAACATTTCCGTCTGTTTCATTACTTCTATAGTTTGCGTTACAAGTGGATTCTTCACTTTTAATTCGACACTGCAAAGAAAAAAAAACATTTTTTAATAATCCTTTGACAAATTTTAAAGTACTTTACTTTCTGTCAATAGTGGTCGGTAATCTCTCTTGCATTTCTTCAAGCTTTGCGCGTTTTGCTGCCACTGGTACCATTTTTTCAGATTCATTTTCCTTCGTGGACGTCTCGGTAAATTTACCCCAAAGTTGACGCGGCATTCTGGAAACTAACTTTTTTGTTTATTTTCACTGCTTTCAGCTTGTTTACTAAATCGCAGGGAGCTTAACAGATGATCACGATGCAGAGAAAAGAAGGTGACGACAAATGCACTTCCGTTACTTCGTACTTGCCTCGTTTGAAGGATTGACGTCACAACTAGCTCGTAAAAAAATGATTTTTCAGAGTTTTGAGTGATATTTACAAAAAGTTAAACACAGAATAATAAATCTGAAGTGCCGAGCTTTGTATCTTAGCAGTCACAGTGCAAATAGATAGAATAAAAGATATCGATGATTGATGTGAAATTTGAGAGTGTAGCTGGTTTACGGGTGGCGCGAACCGAGATTAAATATGTTGTTACAGAAGTTCGGTACGACGTACACGCGATTGATAGAGTACTTTCGGGTTATATAAACGAAGCAAATGGTGACTTAAAAAAACAGCTGATTCTGTCAAAATGTTCGATCAGCGCTACCATCTATATTCAATTCTCCTTGATGTCTACATATATAGACAATTTGAATTAATAAAATAAAAAGCAAATGAAAATATTTAACATATACGATTAACAGAGGAAAACAATTCAATTTATTTTTAATAAACAGTAACAATTTAATGTAATTATCTCTTTAATATTTATTGTTCTACATGTAAATAGAAAATATGAATGTCAAAACTTCGATTGCATTTAAACTCCTGGTTACCGTATACAAATTCGGCCAACTATGGTGAATACACCTGCCTTTCTTTATTGTGAATAATACTAGAATCTAATTTTTGTAGTTCATGACACGTTAAAAGATTAGCTAAAAATCTCAAAAAGTATGACTATCAATTGAAAAAAGAGGATATAGGCTCGTTTCAAGTATAAAGTAATAGTGTGAGACACTAAAAAAATGGACGCAGGCGGGTTGCATGCTCCTGTCGACTTCAATAAGGTACGTGTTCATTTGGTAATTCAGCTGAATCAATTTATAACTTTGTCGAACACTTACAGTCCTTGGAGGAAATGTCCCCAGAGGAACGTATGCGCGCCGAGCATCAATTGATGCACGAGAAGCATAAGGGCCATGAGGCTATGCATTCAGAGATGGCACTTATTCTATTCATAACTTTAATTGTGGCACAAGTGATATTAGTGGAATGGAAAAAACGTCACTACAAATCATACTCGGTATTTATATATTTTGTGCAAAAGTTATTTGCATGTGGAACAAAATTTGTGCAATTTATTGTAGGTCATCACACTATTTGCGATGTGGATAATACCACTTGTGATATCGATCTTTTACAGTTTTATACGTTTTATTATCATTTGGGCGATATTTTCGTGCCTAACAGCATTTGTTATCAGGAAAGCAGTAAGCAAACCGATACAGCGTACATCTCCAAGGTGAGTGAAATCCAAATAGATAAAATGATTGTTACTTGTATTTCTTTCAATGTACATAAAAATTTTTTTTTTTTTATCATCCATCCAGATTAGTATACAAATGGTTTTTACTGATTTACCAAATTAGCTATTGTTTGGGTATTGGCGGCTATTTAGTGATGATGGCCACATTTTTAGGCTTTAACTTTATATTTAACAAAGCACCGAACGTTTGGATGGATGCTGGCCTAATGTGCGTATTCTATGGCCTTTATATCGGTGTATTGGGGCGTGACATATCGGAAATTTGTTCAGAAAAGATGGCGGTACACATTGGGGTATATAAATATATTATATACTTCTTTTATTTGTTTATTAAAATCACATCTAATATTATAATTTCAGTATTATACTCCACAAGGTATACCCACCCGCCATTTAGATGAAAACGTATGCGCAATATGTGGGAACCCACTCTTGGTTAGTGAAAAAGAGGAGGGTCTTTTCGAAAACACATATAAATTGTCATGTAATCATATTTTCCATGAATTCTGCATTCGTGGCTGGTGTATTGTTGGTAAAAAGCAAACATGTCCTTACTGCAAGGAAAAAGTTGATCTTAAAAAAATGTTTTGCAATCCGTAAGTTTAGCTACCTTACCACCAAGTTACTGCTAGTTGACATTATTTTGACGTTTAATTGCAGTTGGGAGCGGCCTCATGTGCTTTATGGCCGATTACTTGACTGGATAAGATGGCTGGTGGCTTGGCAACCGCTTATTTTCTTCATAGTACAAGGCATTAACTGGGCATTGGGCTTGGAATAATAGAAATTACTTTTTCTAGTCGTTAATAAAAAAAAATTTAAAAAAAATCAAATAAAAATAAATGGCTTGGAGCAGTATCACTAATCACTTCGTGTTGGTGCAATGAATGCTGTTCTAGCTTCTTCATGGTTAGTGAGACTGGGACAGCAACAAGATCATCAGATAAATAAATTTAATTCGTATATTTAGTGCACGGCGATTTTGTGTAATGTGTGGTGTGGACTTGCAAAAAGAAAAATTTATGTATGTACGTAAAAAACTTATTTATTTTTTGTATTTACATTGTACAATAATATATTGTCCCTTGAATTACTACTTAAGCTTAGAACTGCAGTGCAGCGTTTAAGGCTTTAAATGATTTAGTTCAATTTTTAGCTTTATGTACGTAGCAAATAATTTATAGGAATCCTGCCTTATACATAAGGAATCAATAAACATATATACATACGTACATTCGTACATACATATGTATATAAAATCGCATTTTTAAAAGTGTACTAAAAATTATTGCAGCTGCTCGCTCGTAATTATGATTATGGGGGGGTTTTGTTATACTTGACGTCGTTTGCTATGAGTTGTTTAGACTTTTTTTTTTTTTTGTTTAACTTGTTCAATTCCCCAACCAGAAAGCATGCATATAAAATAAAATAGATTAGCAGTTCTGTATACATAAAATAAATGTGCACATGTGAAAATATTAAATTCTTGTTCGTACTTATGATTGGGGAAAACGTATTGTAACTCAAATTATCGATTTTAAGGACGTTTTACTACTCCGTTCACTTGAGAAATTCACGAATGCTTGCAATAACGCCCGCAACGCCTATAAAACACTGAGTATGAGTACACTAAGATTCCATAAAAATTAACTAATAGCCAGAAGCACCGATCATGCTGCGAATCTGCTCGAACGACAGCCAGAAAGTTAGAGACCATGGAGCCATGCGTATCCAACATGGAAAGAATCCTTTGTAAAGTGCACCAAATCCTTCTCTGTTCACTGTTTGGCGTAGACAGTCGATAGCGCCTTTGTAGAGTAGACCTCTGGAAAACAATATGAGGATTAATAAGAGCTATTGCATAAGAAATACATACATAGTATGTACAGAAATTATTTACTATTATTGACATTTGATAAGCTTATCAATCTTATAAAGTCTAATAACAAAGCAAAGCAGTTAAAAACTTTAGGAACGAAATTTCAGATTTGTGAATTTGTTAGGGAGTTTACAATTCGGCATTTTATAATCTATAATCTATATTGCTTTTATAATCTTTTCTAAAACGCAATAATTGTTATTTTTGCGCCGATATGTTTTTAAACTAAAATAAAAGTTAAAATTTGGTATTTATTTTTTGATTTTTTTTTTCATAAAACATGTATTGTGAATATGTAAACTGTAACTTTTGAACGAAAATAAGTCAAATTTTAACTTCTATTTATTACCGAAGAATTAAAAGTTATATTAAGTATTAATTAAAAAAAAAGTAAAAACAAAAATATTTTCAATCGTCTAGAATTAAAATTTCTTGGCTAACAAGCATAATATTGTAACAAACATGCAAATGTTAAAAACATAAATTTTCACCGCCTGACTTTTTGAAATGAAATTTAAAAAACAACTATTATTTTTGACCTCTGATCTATATCATATAAAAATCGTTTTTAACATTTTTTAATGAATCATTCGCGAATAACAATTGATTGGTATGCCTTTTTAGATGTTTTTTTTTTTTAGAAGAAGAAGAATATGCATGTACATATATACATACATAAGGGTGCATCGGTACGGTTTTTTCATCGGAATTATAAAATTCATTATATTTTAACACATTAACCAAAATATTTCGCAATCCTCAGCCCTAATATTCCCACAAATTTACAAGCGAAACAAAAATAATTTCAAAATTTGCTCAACGGAATCATAATGAAATTTTGATTGCTGTTTTTGAACTTTTTTGGAAGATTGGTTTAAGAAAAACTTGAATAACTCAGGCAAAACTTGACTGATTTAGACTAATAATAATATTATTTTTTATTTCTTTGCAAATAACACTGTTTTATAGTCTCAAGTGGATTTTAAATATTGAAAAAAAAAAAAAAACAAATACGTAAATCTTTATATTTTTTAAAATATTTTAGTGGAAGTCTTACGTCAAATTTTACAATTCTGACGAAAAACAATTTTGACGAAAAATTTTTTAATGCATTTAGCTCACGTAAATCTTAATATTTTTCGAAATATTTTAGCGAAGTCTAAGTGAAATTTTACAATTCTGAGGAAAACCCGCAACTTCAGTTTTTTAAATTAATTAATTTTAGTAGACAAATACATAAACTTTAATACATTGTACTTTTCGAGGTACGCCGCATAAGTATGCCGTATTTCTGCTAGTAGAATGTATCTTACAACAACTCTGAATGAAACTTTCACAAAACCACTATTGATTTAATTATCACCGCTTACCTTCCCTTATCGTCCGTCGGCTGATTCATTACCCTAGTTTTTACTACATCTGCTGGGGTGCCCATTACCGCAGCGACGAATCCAGCACAAATGGATGAGAGGACATGTACTGTATGGCAATCGGGCATACTCAATTTGATCATAATCATACGCTTAATCGTATCGTACGTCGTTAGATCTCCAAGATTAACCAGGGCAGCACGCTGCATATTCGGTACGCTACCTTTCCACAGACCAGATATGCCGCCACGACGAACAATCTCTTTGAAAGCATGTGCAGCGCCATGAACGCGTGCTGGTTCTCCCGCCAAACGACGTTTTCCCTCCATTTGAATTTGTACCTTCACTAGATCGGCTGGCGAGGCCAACCATTGTGCTACTGCGCCTGCTGATACTCCACAAAGAGCAGACTTCCACAGAGGCAATGTGATAATGCCGTTATGGTCTTCACCCAGTTTCCGGCGTAGGAAATCATAGCTGCATATGCGTACGCCGCTGAAAGAAGAAAAAGGCATAAATATTTACATGTAAAAGGTACGAAGCAAATGGTAGTGTTCAAATCTTTTCTTTTCCTTTTACCTGTAGACGACATGGCGGTACAGTGCTGGCGTGACACCTTGCCACAGCTTCATTGTGCCTTCCTCTCTGACGATACCATAAGCTGTCGCTACCATGCCTCTATACTGCAATCGTCCATTTATATTACCATAGAATCAGGGAAAGAGAACGAAAGTAAGAGGAGTAGAATGAATGTTCTGGCCCAAGGTGGCAATATGGGATTACAAATATACGAATAGTACGGAATGAATAAAATATTTTTTTATCTAATGGTACTGGATGAATGGTTGCATTAACCTCAAAAATTAAATACAGACATAAATGTGTGTGTGTTTGTACCTACATATGTACAAATTTAAATGTAAAGCCACATACATGCATACTATATTTGTGTAATGACAAAGAAATGTCCTATAGTCACCTTGGGTTTAACGCCCGTATTCGATTTCAAATAAGCGCTCGCTGCTTCGCCCTGAATTTGTAATCGGGTTTTGGTTAAATCCAGCGGATATGTAACTAATTCCGCAACGGAGGCGGCTACCACTGACACCACATAAGTACAAGCGAATGAATCTGCATAATCGTATTTAACAGGACGTAGTTGATTGCGTGTGGAAGTAGCTGTTGTAGTTGTCGTTGGTGGTGGTGGAGGCGGTTCCGCACCGGCTGTACTCTGAGCCTGGCTTTGCATTATAAGGCTTTTTTTTGGATCACTTTCTATAATGATATTTGTAAAGAAAAGAAGTAGATATGCGTTAAAGAACTGCAAAATAAAATAATAGTAATATTGTAAATGTGAAAGTACTTATGTGTGTGAGAATGTAGTTACCTTTTCGGCCCCAAACGGCTGGGTATTTTATAGAGTTTCACATAACTAGCTTATAACCTGGATTAAGGTTTAGAATATATTTCAAAGATATAGGGAAAGGAAAGAGGATTATTAAAGCTTAGTTCCTAAAATGTTCTTAGAGAAGGTTGCCATCTGTTGAAAAGTGGATGAATGCGATTTTCCATTATGGAGTTTAAATTTTAAAAATATTTCGTAGCGGGTTTCCACTAGTTTAAAAGCTAATTAAAATTGTATTACACTGAATGGAATGTTGGAATATGGGATGGGATTTTAAAAAAATTTTATTATGAAAATAATTTGCCACATGCTTAAAAAAGTAAATTAAATAAATAATTTAAAGGAAATATTACTATTAACCAACTACTGCAGATCACGTAATAAGCCAACCTTGTATTTGTCATCGAATTTGAGAAAAAAGTTGATGACGAAGCTCTTTTGAAGATTTTCGTTTTGTTTACAATCAATTTTTATGTTTAGATATTCATGGGGTTTTTTTTTTGATCAATTCGAGCCGGGTAAAATACGTTTTAATATTCCATAACTGCTTTTTGTAATTTCCAATGAATTTTACTTAAGAAATCTTGTAGTAATTACAGTTATTCACTGGACTTTTTCAGCGTTCTTGTTTTGAGGAGTATATTGCATTTGAAAATTACTTTTTTCTTCCGCTTCGTATTGCCAGATCTGGAGTAGTTGGTTCATGAATATTACGGCATCTGATTTAAAGGAAGTAGGCGTAAGAAAACTCTAGCATGGAAATGTATATGTAAAAATTTTGAAGGTCATTGAAACCTTGTAAAAAATCTTCTTTCAATTTTCGGTTTGCCAAAGAAAAACGTTTAAAAAAGCTTTATCTAAGAATTTTTTTAGACGGTTGCCACTAATTGAAAAAAAAAATTAAATAAGATAAACGAAGCTTACAATACTGGTTTGAACTAATAAATTTTAAGGAAAACTTAGACTGAAAAATATTTTGAGATTTTGCCAGCTGTTTCAAAATTAACTACAAATTTATTAAGAACTTAAATAAAAACAGAATATCTCGCGTATATTTACATTTACTCAAAAGTTAGCGGAGCCCTGAGTAAAACCTAGTATATACATAAAATTAGTAAAAAAAAAGATCCAGTTATGATAGAAGTAAGAATGTGCGGAGAGGACCATCGAATGTCACATCCCAGATTTTCGGGTTGAGTAGAAAGTCATGCTTCTTTCTGTAAGAAGCGCATACCATTGAACACAAGATATCAATATCATTACCGGAAGACAATATTGAAAACGGCACAGAAGAATTATCAGATACTTCGCTGAATTCCGTCATAAATAATCAAAAATAAAATTTTGAATTTTTTGTTTTATGCATTTTATTTTTTGCTGAAGTCTGACCCTTATGCACATATACATTTGTAGCAGGCTTATTGAGTTTGTATTCTTTGTCCTTGTTTTTATAGTACCAGTTTTTATTTTACAAATTTGCATATACGTTGCTCTCTATGTTAACATCGGGATATTATGGATATAATGCCATCAGATAGTGCTTTATCTCTTTGACCGTATTTAAGTATTTTATTGTCTTTGATGCTGTTAACAATCACGTGTCGATTGCGCAATTTGCCTCGAAAGGTTCAAAGGTAACACGAATTTTATCTACAAGTGATAACTCAAATGCAGATCTTTGATTTGATTTCATCGCCTTTGCGAAATGTTATTATTGCACACACATATTCATGCACAAATGAAATGAGGCTGATAAAGATTCCCTTATTTTATAGAATATCTTCTCTTGATATTTTTTTCTCTACTCTCGCTCCATGAACATTTTTAGAAATAAGTTAATTATGTATGTGGATATGGACATATAAACCACTAAACAAAAAATTGGCATTTGATTGTTTGCCTTTGCATGTGATCCACTCAGTTAAAATGCCAATTTTGATTACAAAATAGCATTGTGCATACCAGCATATTCTTGCATATATGCAATGTTCACATACTGACTTCCCATTGATAAATTTCGATTAGGTATTTTAATTAATTTCAGTTTAGCTGTGGGCCTTGAATTACTTGTGAATTATTAATCAAAGCCTTGGCGCTCATCATTACTAAATAAATACTTTCACTTACATTTTATCGCAATCCCAATTTACATAATGAGTCCACTCAAACAAATCATCTGCAAATGCAATCAGCTACTTTGATGATCGACTCTAGCACAGCTGCTTAGTAGGCACTCGAATTCTCCTATTTAGCGCAGCGAGGTACGTCTAAACGATTTCATATAATTTAGATTCTTATCAATAACACACTAACCTATACGAGGAGAGCAAAATCCATATGATTGAATGAGAAAATATAATTAAAAAACAATGAACTGTTCGTCGCCGTTCATGATACAAATAAAATGTGGCCGATTCCAAACAAACCTGTCAAAAGCTGCCATATTGTGCTAAAAGTAAAAAATCCACAAATAAAGTATAGAACACATTTAGCGCGACATAATTCATGTATTTCTGGTAAAATTACAACAAACTTTCGCCGGCTGGATCCATCGAAGGCGATATCAAGATAACCAAGGCGAATCTGTTGTGTATTTTGTTTGTGTAATTTTGCGTGTGAAACATCTGATTTCGCCCAGTATTGCTCTTGTAATTTGTTTGTGTAAATAAAACAACCCAATGAATTTGGAAAGAAGAACAACCATTCAGCTCATGGGATGCTATCACCTTGTATGAATTGGCCTTGGAGCCAACAGTGATTTCTGTACCACAGCGAAAGAACGACTTCGTTTACCTTTATTCTTCCGATGCAATTGCGCACAACTTGCAGTATTAAATTTCTTGATGCGTATTAAGCGCAAAATGATTGCTCTCGGCGTGATGCCAGAAATTCGCACAGAACGGGATGCTTTGGCAAATTGACAAAAATGCCGTTGTGATTGACATCTCCTACGCAGGCTTTGTCGAATTGCTCCCAACTGCTTGCATTAAAAAACTTTTGCCAGAAAGCAGTACTGCGGCAGTGCAACGATAGCACTATGTTTCCAAACTCACCTGGAGGGTTCCTTACAGCACATTTTCGGATTATTCGCAATACCAAATCGGGTATTTAAAACTAAAAAACCTATTTATGAAGTCTTCATGACTGACAAAAAATTCATTAAATATTCTTCATCTTTATAGAGATGATAGATTCCAACATTTTGTCCCAAGTTGCCGCGATTGTTAAATAAATCAAATTTTCCCATTTGTAGTTGTATGGTTTGAAAAAACATGTATTTGCTCTATGAACTTCATTCTTTATTAAATTTTAAATTAAATAAGTTGCAAGCTTATAGCTATTGAGCGTGTAAAATGATTTCAATGCATGCGGTTGTGAAAAAACGTACATACATAAGTTTAATCCAATATACCTGTACATATGTATGGATTTGTATAGCTCCATGCTTTTAAATAGATAAACGCTCATATATGTATGTATGGATTTATGTATAATCATAATTTTTTCTTCTTACTTTCCTACTTCATTATAAAATATTCAAACCATTTCTAATTTTATTAGTACCAATGTAATTACATGTTTGAAATAAAGATAAAGAAATATGTATATGTATGCGTATTTATAGTATGCGACAAAGAAAATATTAACGAATATTACAAAGAACTTCGCTAAAACATAACACAAAGATATCATATTTTTAAAGTGTAAATAAACACTATCCGGCTCATTACATTCGCTGCAAAACACGCTCATTTCATTCCATGTTCACTGATATCACAACATTCACTTGTGGACAACTGTCGCTGTTGGACGTATCTGTCGATAACTGCGACATTCGATCGCTAAGTTCAGCCTGTGTATCCGCCATACCTGGCGGGACCATCCAAATAGGTTCTATAGACAAAATAAGAAAATTACTAAAAATTTGATACCGATTATTTTGCAGTTATAAATTGAATAAGATGGGGAAGAGCCTGGACTTGTAAACTAATGCCGCATAAATAAATTGATAACTTTTGCTATATTTTAAGAAAGCTGACGGAATGTTGTTGTTGTTGTAGCAGCTATACTAAGCCCTGCAAAGATTGGTTAATCTAGGAGGTCCTGGAAACGTGCAGTTTCGACAAAGTCGGATCAGAGGCAGAGGGATGTTAGACGAGTAGGCTTTTGGGGTCATGTGAAGTGGTGTCTAGTATCATTCGGGGTCTCTACACATATAGGTCATATATGTATGTACGTTGATTCTGGGTAAGTCACGAGTTTAACCTGATACTATATCCAGAGCGTAATTGAGCTAACGGAATCGTTGTACTTGTTTCAACTACTACATAGTTGAAGAGGTCTTGAACTGCTATAAGTACTTTTAGTTTTTACATTTTTTTTTGTAGGTAATGCGCAGAGCCTGGGCAGGCAAGTCTATGTTGCCGGAACGAGTCAGATTTATCTCCGGTCAAGGGCTTTAAATTCAGCAAAATTACATAGAAAAGTTTTTTGCGGTTAAAACAACCACAAAGTATAAAGTAAGCATTTTAATATAAATATGCTATTATTACCTCCTACGTTCCAGCCATTTGGTGTACATAGTCGCCACATAATCGCTGGATGTGTTGGAGGAATATCGGCTAAAATATCACATGTTTCTCCTGGTTTTAAAGCAGGCACTTCGATGCGCTGTTTTTGACTAGGTGCCATTAGATAGCAACCGTTCGGCCAGTCGATTGTACCGTCATTTTGTAGCCTAAACGCTTGCTGATGTTCACTTGGACGAGATTGACGAACAATCTTCATCGAAGGCAGCGTTTGAAAAGTGTGGATGTCCAAGTAACAGCCGACTGCAGTTTGCAGATTCCTTAATTAAAACACATATTGAATTTGCAAAAATTAAATGCTATTGTTTTGATTTTTTTAGTTTACGTTTTAATTGTTGAAATATTCCTTACCAGTTACTCATTTCCAAATAGAATTTTGCCGCGTCTTGATCCACTTGGTTGTTCATGAGACTTTGAAATTGTCTAACCAAATCTTCATGATCTGTTGTACCCAAACAGCTAAATTGTTGTAATAGTAATGAGTCAATATCCACTTCATTTCTAAGATGATGCTGTTGTAATAGATATTGCTGTTGTTGCTCCAATCCCTGCGGATGTGTTACCGGTTGGGCCATTAGCGATGATTTCATTTGCGGTGGTGCTGGCAGAGGTATGGCTTGGTCAGATGACAAAAAGGGAGGCGACGATGATGGATTTATCGTTGTTGGATCAAACCCATTTGTGGCTGGTAGCGAGAAAGGAATCTCCAAAGGTGTGGTTGAAGGTACTTCCATCTGTGATTGAACAGTGGATTCAAATTGCATTTGCAGTTGTTGTTGTTGATGTAACGGTTGCTGATTATCTGGTTGCTGAGGCTCTTGTTGTTGGTGATCAAAGCTCTCACTTATATCCATCTTGATATTCTACATGAAAATATATCAAATATTTGGTAATTCATTATTTACTTAAAGCTTTTGTTGAAACAATTCGTAGCTCCAATTTATATTGTCTACCAGACCTGGACCAATTGGTCAATACACTTCTAATAAGAATGTCCTCTGTCCATCTCTTTGTCATCTCCAACAAATGTATAGCACAGATATACATACATACATATATATAATCTAAATATTTTGTTTATTGCCAACCAACTTCACTCTTTTGTACCCAAATGAGTTACAAGATAGACATAAAGTGCATATACTTACGTTGCCTTTTCAAGTTTAATATTTTTATCAATTATTTCGATATATATGACAAATAATTTCTTAAGTGTGAAACTTGGTATTCTACTACAGATGCTGATAAACGCAATTGGTGCAACAACAAAATACACACAAAGAAGAGAGGATAAAAATCAGTCCAATGTCAAATGCCGAAAATAACATATATAAATTTTTGCAGAGTCGCATTTGAATATTTTTCACAGAATTAAACAAGATATGATTGTATCAGGCATAAAGCTCCTTAATTGCAGTCTTCGTTGGCAAGAAATTCTCGCTAAGTCGCGTAGTCGCAAAAACAGAAACATAAACAGAATTCAGAACTTAGCGATTCTGGCGCTGATAGCAATACACAGAGATTCAAAAAATTAAATAGGCGAATATTTTCTATAAAATTGCTGCGTACTGGCTTATCTGGCAGGCCTCCGTCTACATCAGAACAGCTGATCAAAATTTTAAGCACTAAAAAGTTACGAATTTTTTGTCATACAACTCTTCTAACAATAGGCACAGGCCCTATATAATGGCTTTCCATTATGACTATGACTCGCCAAACCCGGCTCTGGGATACACCCGTTTTTTCAGACCACAACAACTTGGAATAAAAGAAAATTAAAAAGATTAAAAAACTTTTAAACCAGTTGTTCTAATACTCATATAACGCGTCACATATAATTGTTAACTCAAGTATACTATGTAAAAAAATAAATTACAAATTATTTTGCCCTTTTCGTTCTTCAAATCAATTATTCTAAGCGAATGGATTAAAACTCCGTTTTAGGGTATCTTTGATCTTTTTGACACTTCGAAGAATAGTAAACCAAATGACTACCGAACTGTCAAGATGTATCAGCAATGAAGCGTGTGAACGCATTTGATTTATCTGAAACAATTTTCATGAAAATAAGTCAATTATCATGTAATGTGAACATAGCTTAACAGTTTTGGAAAATTCGCCAGAACGTAGACAAGTCCATGGAGTAACGGAAGACCCTTTCCTTTGCATTTATGTTGTTGTTGTTGTTGATGTAACAGCATTAATTTGCATTTATGTATTTGTAGTTGCTTAAAATTGTGACAAATAAATAAAGTAAATTGTTCTGCAATTGTGCAATTTGGGCATCGTAACTTCCTTTTAGATTCTGCACGATCTGTTAAATTATAGAGAACGTGAAATTATTACAAAAAAGCGGTATTAGAAAATGCACAAAACAAGATTTAATCTGGCAATGACATTTATAGAACATGGGTGAAATAAAAGGCAAAAAGTGGATAAGGAAGAAGAGGAAAAGGAAAGAGAATAGCAGAAATCGAAAATCAAATCAGTCGAAGTGAAAAAATTCCATAAGGCGAAAGCAAAAGTTGGTAAATAAGTTCTGATTGGATTTAAATGTGGAAGTGAAAACATTGACCGTGAAAATAAATATACATATTTTGGTTATTTTCGAAAATCTAAATTCGTTCAAAACTACATACAATCAAACTATTTGTAAAAACTCAACGCGACAATAACAAAATTAAGGCTTCAATTGGTGCTTAATTAGGTTTCGAGAGATTCCCGAGACATCGTTTCCAATTAAAAAGTGGCCAACTAGTGAACAACCGAGCGCAAAGTTACGCAGAGTAGGCGGATAGACAAACTGCATATGTATGAAATCGTATAAATATATACATACATTTGTATGTGTGTGTATGTGGTCGCAGGTGTTTTAAAAGTTATCAATTTGGAGTTGCAAGGAATTCGCCATATACCAAGTGAATGGCTACATACAATTTAGGAAAATCATTCGTCATCACCATTATCAGTGGGAGCGAACGTCGCAACTAGCTGCTTGGTTTTCCTAGTAATAATTCTACATTTTATTTTCTTTCCATTTATGCGTGCCATATCAATTTTGCTAGCAACGTGAATAAATACTTATGTACATACATATGTATGTATTGGAATAGTTGAAATACGAATTCTGCTTTGCGTGAAATATTTTGCGTCGTTCCATTAATATGAACTTTCAACTTTCACGAATAAGTGCCTTTACAATTCAAGTCGCTGTAATTTAACTTGTTCTGCATCTAGTATGTAGTTGAATGTAGCTTAACTAAAGTACTCTACGCTACTTCACTCCAGTTCTAACTAAATTAATTCCTTCCTGTGCCACACCACAGCCATCCCAATCGTATTTGATATACATATGTATGTACATACATACATAGTACGATATGTATGAATGTATGTAATAGCCGCTGTTCCAACAGTCTGCCGCTGCCACAATGCATAGTGAATAATAATACTGGCGCTCTCTCCAAGCTCAGCATCAACCTAACATACATACATATACATACCTACATCGAGTTGTGGCGCGATGTTCAACTCCATTCTTTTCAACGATTGATTGCTCGGACGTAAGATTAGTAGGTTGGTCGGTTTATGTAACAAGTGTTTATATTGAAAGTGTTATTGTACTGTGAATTGAATATTAAAATATGCACATGTGTACATACATATATGTAAGTATGTACATACATATAATACAATACATAGAGCATTTTATGCACATACACATTATAAACGTCGATAAGGAATAACAAAAGCTTAAAAAATGTAACATAAACAATAAAACGAAAAATAAAAAAATTAAAAACACATTACAATATAAATGATAAACCGATGTGAAACCCGCGAATTTATACCTAAAGAGTACGTATCTATAAAACAACGTTCTAATAAAAAAAATATCGAATTTGGGGTAAATAATAAAAATCTGGGTGTAGAATTTTTAATGATAAAAAAAAACTTAAAAACCAACAAATAATTAAAAAAAAATTAATTTGAATTACTATGTTCTACATACATATGTATGTACATATGTACATACATATATCTAGTGATAGTGTTATAAAATCTTAACCCACATATTGCTTAAATACTAGTTGCATTAGACTCTGCTACTGCTTGTGAAAAAATCGAAATTGAATCAGAAAGCCGATGATGTAAAAACGAATTGTTTTTTTTTTTTAAATAAAGGTATGTACTACGTAGTATTTATGTACATATGTACATACATACTTACATACGTATATATAAGTACATAGTATGCACCTCGTTTTTTTATCTAATTGTTGTTTATTACTACTTCATATTGTATGAAATTATTTTAATTATTTGAGAGTTTCTTACATAAGCAGATAGCGCCATCTAGCATGTAAATTTTTTGCAGGGTTACATTTTTCAACATTAGTAATTAATGAATGTATTTTCTGAGATTTATATCGATCGGACTATAATCGAGGACTGTCATTGAGCCCCACCCGGATGTGGAATCCCATTTCAGCTGCGTATGTTAGCAAAGGCTTAATCAGGAGAGGTGAACAACTTCACCTATCCCACGAATATTGGCATAGCATAAGAATGATAGAATGCAACGTTGCGACTTTCATTTGTGAAAAAGTATACCGAAAAAAAATACTGAAATACTTAGTGCGTGTTCGTTCAACTCAGTTTACTCTTTAAACTCAGTTAAAACTCACAATGCCGTTTTTTAGTAAATTTGAAGCGTAGTTTAAACTTAGTCACAGTTTAAACCCACCACAGTTGGTTCTACTATACCGGAACAACTCGGATTTATGTACATATATCCGGCCGAGAACTGTCACTTCAGCAGCATTGACAAAAATTTTATGGGGAATGTTTTATGGACAATTCACCCGTACATGAAATTGACGTTTGGCAATACATAAAACAACTGTGTAGCCCTACAAAATACCCAAATTTAAGCCGGCATTAAACTCTCACAGAAAAAGCTCTGTATTTTAAATTTGCACAGGGAAACCCTTGTTGTTTAAATTTGCACTGAAAAACTCAATGAGAAGCGTTTTTTTTTAGTAGTAACCTGACGACGTATTATGCTATAGCTGACATCAGATTGACTTGCCACCGCGGAAGATGAATAGAAGGCTGTCCAAAAACTAAACGCGCCTCAGATAAAGTTATCTGTATTGAGGCTAAGGAAGCCATCGGGAAAGGGATAGACTCCATCTGTCGGGATTTATCCCTCGCCAACGGTTAAGAAACTTGAAGGTGGTGGGTTAGATTGACGAAACAAAAGCCCTTGGCCGGGCAAAACCTCGATCATTCCACACATAAAACCCTACTACTCTCCTACTTTAAAAACCACCTTCACTCTTCCGGACCTATCAAATGCTTTCGATACAGTAAGCCATGCAAAGCTATCAGCTGACGTTGACACATCCACCCTCCCGCATAATCTGAAGCAATGGACTGCTAATTACCTGCATGGTTGGCATTCGTCGATATATTTTAGAGACTCGACATCAATACTGAGATATTTCGAAGCTCTCTCAGCCTCCCGAGGGAGTTTCCATGCCTCATATGCCGACGATTCTTCATCCGGCAATGTAATTTATAGGCTGTGCTCGAAGGCGAACGATTATTTCTCCGACCTTGCTCCTTTCTTCACTGGACGGGTTCGAACATTTTCCCCACCCAAAACCTTATTTACCACCTGGACGAAGTACATCAGGTTGAAACTAGAAATCCATTTGGATGATACCCCATCCATACAATGATTCTACCAGCCACGTCAGAAGACATCTTCTCGAACTGACGGACAATATCTAGACATATACCACCAATGTACTGAACACGACTGCATACAGTCAGGTCTTAAACGACATTCATCTAGAGACAATCACCACCTTCGTCAACTCTCCTGTGAATGCCGGAACACCCCACCTATCCAGAAGAACCGAAATGTTTTCAATGTATGCCCGGCATTGAAGATTGCCTACACGATACAAATTAACTTACATATATCAGGACCTCTCAAGCCGACTCATCTAACACTTCTTTGCCTTTGGTCAGACCACGTCGAAACTATACGTTTCTTGGGCCTTTCAATAAGATGAGCTTGATGATAAGGACTATGGCTAAGTCGATCTTATAGGGTATGCGTAACCGCTAGAACAACAGCAACACTTGAAGCTGTCTCAGATAAAAAAAATTGTTATATATGAGTATTTTGTAATTTATTATTTATCAGATCCTTCCGAATCCAAGGCATATAAATATCAGGTGCTATATGTACGTTCAAACTCAAAAATTAGCACAATCATATTATAAGCACATAATTTACAACAAACACATCGTTTTGACATTACGTTCATCAAGTGAATGAAGCGTCATGAGGTGTACTTTTTTCCATCATTTACATTGTTGAATTTGTAATACTTAAAGCTAAACTATTTCTATTGTGAACTTCTTCCGAGCGTGTGTTTAGATTACATGAAGTCTACATATCACTTTTTTTTGACATCCTCTTCGGATGCCATTATCCCATTTTCAAAAAGGAAAGAGGTTTACACGAAATGTCCAAAAAAGTTATTGCTTCAGAACTACACAAAACAATCTACTTCTGGATTGAAATTAGTAAAATAAAATTACTTCTTAATTTACTAAACGAATTTTATAGTATGAATTATATCTTTATCAATGAAACCTTGAAATTCGTTCAACACATAGTTGACCCCTGCTTTCAGCATAAAAAACGATCAAAAACTATCGAAAAGTAACCATATCAGCCGAACTTAAAAAAACGATATAGTACACAAAGCAAACGAAAAAAAATGTTAGTACTCATTTTGACTACTTCTTTTAGCTTTTAGTTTAAAATAAATTTTGGTTGTGGCAACACTGCAAATTACGTTTACGAGTTTTTACATTTCTCAACAAACATACAGTGACTTAACGAAACTAAAATGAATTAATTCAATTAAATACCTTAACTAAAATTCTCTTTCTTTTAGGAATAAATTGTTTGAATATTAATATAACATCCATTCCATTGAATCCCTGATAGAAAATATGCTATTCCGAAATAAGTTTTTTTTATCAAATTCCGATAGATACATACATATAATACTTAGTTTTTGATTCAAATATGTTTCATTCAATAACATAAGCGATAAAAATTAGAACTTTGTTCAAATATCACGAAAATTTAATAGACTTTGAAAATGCAATGCTATTTCGAGCATGCGTTATAAGTAAGACCATCGGCGAAAATAAATTATTAAAAATCAATGACATTTTTTGGTAATTTGAAACTTGTATTTTATAACACTGTAAGTGAATGAGTTATGAAACTGCATACCCGAATATCTGAAAATTCAGGAGAAAAACTAGAATATTTTAACGCCAATTTATTCAAGATTCTCTAATATTTTACATAGTTAACCATTTTTTTTTTAATGATTTATTTTATTGAATGAAAAAAGAAAAGAAATGTGAAAATCTATAAACGTCATGTTTTTTAACTACTTGTACCTTTTCATTACAGACTCATCGCCATGACTAGTCCAGGGGATAGAATATCAAATCATGGTAAGTAAATGTATACATTATTAAATACACATAAATACATACATCCCATTTCATAATTATAACGCTACCATATGTACATATATTGACAATTTTTGATTCTTTTTTCTTTAATTTAAGTTTTTATTTTTTTTATAAAAATATAGTTCATTCTACAAAAAATCCGTTTAAATCAAAATTTAAAACTTGTGATGTCAAAAAAATAATAATTTACTTTACTATCAATTTCAAACTTTTTATACAGAAAATTTGTGTATGCAGCTAATGCTTCTTCTTTCATATAACTAGAGAACGATCGAGCTACGGCCTTGCTCGGCCACCAAAGTTCGGTTCGGCTTCGGCAAGAAAACCCGAATTTTGGCCGAACATCGTATTAGAAACTTGAATAAATTTTTAGTATAAATACTATGTTTCTCTTTGGGATAATGTCAAATCAGCCTTTCGGATTTACATTATTATTCATTATTCAATAAATAAAGAATTGGTACACTTTTCTTAGTGAAGATTTGCTACCAATAATTTGTGAAATTTTGAAATATTGGTTTAAAGCCCATATTATTGGTTGAAAAAAATTTATTTTAGATATCTGGCTGCTCCTCCAACGAGTGCAAGCCAGCTTTATACCGGAATCGGATAAAAGGTGAAAATGCTGATAAGCTACTATTTTTACATCCCAAATATAAAATATAAAATTTTAATTTTTTTTGCTGTACAATGAATTATCTTTTGGTAAAAAAAAAATAATTAAAATTAAATAAAGTATCAACAAAGCTTGCCAATATGCGGTGGCGTTATAATTATTAATATGGCGTTCCACGAGGAAACTCATAGTTTCTGAGTAATTTGTTGTTAAAGTAGCAAAATTTACAGATGAATATCACTAATGAACACCTGTTTAAACACAAAGCAGTAGTTATTTTCACCAAAATATATGTTTAAGCAGAAGTTGCCTGTGATGCCAAATAGTGACGGAACAATAAATTAAAAAAGAAAACATTGATTTTTAATTGAAAAAATATTGTTTATTAGATAAGAGCAAATTCGAAATAAATAATCGCGCGAATTTTAATTCCCAATTTTTACTTTTTATATTGTAAATATATAAATAATATATACACAATAGAAACTTTCACTTTTCAAAAAATTATTTATGATAAAAACATTCACTTCTTAAAATCATGATTATAGTAAAAACCTTAATATTTTTAAAATTATGTTTTATGATGAAAAGTTAAACTTTTTAAAATATTTGGTATAAAAACTTTCATTTTTTTAACATAACTTGTACTTGAATAATTATTGTCTTTATAATGTACTAACCCTTTGAACTTCTGGCAACACTGTCTGACCATTTTCATTTCGGCTATTTGTTGAAAAGTAAATAAATTTATAACGCGTTCTTCAGCGTTAAACAATAAAATTTATCAATAAATGAAATGCTTGCGAACATTTCACAAATCATTTATTTATTAAAAAATAACTTATAAATTTAATTTATAATTAAGAGTTTGGTGTATAATTGGCGTTGAACTTAAAAACAAATAATTTTAGAAATGTATCAAGTTTCATTCGAAAATTCCTAGTGGTTTACATATTAAGGCAAGTGGTGCACTCTCGCGAACCCGACCCCAGACATTTGATATCGATGAATAATAAATTCTTTGGCAAAATTTAAAGCAAATGTACTTAAATATGTGCCCATTAATATGAAAGTGGTCTAAGTCAAAATGAAAAAAAAAAGTTTAACACATATTTCACACCACATTATTTTAAACTAAATTTATTCAATGTAATTTTTACGACGTCGTCAAAAATTAAACTTTAGATAGTGGTTGTAATTGTAAACGTTAGACGGAGTTTATTTAGTGTTAATTATCACAAGTACAGTAAAAAATACCTCGAACGAATCTGTCTCTTAGTAGCAAATCCAATGGATGACATTCTTGAAAAAATTAACCTTATAAAGTGATCTAAATACATATATGTAAAACTTCTTTAAATTATTCTAAATTCCACGTTTTAAAATTTTCACCTAAAAGAGGAAGACCAAAATTATACGGAAATATTACATTACTTCCATTTTACACCACCATTAAACCAGTAACGGAAGAGAATCCTTGAACCTCGCAATGATAAAAAACCGGCTTAATTTTTAAAAATCAATAAAAAATGTTCATGAATTACACTGCGTAACAAAAATTAAAAAAAAAAACCTGCGGTCATGATTTTATTAACATTAGTAGCAGGCTCACGAACTGTGTTTTTACTATTTTTGGATTAGCTCTAGTTCTTGAGATAAACGAATCTTAAGAAATTAATGAAAAAAAATTATATGACCCAGTTCCTGTTGTATTAATTTAATTATTCCTCAATAAGTTTTGTTATATAAATTATTAAAGCAAGTGGGTATACTAAATACCCCTGTTTTATATATTAATGCGGCAGTCGTGCAAGAAATGAACATTGGATTAGAAAGGACTGGCCGGTGGGAGAAAATATGGAGGTAGGAACAGCAGATGTGGTTCATGATCAACTGATAAGCCGAGAAAAAATCATTCTTCCACCACTTCACATCAAGCTTGGGCTAATGAAACAGTTCATCAAAGCCCTTGATAAGACAGGTGACTGTTTCGAATATGTGTGAAAAAAATGTCCAGCCCTTAGTATGGAAAAATTAAAAGCAGGAGTCTTCGATGGTCCTCAAATTCGTACCCTTCTAAAAGACACTGAATTCATAAACCATATGTCGCAAATTGAATCTGAAGCCTGGCTAAGCTTTGCTAATGTAGTCAAAAATTTTTTGGGCAATCATAAATCACCAGACTATACAAAACTAGTTGCTGATATGCTTCTTAATTTTCGCAAATTAGGAGCTAAAAAGAGCATTAAATTACATTATTTACATAGTCATTTGGACAAATTCCCGGACAACCTAGGCGATTACAGTGAGGAACAAGGTGAACGGTTCCACCAGGACATAAAAATAATGGAAGAAAGATACCAAGGTCGATGGGACGACCACATGATGGCAGACTACTGCTGGAACTTAATACGGGATTGTCCTGAGCAACGACATCATAGGAGGTTCTACAGAAAAAGTTTTTTGTATTTTTTTTTAAAATTAATTATTTTTTTTATTTTTGTATTATTTTGATGCAGGCGCGCAATAAAAATATAATTTAAATCCATATTGGTATTTTTAATTAAGTTTTTTCGTGAAATATTTAAAAGTCTTTATCTGAAAAACTAGAGCCAATTCGACAAAACTGATATTATTTTCGTAATCAGCGCCCCCAAATTACCCTAAATCGACTTAAAAATCTCCGACCGCAAAATTTTGTTTCGCAGTGTTATTTTATTAACATCACTGTTTCAAAGAAAACTCATAGTTCTTTATTGCTTTAAGTCATTTATAGAACATTTAGTTAATTTTGAAAATTGTCTAAGTCTATTCAAGCTTTAAAAATAACATTTTCGTATGAAATTCAGACAAAATTCCATATTCATAATAACTTTCCATTAATCAAGACTAATAAAATTACACATTAAAATGTCGTATAATGTTGAAATATTTTTTTTTTAATTCGTTCAAATGCAATTCATGAAATATGTATCTCGACACAGGAAATATGTGACTTAGACCACTTTCATAATTATGGGCACATATTTATATACTTTGTGTGTTAATCTAATTAAAAAGAGTATCCTCTTACCGACTTGTTTTCAGTTTTGTATAATTTTTGATATATGTATACAGCAATGTACAGATAAAAGTTTACCACTGAGCTCACATTTTCAAGTCAAAGAAAAATTACTCTTAAAAATTTGATATTTTAATGTCAAGAGTACTTTTTGTTAAGCTGTTATAATTTATTCCAAATTTCGGAGGGGGCGTATGATTAACTCAACTATTGAAGTCATGTTTGTGGCATACAATTTTTTATGAATGGTGTTTTTTTTAGACTTGTGGTTTTCAAGAAGAAATAAAACGCATATAATTTAATGCTATGCCCAAGAATTTAGTTTTATTATAAAGATAAAGGTTTGCCATATTGTTTTAAAAATGATTTTGGGCAAGTGAGAGGCTCAATTTTCGATCACTTTTTGCAGCAATTGGGCCTCACATCAGCAATAACGCCCCGAATATTCTCTTCCAAGACGTCAATCGTCTCGGGCTTATCTGCGTAGACAAGCGACTTCATATAACCCCACAAAAAATAGTTCAGCGGTGTTAAATCGCACGATCTTGGATGCCATGCCACAGGCCCCCGAAGCGAGATAATGCGCTCACCAAAAGTTTCCTTCAATAAATTTATTGTTTCATTGGCTGTATGGCATTTAGTGCCGTCTCAAAAATGTCTTTAACCATGGCTCTATAGCGGTCAATTTTGCTTATGGATAAGCTTATCCATTCAACCGAAAGTGAGCTTCATCGCTGAAAAAAATTTCGGGTATTTTTCGATACTCTGCTCCACAGCAGCATAGCTTCGCCGATGCGCAATGTACGACGTCTCTGAGGATAACTTCTCCCCTCAACGTTTTAACTGTGCGTGTTTTTCATCAAAAGTTAACTGTTTCATTTTGCTCGACCGCACTTTAAATTAAATTGTTTCGAAATGTGGGAACAAATTAAATGAATGCAAAACTTGTAACATCTTGCAAGTTTTACGAACAGCTGCTCTTTTGTTGCCGCAAAAATCAAAATTAAAAATAAACTCGAAAAAACCTTTGCTTATATATTTTTACTCAATTTTTCCATTATTCTATATTTTGTTTTATGAATATCGGTCATGAAATACAATTTTTTAATGTGTATGTGATCAGCGGTTTTTCTTACTGGCAATTTGTTGCAAGTAAAAAGAACTGCCATTTTTCTACCTCAATTTACCCTACTATGCAAGTTTTTTGCTAGTTTTTTGAATACATGAACACCAAAACGTGATAGTTTGTGACAATTGTTAACCAACTAGCTGCTACATGAACAATCGAATTGTAATAGGAAAATAGGTAACAAAAAATAGGTAGGTACATATTTGCCCCGCCCGATTTCTAATATACATACATATGTACATATGTACAAACAGTGATACAAACATAAGTAATTAATAAATTTGACAAATTTTGCCTAGATACATACAAACATACAAAACTTTCAACTGTAAAAAACTTATTGTTTTATTGCTTTTTAATTCGCTTGTGCGGCATTTTTTAAGCTGATTCTTTGCAAGCATTTTTACCCTGTAAACACAACAACCACTCTGCGTCCTTTTACCATCCTTTTGCATTTATTTAACTTTTGGTATGCTATGTATATATTTGTACATATTCAAATATAACTGTACATACATTTTTCCATAAATACATACATAGTAAGTATATCTAAATAAGCGTAGGAAAAGCACAAAAAAGAGAGAAACAATTTCAATGAATAAAATGTTGAAAAGAAATCAAAAGAATACTGAACGAAACTTACGTTTATTGATTTTAGTTATTTTTAGAAATTACTTGCCTTCACTGTACTTTATCATGAAATAAATATTCAGAAACTTTACAAAACAAGAAATCAACAAAGAAGGTGGGTCCCTTTCTTCTTTCACCTAACTGCCATAGTTCCATAAGAGTATGGCTGTATCGTATGCCTGCCGACGATATGGGGTTTCTACTTATTTTCAATACATACATACTATATAATGTGAGCATACATATGTACATAGTATGTACATACATATACATACATAAACATAAAAATATATGCACGTGTTACCTTCACATTGAAGGCTCCACTGTTTGCAGTAGCTGCGCGGCGCGAGCTGTCCATTTGAGGAGAAGGAGTACAAGGATAACGCAAAGTTAGTGCAGTAGCTGATATACATACATATTAGGGGGAGTTAGCAAGTACGCCAATACATACACATTTATACATATGTACATAAGAGTACCTACATAGAATAAGAAAGGAAACCAATACAACAAGGCAAGGTTAAGTGAATTAAGGCAGGACAAGGTAATATGAGAGACTTTCGTTTAAATATACACGCATACATACATACATACGCATGTACATGCAGATCCCAACAATATTTGAGTTGAGCGCCTGCTAATTCAGTACGAAAAATGTCATGAAACTTTGTTCAGCAACCAATGCCTGACAAATTTACCGAACAGGCAGTGAAGCTTTCTGGGCTACTAAAATTTTTGCTTAAGGCGGTAGGGTTCTAGTGTAGCGGCTCCTTTTCGAACCCTATTTTTAAGAACTAATTGTAGGAAGACTACTGAACATTTTTCAACTCGGTTTTCCCATTTTGTTTATTAGCTTTGCAATTATTGACAGGATTTTTTTTTTGGTATTCAAAATTTGTTCGCATTTTTGTTATGTGACCTTGGCTATTCCCTTGTCAAATAAGAAGAGGTTACCTGGGGTGAAGGGTTTTGAATGTTCCGATAAACTGAAGTAAAAACATGAGCTAAATCATCATTTTTAATCCCTTTCTCTACGCAGTCACGCAAGCTTTTTCAAAAATTTAAAATTTTTTCTAAATTGTAGGATGATGACGAAAAAAATTGGTTTCCGTTGTTTTTTTTTTTTTTGCTAATAATGGCTGTAAATATTGTTCCGGTCGAGGTTTTCAAAAAACATTGTATGACGTCTTAGCGACAAAGTTTGGTGTAGAAAAATGCAAATTATGTGTCCATTGGTTCAACAGTTATTTCAAAACAGTTCACCCGCCCTCTGAAAACATGACTTTTCAGGAGACGCATTTGAAGATATAGCGTGTAATAAACGAAAGGCTTTCCAAGCTCTATAACTCCTAAACGAAGGCAGAAGCGACTTTAATTTTTTAACAGCGTATTTTTAACATCATTTAGATGAAAAATACGCAAAAAAAACCATTTTTTGAAGCCGCTACATTAAAACAGTCGCTTAACGCGTATTGAAGCTTTCAATTGTCTCCAGAAATCAGTGGTATTCGCATCATATATGTAATTTTGCGTAAATTTTAAGAATTTTTTCTTGTGGATATGCTCGTTTCCAGTTATTCCGCTTTTTGTCATTGCGTCTTCAGGCCTTCCCGTTCGTCAGTTTTTAGATAGTACTTTTTTTAGCGCCTTCACTACGAGGGTAATTTGGAAAGTCTGTGGAAAAGTAATGAACACAAAATTTTTTCGGACAAATTTCATTTATTCTTCAACGTAGTCTCCTTTTAGTTCGATACACTTAGTCCAACGATGTTCCAACTTTTTGATGCCTTCCAAAAAGTTGGCTGCGTCGAAATCTCAAAGTAGGCCTCCGATTTCCTATTCAACTTCCTCATTTGAAAAAATTTCTTACCAGTTTTGACATTGCTTTCATTGAAGAGTGAGTCGGTGCATTTTTGTCAATTGTGAGTAAACGCGGCACCCATTTTCGCATACCTTCTTCATACCGAATTCTTCGTGCAAGACGTTCTGTTGAGATACTCACCATGTCAGCTATCTCGCTCACTTTCACTCTTCGATCGTTTAAAACGATATCGTGGATTTTTTCTATCGTTTCTTCAGTGAGAGCGTCTTTTGGCCTTCCAGAACGTTCAGCATCATCGTTGCAAAATCTGCGATCAACTTGTAAATCATTCTAATTGATGGTGAAGAGCCCGGGAAACTTTTCGCAAAACTCGCAAAACTCAAAAGTTGTCTTCTTGAAACATGGTATTTAATAGTTTGGAGGTTGGTACTTTAATACGGTAACACCAATTTTTTTTAGTGGAGACGTCTGATAAATTTTGCCGGACTTTCGAATTGCGCTCGTATATAAAAACGAATGAGAATATTCAGATTTTGTAGCTACATCTCTACTGAATATTCAGTAGGAAAGAAGTGCGGGTTTCTAGCAGAAAAAAAAAGTAAATTAAGATCATTAAAAACTGCTGACCTGACAAAGTTAATATACAATTTATTTTTTATACTCTTGGACAACTAAGCTTCAAAATCAAGACGCATTGAACAAGGTAATAGCAGTAGTATACTAACTAGGTTGTCTTTCTATACCTTTCATGAAGATGAAGTTCAAGCATAACATATACATATGTATGTACATATGTTTGCAAAGTACAAAAGGAAGAGACAGATCCATACAAGGGATGACGAGCTGAGTCCCTTTGTCCATGCCCGCCTTTTTTTTATGATTTAAACTTTCGTACTTTTTTTTTTAATAAAAAATAATAAAAACCTAGAATTTATAAAAATTCATTGGTAAATGTTGGTCTTTCTCTAGAAAATATCTTTCCTTTCTACAAGTTTTTCTTAAACCAATCTGCCAAAAAGGTCTAAAAACAGCATATAAAATCTCATTATTATAATTCCTTTGAAAAATTGTTTAAATATTTGTATGTAAACATTTTAAACTTAAAGTATTTTATAGTCTAAGTTCAGTTATTTGGTTATTTATAGCTATTTTTATTTGTAAAAAATTTGTATTTTGGAAGTAGTTTTAAATAGGTACTCATAATTCTAATAGTAGTTCGAAATATTTGGGTTGAATACTTGAACTATAATGAATTATAAATAAATTTTGTAATTTCGATAGATGTATCCGGGAGGGATGCAGCCGAATGTGCATCCATAAAGTTGTTTTTGTTTTTGGCGAAAACTCGCAAAGGCGTAATACGAAAGTGGTCCCTTGAGGTTATGTGTTATCGAAGTCCTACTGTATATGAACCTACATTCAGTTCGAAACCGTTTTTCCTTTACTCCCGATGTGATTTCTATGTAACACTTGGCGTTTTTCGTATTTTGTTTTTGTTTCTATTTTCGTCTCTGGTGCTTTGTTTTTATTTTGCAAATAACTTGGGTACGCGTCGTACCTTTACGCTTACAACAAGTGTACACTTCAACTGAAACATCAAACCCCCACCGAAAAAACACATACAACTACATACACACACTGTCCCAGGTTGCCTTTGTGGTGCGGCTTTTAGTTGTTTCTGTTATTTACTTCGTTTATCTATTCTGACATTCTGTTATTTCGTCGTTATATCAGTTTGGCGTTACGTTCTTACGCCATCCATTGCTTATCTCCACTTTCCGCCAACTTTTATATCAAATGTGGTAGGTATGTAGGTATATGTACATATGTGGGTTTTGAGTTTTGTCACAGTTCTCATCGGCATTCTCTGAGTGTCTTTCAGATTTTGCTCTTCAGCTATACTCGGAGTATTTGCTATTTCCTATTTGTACATAGTTTATATGTATGTATGTATTTGGTATATGTGTGTTTATATGTGTTATATATACATATATCTGCTCCCATGTAAATATCTGCTGTATATATTTGCGTATGTAATCGCATGTAATTCACTTTGTATTGTACATATAAATATAACAACGGTGGCAGCGGTGGCGGCAGCATTTTGTTTTTTGTTGCTTTAATTACTTGTTTCTGTTTCTAAATATACTATCGCAGCTATGCACGATTTATAAGCGAGTCTAAAAATAGAACAGCAGGTCACGGCCTATTCAAACACACAACAACGTAAATATATACATATGTACATATGTAGATACATATTTACTTACGTACTACATGGTATTCGATATACTGTTTTATATTCTATGTATTTTTCCTTCGACTTAATTTATTTTCGTTTTTCACAGGCGAATAATGTAAAATTGATAGGTTAAATAGAAAAATATAAATATTTATAAAGTAGAGCTAAAAATTGTTCACTTAAATGGCAGATGTTTTCCTCACAGTCGACCAATGCAATAAGGAAATAAATAAGTTCAGAGCCCCCCGATGAATTTTTACTTTTACAAAATAAGTAGGTACACACATACATATGTACATACATATGTATGTATGTACATATGTAATGGTGAATTTAATAGTATCAATAATGAGGCTGTTTTCCCAGAATCAATCAATTAATATGAAACAGCTAAGCATATAAATATATGGTACATACATTTGTATATACAGTCATGTGGAAAAAAATAGGAACACGACATTTAGACCAGTTTTGGATATTGTTCTTTTGATTGTTTTATGTTTTTTATCCATACTATTATATAAAATTTGATGTTTGTAACGATTTGACATTCAAAGTACTGAACCGATTTTGTTATTTTTTAAATGAATTATTTTTTTTAAATAATATAAGGATGCATCACTCCCCATACAAAAAAAAAAAACACGGTACTATTTTTCCATCGGCATTGTAAAATTATTTATATTTTAAAACATAAACCAAAATATTTGGCAATAATATTAAGGTTTAGGTGAGCGAGTCCGATGTTTTTTTTAATAAGTGCAAGTTTCAAGTGGTTTCAAATTAACGTTGATTTTTTCAAATTATTTTCTTCCGTGACACTTAGCAAACAAAATGGCCAAAAATCAAAAGTGATTTCTTGAAACTTGCACTTTGTTGCAACTAAAATTTAATGGGATGCAGTTTTAGCATACTTAGAATTTGTCTAAGAATTCTGAGTAAAAGTTTGTTTTTGGTATTAAATTTTCATATTTTTCCTACAACATTTTAATTGTGAATTTATAAGGTGTTTGTTATATAGTGAGCTAGAATTGAAAAAAATATAGTAAACATAAAACAATCAAAAGAAAAATAGCCAAAACTGGTTAAAATATCGTGTCCCAATTTTGCTCACATAACTGTATCTATGTACATATATATGTACTATGTATATGTAAATCCACATGTGCGCATAACTATGTGTGCATATTTTGTCAATATGTACATATATTGGTATCGAATATATACATAAGTACATATGTATGTATGTACATATGTATGTATGTAATATGTACTTTCATAAGCACATAATCGTAGTTTAATTTTATCTCTTGAATTAATTCCGAAGCTGAAAGATACTAATAATAAATATAATAAAAATCAGGTTGCAGAGGAACATATTTTAACGATAGTTAATTTCACAACTTAAGAATTGAAATGCTATTTTTAGAATGGATTTATCGCGTACATATGTATGTATGTATATACTTGAAAACTAAGGTGCTGCCATACAAACACAAAAAATATGTATAACTTTTTATAAATATTGTAGTTGCTTGTTTTCCAAAAAAAATCAAGTAAAAATTAGCAAGTAGAAAAAAGTATAATATCTATCTATGTATTTATAAATTCTATAATCTTGAAACTTCCACCGTTATGTACATATGTGGGCCTGGTTATCCGATTTTGCTAATTTTCAATACCAACCCCAAAATACGGACGGATGTACAGGCAGACATGGCTTAATCGATTTCTCTTTTCATTTTGAATGTATATCGTTAATTTAGGCATTTATATTCAACAGTTAGTTCCACAACTCGTAAACAATATTGTACATATATGATGTATTGTGAATTTTATGTGCATTATATGTCCGACGAAATTTTTCGAAAATAATTTATTGTCGTAAATACAATTTTTTTGCGAATTATTTGTATTCAGCGTTCGACTAGCTGTACTCCAATTTTGAGTTGTTACAATGTTGTGCATACATATTAAGGAAGCTGTTGAGAAAACAATTTATTTGATATTCTGATATTTTCCGGAAAATATAATATTTTGATACAACTGTTACCAAGACGACTTGTATCGTTAAGCCAGCCTGATGCTAAGTAAGTTATAACTCGAGAAAAGTGGTTTTGTCAAGTTTTCTAGTTTAATTTTTATCAAACATTTCACTTTACTCTGTTTGATGGATTTCGATATACATATATTTATAAATTTGCTGTTGAACTAAAATTTCCGATGTATTTTCATAGGGCTCATACACAATAGCGCATTTTTTTTTTTTTTTTTTTTAAATTAAGAATACTGCATCTTAGGTCAGATATTATTTCACCAAGTTGGCTCAACTCGTATATTTACTAGTTTTAGTTTGCAGGCAATTCTTTATCTTAACTTGTGTTCTTTTCCTAGTCGGTTACAAAAAAGCTTTAAAAATATTTATTCAATAAATTTTTAAACAATAACATAACTAAAAAATGAAGTTTCAACCTTTTGAAAATTTTGCGAAAACTTAAAAAATCGTAGTTAAAATTTTTTCCTTGGAGTTTTCAGAAGTTTTTCGGGTTTGCAGGAAATTCTAGTGCAATTTTCAAGTTTCTAAAATTTTCATTGAGTTTTAAAAACATTTTTTTCCGTTTTCTTAATATAAAATATCACTTCGTGCATGCTTTATATGGAGGAAAATGCTGTTGAATGGGCTATAAAACTGATTACCCGAAAAACTTCTGAAAAAAATCAAGAAGGTTTAAGGTATGAAAATTTTTTCGCAATTTTTAAATTTTGTTAAAATTTTTACGAAAATTAGATTCCTGGTTCTTATGAATTATGTTATTGAATGAACTAAATTTTTATAAAAAAAAAAATACCCAACAAAAATTTGATATCGAAAACATTGTCAATTAGGTGATTCACAAGGGGCATAAATTATAAAGCCATGACATTTTAAGTATGAAAAGCTACGTTGTTGAGTTCTACGCAAATAACTGACACGAAGCATATTTATATTTTTGAATTGTTATGACTTATGACGAATTAGAAAACCTTGTGAATCAACTAAATGTTGTAAAGCATAACACTGGACCATTTCTGCTGTGAGCCACTGTCACTATTCGTGTGTCTATTTTTAAACCAGGTTGTGCCTAATTCAATGCCCGCTTAGTATTTCTTAGTCTTTTATAGATTTCGAAGTTTCGAAATAAGCTTGAGACTAATTGAAAACAAGTGATGATATCGTGTGTTTCGATATAATTTGAAATAAAATTGGCGAATAAAATTTGATTTTTTATATAATATTGACAATAAAAAATGAAGTTTAATAAAAGTAGGGTTTAAGAAATAATTACCTTAGTAATTAATTTCAGTCAATTTGATAATCGGGAATTTATTAGAAAGAAGTAAAGGAGCAAATATTTGGTTGGTGGAACGCGCGCTTGGAACGAATGTCAGACTAATAAAAGTTTATATCTACATATGTATGTATGTACTTACGAGTGGCTCCTTCCGATTTGAATGCACAACAAACACACATGCGCCAAGTTGTCGATGAGAGCAAAACAAACGCATGTGGCGAATAACAACCACAAAAACTGAGGTACTTATGCGAATATTTTGTTTTTATATACAATTGAGTTCCTAGTATTTACATAAATATTGTACTCGTAAATATATGGAGATGTGAATATGTGTGTACTCGTTTATACGAGTAATGGGCGAGTTGGGTACTCGCTGTCCAATGGAATTGATAAAGCACATTGCGTTTATTCGTATTCTAGCTCGCGCTCGGAACAGTCACATTGAATTGGCGGCCAAGCTATTAGTCGTTTGTCGGTCATTCGGAAACGAAACTCGGTGAATAAGAAATACAAATAAATAAAAAAAAAAACAAAAACTAAAAAGTTATTTCAATAAGTGATGCAAAATAAAAAGGCGAAACCAAAACAAATTGAATGTAGAAAAATCGTCAATAGTTTCGCACACAGCATTTAAATTTTTACTCTATGCAATACGAGAATAATCAGAAAAAAAAAATTTATTTAAATAAATAAAAATACGCATACAAACGCAGAATCTCAAAAACTGAAATTAAATGTGACTTCGTTTATTATTATTGTCATTTGAATTTGTAATTAACAACATTTTATGCATAGTACTACATACTGGGTACATATTTAAAAACTTCGTCCTTTCCTTCAGAAAATTTTGTGAATTGATCGTTGCTAAATAGATGTGAGATATCAATGTGTATGTATGTGTGCCGACCCTTAATTTTTGCATAAGTGTGTTCTATTTCCGTGCAAATGTTCTAAATTTGTAACCACCATACATTGGATATATAAATGTACATATGTACATACATACATACATAAATACGTACATACATATGTACATATGTATTTAAAATATATTTGCAAATAATATCAACATAAAAAATGTGTCTCAAAAGTGTTTACATTTAATTAAAAACTAGTTGGAAGTGCTAATGGCGGCATTACCATGTTACACAGGTACATACATATATATTTGTGTACATACATATGTGTGTATGTTAATGCAGTACGTTGATTTCAACACCAAATAAATTGTTATCGCATACGAATACTTACATACATACATACATATGTATGTACATTCGTACGTTCATACGTGTCGAATACAAGTGAAGTAAATATTGCGATTAGCTTAATATAAATACGTAATATTCGAATTTAAGGCTTATGTTTGAATGAAAATAATATAGACATAGTAAATAATGGATGAAAGTGTTTGTCACCTTCTGCCCGCCGCACAGTGTACCGACTCCTTACAAACAACGCACAAAAATATAAGAAGTAGTCGGAATTTGTTCCAACTTCACCTCTAAAAGCCTTTACTATTATAATTTCAGTGTTTTTATTTTTTGAAATGGAGCCATATTGCAAAATATGGATAAGTCTGTATACTGAAAAAAAAATGTAATTTTTCTGAAATAAAAAAAAAATAAAAAAAAAATATAAATTGATTGGGCACTCACTGTGTATTATGTATTCGTTTCTGAACTCTTTCTTTGGATACCAATATTGAAATACTACACATAAATGGAGTATAATTTCTTTGAATTTAACTTTCAAAACAGTTGGCAATCCTCTTCAAAAATATATTTAATCTAAAACCAGGGGCATGCCATAGGGAGGGGTTTTGCCACCGCAGTTCTGCTGCAGTTCTGATTACTGCTTTTGCAGATGATGTATCGGCCATCATCAGCGGTAAATGCGTCTCTACAATAAGATCCCTAATGAACCAAACGTCATAAATATCCGGGCTAAGAAACTGGGGCTAAGCATAAATGCAGAGAAAGCGGACATAGTTCTGTTCACTAGGAAATACAAGGAATCGGTTTGGTGGAAACCTAAACTGGAAATGGTAACGGTATAATTGAATCAAAGCACTAGATTCCGGAAGATCGTGCTGGATCACTATCTGTCGTGGAGGCTCAATGTTGAAGAGATGTTGGACTGCATACCGCTGAGCTAATATCAGATATTCAGCCAGATATATTCATAGACAATCGACAGCCATCAAGGCACTGCTCTCGTACAGTATCTTCTCTAAGTCCGTAGTAGAGTATAAATAAGCTTTGGGCAGGAGACATAAAGATGTAGAAATTAATGAAAGGGCAGACGACCTTGCAAAACGGGGTGTCTATCTGGAAGACCCAATTAGTGAGGAATTGCCGATATCGCTGCATGCAATCAAACGATCGTACGAACTGTATATGTACATATCAGCAAGCAGACAGGACGTGCAAGCAAACGCAGGGATGTAGGATTGCAAAAATCATGTGCAAATCATACGATACTCAGCTCACGAGGTTTTTTCTTCGTTTTTTTTTTTCAAGAGAGGACTGCAGACTTAATGTGGCTACTGACGGGTCATTGCTTTTTGGCAGCACATGCCATTAAGTTGGGTCTGGTAAGGAATAAAAAGTGCAGAAAATACGTGCCATAAGGACCTACTCGGGCTATGTGAGGCCTCTTGTTAGGCCAGCCAGCTGAACCTGACTTAACCTAAAGCCTTCTTAAACCTTTTTCCTTTGATACCCATATTGTAATACACACATATGCATGGTATGCGCCGCTCTAAACAGGGTTAGATCAAACATCCCTTGGCCGGGTGAAACTCGGGTCAATCCGGTACGTAGAACCGGCTGCAATTTGAATGAATCTTCTTGATATGTCTGACGATATCCAGCTGCCTCGTGAGTCCAGCGTCACTCTGTCTCAATTAGGATTTGGATATTGTAGCAGGTTAAGCTCCTACTTTTGCAGAATCAACCTAGACGTACTTAATGTATGTCCGGCATGTGATAACTCCCCGCAAGATACCACCCACTTGTTTTCACTTGCCCTTTAAATCTGACTCATCTAATAACTCTTTCCCTTTTGTCCGACCCTGTCGAAACTGCGCGTTTCTTGGACCCCCCTAGATGAGTTGGATGATAACGACCATGGTAGAACCGATCTTGCAGGTTCTGAGTAGCCGTTACAACAACAACAACAACAACACATATGCATGTATTTTAATAAACTCTTGAATTAAATTGAATTTAACGAAATGTTAGTCAGAGTGTAGAATTAAGGTTTTTCGTTTTATAAAATTTTAAATCTCCCTGTATCGCTAAAAAATGATTTTTATGAAACGTAATATATTGTGGATACGCCATAACTATTTGTATAAAAGAGCATAAGTAAATATTGTTGAAAGATAAAACTGTATTTTTTAACAAACTTCTTACTACAACTAATTTAACATGCCAAGCCTCGAAGTGAAATGGTGGGTACTAATTTTATCACCAAATAAGTTATAAACTTCTCTTAATTGGAGTTGTAGCTTTTAAATGAGACCAAAAAGTCCAAATTCCAAGATCATCGATTTATGCATTTTTGTCCACGTACGGTGCACTGTGCATCGCCTTTTTATACTGTGTGTGTGTGTGAATGCGCACTTATGTATGTATGTAGGTATGTGCGAAGGTAGGTTCTTATAAGTAAACCCAAATTACAGGAATAGTAGAATTCTAGCAATACGATTGTATTTATTTAATCCATACAGAGCAATCATATAAAGTACATAGTATGTACATACATAGTATGTATATAAACAAAAGTTGCAATATAAACAAATTAGAAAATATGACAACAGCAGAGCGTGAGTCTGTAAACAATGAATTTATTCTCATACACATATACAATATTTTATAGTTAGAAAAGTAATAACATAAATAATATTTTTTAAGTGTCCAAAAAAGAAAAAAATTATACTACCGTACCTACCAGCTTGGTAATTAGTAATTCTAGATACACGCCAATCCTCGATCACATTTGGCACAAGCATTAGTAGGTTTGTAAACATTTTATACAAATTTTAGTGAATTTTTGTAAGACTTGTTATCAAAGTGCCTTAATAAGAAAACATGTCTGTCCAAGACAGGGTCAAAATAATAAATCGATTTTATCCGCCTTCATTTATTCTTCACTTTTAAAATTTTGATGTACTACACAAATGTAATATTGGTTCAATTGTAAGAAATTCAATATGGCAACACCTTTTAAAGCGAAAAGATTTTTTTTGACTCTCCCAAGTATGAAGAATATAAGATTGCGCCGTGACATATCTGAAGTGCAAGTAAACAAAGCATATGGAGAAAAGAAATTCAAATTTTTCAGTGAGAAACATGTTTAAATTTTAGTAAAATAAAAAAAAAAAATGAATTATGTACATAAAGAGATTTAATAAATAAATCTACGAAATACCAAAAACAATGAAACTTTGCCGCTCATTTACAAAAAAAAAAAAACAAGGGTAGTTTCCTTTTACTTGTGAATTGTAGAAATCGGCGAAACCAAAGTAGCGGTACCACCGACGGCACTACCTTCTATATTCAGTCCACTATCGGATTTTTCTCAATTAAGTGCACTGGTCAATTTTGTCTTGGTGTTTGATAGTTCGTCTTAAATTTAATGGCTAGAAATAAGCATTGTACTGCGGAGGAGAAAAATATCGTTATCAATCTTAGGTAAGAAGGCAAAAATCACTGTTTGTTTGCTTCAAAAACAGAGGAAAATTTTGAAACTCGCGGACATACTAAAAAACATCGACAACTGTCACTTTAGCTGAAAAGGATCCATTCCTTTCTTCAATTTCCTTTGCAGCTAATATTAGAAACGTAATTTCTTCCCGAGCGATTCGGCGAAGATTACAACTAGTTCACTTGCCTATACCCTTAGTAAAAAAGTGGCATAACATTTTGTACAGTGGCCCCGTTTTAATGTAACCGAGTTGCAAAAGAACGCTCCAACTCGGATAAAATTTCCTTTAGTTGCAAAAGCAACCCTGTTAGCCTCTTTCATGTATGTTGCCATTTTGTTTAGTGCTATTTATGAACGGAAAATACTTAGTTGTGCCGGCAATTTTTAAGTTTATGTAGTTATATATTTACAGATAAGTGCTATGCAAATAAAAACGAATTAGGTCTTAAATTTTAAATTCCCATGCCTATCCTTAGGGCTAATTCACAATAGCGCAGTTTTTTCACTTCCCAACACTACATCTCAGTTTGGATATCATTTAACCGAGTTGGCTCAACTCGCATATTTTTCCAACTTAGTATTGTTGCCTTACATACAATTCGTTATCCTATCTAGTGTTCTTTTGCAACTAGGTTACAAAGAAATGGGCTCAGTGATGTAACCAAAATTAATTTGTTTGGATGTTTCTTTGCCAGTCGCAATAATCGTCTTCCAAAAGGCAAAGATTTCCATGAACGATTTTCAAGGAATACTGTTAAGCATCGAGGAGGAGTAGGTAACATTACGGTCGGGGGGTTTTTTATGGCTTGGTATTTATTTATTTTATTTATTTATTGGACCGATACATCGAATAACTGACCCCACGAATAGATTCCAATAAAAAAAATATAAAAAAATATGATTTTACCATTTGGAAATATTAGGCTAACGAGGGTAACCATGTCTCAAAGTTGGTTTGAATTAGTTCCAGCTCAACAGATTGACTATTCTTAACCGGCCAAGTCAGTCGCCTGAGCAGAGTTTAGGCAAAGAATTCCAAAGCATAGCACATACCAGTAAGAGTTGCTAAAGGATTGGAAAATGGAGGAGAAATATAGAGAAAAATAGCAAATAGACCAGAAATAGTTAATTTATATTTAAAAACCCCTGATGACTTTATATTTTGTCCAGATTAATTAGTTCGCTAAATTCTAATCCTAATTCCTTTATTTTTATTATCTAGAAGGAAAATGGACATCAAATGCAATATCTTTTCGAAGTAACTAAAGTAATAAAATTGGATATGTTAGACGTTGAAAAAAAATCAGATGCATGCACTTATTATTTTAACCACGTACTTTGGCAAATCTAAAAAAACAAAACGAATTCAGAAAAGAAGATGTGGTGGTGATCTCCGAAGTAGCAGCTATAACTTCATAGCTTTGATTATTATTTTTTTTTGTTTTTAAATTTTGTGTTTTGCCGGCTCGAGGTCAAGGGGTGTCGGTAGAGTAAAACAAATGATTTACTTTTTTCTCTGTATAAAGCTCCACGTCGGACGGTGCGGACGTGTAAAATCATTTGCCCTGAAGACGGTTACCGTAGTGTAACCGAAATATATTGGAAGAGAAAAAAGTAAATCATTTGTTTTACTCTACCGACACCCCTTGACCTCGAGCCGGCAAAACACAAAATTTAAATTGGAAAGGTCGCGAAAAAATCATTTTGATTATTATTGTTTTTCCAAACTGATATCAATCGCATATAACGTATTGTTGATACATGTGTAGGTATTTTAGTAAGCTTCGAAATAAGAAATTAAGCTGTTTATACAGTATAGTGTTTAGTTTAAGTGAACTAATTTTTGCAAGGCCATTTCATTCAGGATGATCACTAAATTAATATTAACGTTTATTAAAAATATTAAACTAGGTATATTGTTGAATTAAAAATTTAATTTATTAAACTGTCTGTAAATACTGAAAGGATTTCGTTCAGCACTGAGAAACAGATAATAGTTCAGAAACATGTAGGGCAAATAGAGAACTATACAATCTCCTTTTGAGTTTCATCAATTTTCCTAGAAAAATAATTTATAATCCTTTATTCAAATTTAGTTTTGATGCAACACTTTGCTAGGAAATGAAAACTTTGAGAGGAAAATAATAGTATACCAAAAATTACCAAAATGGAAACAAAATCATGAAATAATTAAAAAACGCTTTTTATAAATTGCTATGGCGGTTGCGCTTTTTCAGATATATCTTTACAGTAATTAAAAAAATACCTCCATGACTTTAATATCGACGTGCATATAGCAAGTGAAATTTTTAACAAATTTTGTTTTTAATCCAAAACTTAATGACTTTATAAAAACGTATTAAAAAAAATGTGGCGGCTTTGTTACGGCTTTGTTGCTCCTTTCATAATCCTTTATTTTTTTTTTTAACTGTCATCTGTTTTTTTTTTTTTTTTTTAATTTAATTCTCTTACAGTAGAGAGTTGTCACGTAATGTTACTTTAAAAATAACAATATGTGCAAACAGAGCAGAAACGTGTCGAACGTCATACCGTACACATTGTCGCATAGTTTGGTACATTTGAGGTAGTCGGCGTTTATCTACATAAGTCCATACATACATTCATACATACATACTACATATATGTATGTGTTTTGGGCATTTTTAAAAATAGCAGTAGATATTCGATAAAATATTAAATCGAACACCTTCTATGAAATGAAATACGCACGTTCAGTCAATTTTTTGCCAAGTTAATTTGTTTATTTGTAAATAACGAAGTGACGCAAATAATTAATTATATCTGAAACCATTTGAATTTTTGCGTTTATATTTTTTAATGCAATCCACCTTATAAACATTGACTAAATAATTAAAATTCTATTATATAAAATATACGCTTTTGTGATTATTTTTATACTGCGAAGTAAATTATTGAGAAATAAATATACGGGGGTGTATTTTAAAGCCATAATTTCATGTTTTATGTTTCTTATTTTAATGGGGTTTTTGGCGAAAAAAATTGTTGAGATATTTTTTTCTAACACCAATTGATTAAAATTGGGTATCATTGAAATAAAATAAATTTTCACTTTTCTATAGTCAAAATTGAAAGAAAAACTAAATTATGTGCCAACATGCAATTATTAAAATTTTATTAAAATCCTTAATTATCACTATTTAACTAAAAAGCCATTTCACTTGAAAACTGCTTATTTGTTTCAAGAAAAGGAGGATTGAATTATGATTTTTCAACCCAGGCATTCTATCCAGGAGATAATACTTCTTGGGATATTTTTTCAAAATTAAAAATATATAGAAATCATGTACAAAAACAATCGATAATTATTATAGTATGAACATTGTTTTATTTAATCAACTATTATTTTGGGACTTAAACTGTGTTTAAATTGCAGCGTAAATTACTTCACATATGGAAATCAACTGCGTTCATATGTATGTGGTGTCATTTCTAATTTGCCTCAACAGCAGTGTAGTCTCAGTGTTTTTTAGTTGTTTAAACCAAGGATCTGCGCACCCTTAGTGCTGGTCCCTTCCATTTATTGGTTCCCCAGTTCATCCAATGCCAGAGCTTCATCAAGATCTGTTAAACCGGATTCTTTATCCGTCGCAATGTTCAGTATCGTGAGGTCGAAGTCGTTCGAACTCTTAAGTTCATCAGGTAGGAGAGACTTCTTCGACCACTGCGCTTTTCGTCTCTTCTGCTGCACCAATCTCGACCACCTTCTTCGGTAGCTCTCGAACTGCACCTGAGAGAGTTCTATCTTGGTTGTTGTTGTAGCGGCTAGTCACGGCCTGTGAAGAGCGGATTCACCCATGGACGTTGTCGTCAAACTCATCTGGGGGAGGCCCAGGAAACGTGCTGTTTCGACAGGGTTGGACCGGAGGGAGAGGGGATTAGATGAGTATGTTGGAGAGGGCATGTCAATAGGTGGTGCCGGACATGCGTTGGGTATGTCAGGGTGGATTCTTGATAGGTGGCAGTTAAGTTTACTGCAATATCCAGATCTTAATTGGGTCAAACTATAACCCTGTTTAGATCGGCCTACCCCCATTCTATCTTATTCGGTTGTTTCGCCTCTCCAGCCTTGTAAAGGTGAACGGGAATGCTATCAGACCTGTTTCTTATGACACAGTTGTTCTTCCTGATAGCGTCCAGTACCCGGTTGTCAATCCCGATCGTAAGCAGCATCCCTGTCTTATCATCCTTGCTCCTGAAGATGATCCACAGGAGGCCAAGGAGCTTCCTAGTCTCCGTACCTGCAGCCTTTGATAGGTATACAGTTATTACTCGGATATGTACGCCTGGTATGTTGTCACCATTGCACGCCGATAGCTGCGCACCTTTCCATCTGGACAGTTTCGCCACTCTGCTGCGCCTGCATCGGAGCAATCGACCAGTACATGACCTGGCCGAAAGTGGTGGATGTCGTCGAACTGAAGTTTAGTTCAATCCCCTGCCCATTGCTTCCACAATGTCATCTTCAATCTTTCCCTGATCCTCACGAGTGAGTATTTTCTTAAGGAATGACCGCGGCAGTACAGCCAGTGTGATGCCTTTAGTCTGTCGTGTCATAGCCCCTAGTAACACGATAAGCACTTTATCATTTCTATTCTAATAGTCTTTTAATAATTATGTCTGAAAAATCCTGTTATTTGTATAGTTTCCAATAGTTTTTATTTAATACAGCTGAAACACTTTCGGGCTAAGTTTGGCACCATTTCAAAGTAAATTTTTTTTTGTAATTAAGTCTCAAAATCAAAGCCCTTAAAGATTTAAACAATTTTTTTATTACTTCTGTGCAAAATAAAGGATACCGCAGCGCCATGGCGTATGAGTAACATAAAATTGTATTGATAATAAATAAGTGAGAACGCAAAAAAAAAATATTCAAAATAGTATATAAAATGTGAAGGACATTTAAAATTTCTATTTAATTTCAGCGTGCCCATGGTTTTTATAACCGCTTATCCTTTGAATTTTTCTCTTGACAAGCAATAATAATCTCATAACGTAATGAAAATATATTTTTAATAGGAATAAATAAAAGTTTTGTGAAATATATTTTTTATTCCTTTGTTTTATATCGTTGAAAAGTGAGAAAATTAATACTTATAATATTAATAAAATAAATCAAAGTATGATAAATTAAAAAAAAACCAGGGACTGTAACGAATATAAGTATTATATAAAAAAATTACTTTTTAATAATTATGTTTTGATTGAATCAATCGCTGGTTATCACTTATAGCGAGCTTTCAAAAAAAAAAAAAAAACTATAAGTTCGAAGAAATATTGCCACACAAGTTTTCTTGTTTTCGAAATTTCACTCTCAGTTTGATTTTTTAATTAAACCTAGAACAGTTTTACATTTAACATGTTGGCCAAAACACGACTTAACTTAAAAAATAAAAATCACAAAATAAGGAAGATTACATTATGATTTTTATTATATTGCGGTCTCTGATTTAACCAGACTGTCCCTCGGCCAACCGGGAATGTGCAGGAAATTAAAAACAAAAACGTAAATATCGAAAATATGGAATATGTGCTCGTGCTTTAAAACTATAAATACCAATATTGAATACTTATATATTTTATTTCATTGAGTAAGATTTTTATGCGAATCTCTGATTTTAACTAGATTTTAAATGAAGATGAAGGAATTTAATTTGTGCCGGAATTGCCGTTTCGGTCGTATTTGAAGTGGCCGTGGCAGAAAGCAAATACATATTTAATATCCTTCAAATCATTTATTTTTAGTGTAATTATTGAAATGTAAAATAGAACGACGCTTTATACCATTGAATGCAACCCTGTTTATATTTTATATCCCTAATTTCTGCTGAATTAATATGAACTCTCTTCCGGTTTAAATTGCTACCAGACTTATTGTGTTTTTATACACTGCGTGAAATTAATGTATTTTAACCAGTAAAATATAGTAGTATTTTAGAAAATCATCAAAATCGGTTACTTTTAATTGTGTTGAGATAATTTTTTGTTCTTCAAATAAATTATTATGACGTTAGAAAATGTAGACATCATATTTTGTCACATTAACGTCCATTTAAAAGGAATTCTTAATATAGCTGGTATAATTTTTGTGTTTCTCAACAAATGCAAAATTTTCAAGTGAAATCGACTGAATTCAATTAAAAAAACATAAGAACCAGAAGTACAGTGAATAAAAATAGCAAATCCATGAGAAAACAAAGTTTATGGCGGCTTACTAATGTAATGTGCTCAAAAATTTAACTACAACAATAATTTACTTAAAATATTTGGATAGTGGCCGGGAAATCTCCGGGTCGGCAGTAATTTTCGAGTCTGCCGAGGAACTTTGAAATAACGCAGTAAGGTCCAAAAGTGTAGGGGATCATGATAAAAAACCCTGGTGTCATCGCCAATAACAATTGAATTCAAAAACTTATTTGTAACGCGCCCTTATAAAGAGATAAAAACTAAGTAGAGCACTCCATTCATTCGGTTGAATGAAATTCTTTTTAGAATAATTAATTTAATCTGGGAAGGCCAGACACTTTTTGGCCTGACTATTTATATCACAACTATGCACATGAAAGCATTTACTCTTGATTTATGTGTATATTTATATGTAAATAAATAAAATAAATTTTACTAGATAAAGCAAACTTGTTAAACTAGATAAATACCGCATATTGACAAGTTTTTACCATTAATTTTTCTTTATTCTATTGCTATTTTTTATATAGCCTATTCTACACCAAAACGCGTTTAAGTGAAAGTTTCAAACTTTGTTCAATTGGGGGGAAAATTCAAAATTTAAAACTTCTTGATCAGAACTTCTTGAAAAATTGAGTTATGCTGTTTTATAGCCCATTCAATGGGTCTGTTTCTTTGTACCCGACTTGCAAAAGAACGCCACATCTCGGATAAATTTCTTTTAGTTGCAAAAGCATGTTTCATAAAACATGTGATTCGATTAGTTGTATTTGATTGGCAAATTTTTTGTTGATTCAGTTATATATTTAAAAATACTATATAAATAAAAACGGATTAGGTGTTAAAATTAAATTTACTATGTACTTTCTTAGGGCTCATTCACAATAGCGCAGTGTTTTCACTTCCCAACACTACATCTCAGGTCGGATATCATTTAACCGAGTTGGCTCAACTCCCATATTTTTCCGTGTTGTTTGTTTTAAGGGACTACAAATGGCGATTGATTTTTGTCAATTTTGGTTTTGCTGACGGTGTTGCACGGTTTTTCCATATTCAAAAATTTCTGAGCATGCCTTATGTGATCGAATTTTCGAAGCAGCTTCAGCAAAAATTAATGAAAAATTAACAGTAATTTGCGGTCACTTAAGATTTGCATTTTATTTTATTTAAATTTGCATGGGTTATCAAACAGCATACCTTAATTTATTATAAAAATTTTCGAAATGTTTGTAGAAATGATGTATTCTTTTATAAAAAAAATATTTAAATTAATTAAATCAAAAAATATATAGTCAAAACTTGTCAATATGTGGTGGTGCTATAGTTATAACATGCGCTATATTTTCAAATAAAGTTCATTGGTCATAATTCGCAGAAAAGTTGATGTATAAACTTTTATAAATAAAGATGCTTATTTACATACAGTAAATATGTACATACATACATACATACATACATACATATGTACATAAATATGTATTTATTTATCCGTTTTGCTAAGTTGTATTTTAGTTTTTATGTCTTTGTCAAAAGTTCGGAAAATATGAAATCAAAAACATACATACATACATACATACATACAAACATACACAATTTATTAAATATCTAAGTTCGCTCAGTCATCCGTTCGGGCGTTTCTTAAAGTGGCCATCATTTTTATGAGAAAAAAAAATATATTTATCATATGCGAGACACCCACCCACGAGAAATGTAAGGTTTTAAAAACCCGATAAATATTACATTTCAAACCAATCAGAGTATATGGCGAGGTTCTTACTAGAGTCTCTAGTCTAAAAATGTTCATATGGCTCAACAAAAACAAAAACAAAGGCACAACGAACTCTAGAGCTCTAATCACATCCGCAGCCATGAAAACAGTGCCCTTTGAATATCGCCGTCTCAGATACATACGTAGCTTAAGTTAAATTGCCCTTCCAAAATTTTAACAAGTTAATTCGAAAATCTATTGCATAAGCAAAACTAAATTCATGTAAACCAAATTTTTTTCGAACTCTATTCCGATGGGCTACAAATTTCATATTTAGCTTTTTTTGGGAGTTCAAATATAATATTTCTAGATGGTATCCAGTAAAATGTCAACACTTCATTATTAACGGCCACCTTAATGTTTTTATTCTACGAATCATAAATATTTTTTCAAGTATTGTTGTTAACAAAAATATGACTCACATTTTTGCTCTCTCATTTCGGTAGTAGTTTCATTGTGATTTTGCTCTTTTTTTGCAGATATTGCGCGAGAAGCCGGAAATGATGAACATTTACATATAAAATCGGGAACAATTTCTCTTGAATACAAGCCAATGCAACCAAACGCAACAGACATAGATCAGCAGATATTGGAGGTATGTACAATATTTATCTGCATATATGATACGAATACGAGTATGTTTGTATGTACATGAGGAAATTATACAAGCTTGTCACATAAGTGATTACTTATGAGAAATACTACATACATATACATATATATATCATCAGAAAAGTCGACATAACCGATTGTGTATTTAGCTATCAGCCGGAGCAAACCTAATCGTTTGCCATTCGGTCGGAGTAAACGTAAAACTGCAGCTCTGTACATTTTACACAAATTGAAGAGAAGCTAGGTTCAAAATCGAGCTGTGCGATATACGAGCCTAATTACCAATATTCATCATCATTATGTGGTTATATTATCAAATGCCATAGATAAATACATATCACAGATATCCAGGGTCACTGTCTGAAGAAGAAATGATCGCAATTCAGAATGACAATATTATTTCCTTCGAGTAAAGCCTCCAAAGCTTTTTTCATTCTTTTTTTTTATAACCTAGCTAAATTTTCCATTAAGTATTTAGTTAAGGCTTTTGGAAACTATTTAAAATCCGTTAATCTGCTAGTAGACTTAGTAAATAATAAAATTTCACGTGCAATATTTTTATGTAACATTTGAATCAATCAACGTCTTTGCAAAAACTACATATTGACTCTTATTTTAAGAAGTATTCAAAAAATTAATTTGTAAGATAGGTACTATGGGATAAAACTGTACTAAACACCTATTCCTAAAATGAGTTCACTAAAGCTCTTCGCAGTTTTTCTCACAAGTCGCTTTGTTAGTTTGCAAAGTTGATGTTAGTTAGAGGCAACACAGATAAATGTTACACATTTTTATATAAATTTTCTTGTTTCAAAATTCTATAGATGCAGATTTTGTCCGAGAATTTATCGAGTAAAGCTTCTTCGGGAAATAATTTTCTAGAACTTCATATCGACATTTCATTTGAATATTCTGCAGATTCTCAATTTGTATACATACAACAATGTGTGTTAAGTACTGATGGCAGTCGTATTATGTCAAAGCAGACATGCCAAAATTTTGTTATTTGCCTTAACCCTTAAGTGATCACCGCAACAAGACCAAATAAAAATCTATTTAAACTTTTAGGGAAAAATTAAAAAACAAATTATTTTGTAATAGCATTTTACGTATTTCCTGGAATTTAAGTTTCTTGTTTAAAAACTTAATACATTTAAAAAAATGTTTTCGATATCCTCCAATAAAGCTATATCTTCGCTTTTTACTACGATCATCTATACTACTACATCTACATTCAATGTGGTGTTGAGGAGTTCCATGTTTCTTGCTATAATTTATAACCTATCTTTAGTATTATGTCTGATTAGAGAAAAGATAGATTTGATTAATGCACGTACTAAATAAACATTTTCGCAGCCTGTATTTAAACTCTAAAGGGGGTTGGTTGTATGAATAAAATCTTTTTTTTTCAAATTGAAGTGCACGCACTTGAAGAACCTGTGAAGCTTATATTACAAGCTTGTATTCACCACTTTCTTTTAACCCTGCCACTGGGAGTAGGGTATATCCCGAATTTGTTGTCTATTGTTGGTCTGCATAGGGCACAACGATTTTCCCAGCATTTTTGGGGTATTTTTTTTTTTTAATTCAACCAAAGTTTTTATTTTTATATTTTCGAGACTGAAGTTGATCGCATTGCATTTCCAACAAAACCGAATGTCAAGTTTGAAAATTGTAAATCAATTCGCCTTCTAAGGGTTAGCATATTTGAAACAAATTGACGTAAGATGACTGCTGAATGACAACGCTGTCTCTATTTAACACACTTTCCTTATACATACACTTTGGCAGATTCTTAAAAAAGTTCAAAATTGCACATTTGTGAGAGTTTTTCTGTGCAAATCCAAAAAAAAATAAAGAAGTACATATTTCCTATAGTTATTTATTTTAACTACTTTCCCACAGTTAAATAACTTAAATTTGTATTTGGCCAAAAGATTATTTGACTTTAGAATGGACGTTTTACTAGATACAGCTACGGTCTATATAAAATAGCAGTACGAGATTTTAATTATTTTTCTTTTGTTTGTTTAATGTTCATGCATTTTTTATAAAAATATAGTTAATTCTATAACAAACGTCATATAAATCCAAATTTAATATTTTTTAATCAGAATTTTCAGAGTATGTAGTTTTTTTGCCTATGCAATTCTAATACAATAAAGTGCACGTTTGAAGTTCATTTTTGATAATTTGATGATTTTTGCGTGCGGTGATGCATATTTTCTTCCACATACTCGAAATTTTTTTACCGTAGGTGTATTTAGTGTTAATAATTATGGAACAATGATAAAATGTGAATTAAAATGATCAGGAAAACATTGCGAAAATCACCATGGGATGAATTGTTTGAATATTCTGAATTATAGAACCAAAAGTATGAAATCGCTCGATTTGGCACGATTTGACTTTTAAATTAAGAAGGGAACATGCGAAAACAAAGTCGAAGATATATTGCTGTGGCAAAAGCTTTATGCCAAAAAAGTGTGTCTGGTTTGCTTACAAGGACCTAAAAGACGAAGGCTTAATTTGAAGCAGTTCTAAACATTTTCAAGCTTTTCAAAGCTTTCTAGCAGTGTCGGCTTAAGAAAAAATAAAAGTACTATGAAATAAAAATAGTAATTTTGCGCTTTGATCAATTACTGTTCTCCCTTCTCCCTTCTTGCTAAAAAAAAAAGAAGAAATGAAATAAAGTAAAATAAATATAGACATCGTTCTGATAACTGTTAGCAAAAAAAAAATTCTAAAAATAAACTGTTATAAAAACCTGGATCTACGTACATACATATGCATGTATGTGTATATGTACATACATGTGTATATGATAATAGGGCTAAACTCTGTTAGTCCAATTACATGCATACATACATATTATACATATTGTACAATACATTAGTCAAAGCCACAGGCTCCAAGGCAAATGCAGCAGCAGCAGCAGCAACGGCATCGGTACCAACATCGACATCGCCATCGCTATCGCCATCGACATCAGAATAGACAAAACGCCTGAAAGCAATGTTAAAAGCAAAGGCTTCGGCAGCCGTTGTATTATTTTTGGCCCACAAACCAGCTCTCCTCCAACCTATCACTCTCACAGAGATTCTAAATATAAATATGTACAATTTAATGAGTCTATTTATTGTCTCTACGAAAATGTGTATTTTGCGCATTTCTAAATTAAACGGCGAATGGGCTAAAAATAAGGTTCGAATGGATGCTATATGTGCGCGCCAACATCCAACATATCATCGGTGCACGGTCAGAGCAAGTTGGCGCGAGCGAACAAACAGCCGAATCGTAAGTTAGGGCTCCGCACGGATACGGCACACTGATATGTATTTATGTCTATATATGTATGTATATATACTATGTATATATATATATCATCTGTATGTATATAAATGTGTGTTATTGCACATGTTTTACATCCACGCTGTGGGAGCATCCAAGATTATTTTTATCAAGCAGTCAGTAGTCAGTGCATGTGTTATAATTTGATTTTTTTGTTTTTTAGCTATTGAACCACTTCGATTTGATTTTCTTTCTTTATTTATTCCTGTTGTCGTAGTTCAGTAGGTAGGTAGGTTGGAGTGGCAGCGGAATGCAGCGGCTCACTTAGGCCAATATTAGGAGGCCCATTGTGTTACCACAAGGAAAAATTTGTACCATCCAAAAGGAAAAATTACCCCTCACCAAACCATTTTGCTCCGCTGATGAACTTCAACAGACAATTTACCTCGGTGCTTGAAACCTCACTAAGGTCATCCAAAAACGGTGATCCCAGATATCGCATTCTGCTTTTACACAGTGCAGGACACTTACACAGTAAATGCAAGATCGTTTCCTCCTCGTCGTTCTTGCAGCTCCTACAGCATCTTCGAAAGGGTACTCCCAACCTTTCAACATGTTTCCCTATCAGACAGTGCCCTGTTAGAGCCCCGATGACGTTGGAAATGTTTTCCCTACTTAGAGAGAGAACGCTGCGCGACCGTTTCCGGTCCCATTTAGGCCACATCTGCCTTGTGGTTCGACAGGTCGTATTTTGCCTCCATCTATTGTCAGCTTGCTTATACTATGTACAATCTCTGAGTAGCAGTTTGCAAGTGGCAAACGGCATACCAATGCGTTCTTTATCTTGAAGAATCTGCTTGGTCGTACCTTGTCTTGCAAGTTCGTCTGCCATGCAGTTTCCCTCTATGCCCCGGTGACCAGGGAATCAAATGAGGTACAGTCTGTTCTGCTTGGCCATCTCCTGCAGAGATAGGCGGCAGTCCAGCGCGATGTTAGAGTTAAAAGTGAAAGAGCTCAGAGCTCTGATTGCAGCATGGCTGTCACTAAAAATGAAGATGTCTCTTCCTATAATCCCGGTCCCAATCTTCTCTACCGCCTCCCTGATAGCTGAGACCTCAGCCTGGAAGACGCTGCAGTGATCTGGTAACCTAAAGGAAATTTGCAGGAGAGGGTTTCGTGAGAAAACGCCTCCTCCTACCTTATTATCGAGTTTCGAGCCATCTGTATAGATGACAATGCTATCAGGTGGAGTATGAAACTCAAGTTTCCACTCCTCCCTGCTTGGAATGCGTGTAATAAAATTACTTTCAGAAACCGATGTCAAGGCGCACCGATCCGTGCTGCTCGGAATAGAGCAGAACTTATTCAAAATACAAGAGTGCCCTTGGCTTTTAGGGTGCCACTGGGATGTCTCTCTTAGTCGTGAACTAGATTCTCCTTCCAGCTCAACTTCCTATCTAAAATAACGCCTAGAAATTTGGCACTTGTAGAAAGACTTAACCGGGTACCGTTTAGTATCGGTGGAGTCACCGAAGGCACTTTATACCTTCTCGTGAAAAGTACAACTTCCACCTTACTTGAGCTGACCCTGAGCCCGCAGTGGGTGGACCACTTGGATACCTCCCGAAGCGCTCGTTGCATCAGCTCGCATAATGTCTGCGGAAACTTTCCCCTGATTGCAATCGCGACGTCATCAGCGTACGCGACGACTTTTGCGCCACCCCATGCCGTATCTCGCAGTAGCGTATTTACGGTGAGGTTCCATAGGAGTGGGGATAGGACGCCTCCTTGTGGCGTCCCCCTCGACACGTACCGTGACAATTCGCTCGCACCCAGCTTAGCCCTTACTACTCTGCAACAGAGTAGCTGGCCGATAAAGTCAACCAGTGAGTGTTCAACCCCTAGACCCCTAACGGCGCCAGTTATAGCTTCTGGAAATACGTTATTAAAGGCGCCTTCAATGTCCAGGAAGGCTACGTAGTTCAGTAAATGTATTCACTTTTTAAGGGATACTATATGCACTAAATAAAAAGAAAGTAGCAATGCGAGATAAATAGTTGTATACATTTGGATTGTAATGGTAGTCTAACGGGAACACCCAAACAATTTTGTCCACAACTTTTTAAATAGGCCAGCAGGCGAGATGTGGATTTTACATACGCATGCAAGATAATTGCAGAATACTATCACATACATAACTCCATTTTATTTTAAGTCGACTTAGGCGGAGGGGTATTTTTTCGATATAGAGCAATCCTGAGGGGAGAGCATTTAAATTCCGCCTATACTTTCACTCCATACATTTTTGGACCACCCTCATTCCCATACTTGGAATAGAATGAGATGTAATTGAGGTAGGCCGGAAATCGGAAACTTATTTTCTCAACATTCAGGAAGACAAAAAGGAAAAGGAACAAATTTGGGGGTGGGTCCTTATTTCTCCTCAATAATTGTTCTAAACTCCTTAAAGAAATCCAGTCAAGCAAGGTATCTAGGAATCATACTAGCTCCTAAACTGAGTTAGAAAATTAATATCGATGAGAGCGCGAAAAAGAGAGCATTGTGTTTTACTCCTGCAAGCGACTTTTTGTGAAGACGTGGAGTCTATCCCGAAAATAGTCCGTAGTTCGTTCAATTTTATGCTATGATTCCCAAGTCAAGCTAGGTAGAGTGCACAGAGCAGCGTCCATTTGGGTGATAGTGGGACATGTTCTGCATATTCCCTGAATGTTATAAATGTTAAATTCTGCATCAGTCTCAGCTGTAAGGTTTCGAGAAATGGCCATGTGGAAGAAAGCATGGCATGGGGAATAACGTGTGGTCACTGAAAATTTGCACTCAGAAAAAATACAAATTAGAGTGTTTAATATAAACTTTATTTTAAAAAATGTATAGTCAGTTTACACGTCTTATTTCTTATAATAAATAGAAAGTATTAGTTATTTTCAATAACTCCGTTGCGACGAATGTGATCGATTCGACAGAAGGCACCTCCGGCACGGCGTTGCACAACATTGTTGTCGATCTTCTTCAGGCAATACTTAATACGCTGGGCTGTCAACTTTTTCAACAAAATTTTTTCTCTACTCTATTCGAGCACTAATTGTGCATAGTGAGAGCTTGCCAGATCAGGCCAAAAGACATAACCACTACTTGGGTAGTTGGATTTTATAAATGGTACTAAGCGTATCCTTAAGCAATAATTTAAGTATGTTCCTCTATTAATAGCGAAGCCAGATTACGTATTAATGGCGAACTTAGTCCTCTTGGGCTTATAGCTATCCACACAAAAACTTTAGGCTTAAACTTAGCTTTTGTTTTAATTTTTTTGACGCCTGCATCATTGAAACCACGTTTGAATAAAATTAATCATTTTCATGAATTTTTGAGTGAGTTAACGTAAAATAGGACTCGCCATCTAAAACAAATTCGCACCTGGAGAATTTTCAAAGTAATCGGCCACACTTTGTTTTAGCATCTAAAGTTTGTTGGTCAGATTATTTTGGAATGGGGTTTTTCTTTTTTTAGCGGAATTTTTTTTTTCTTTTTATATTTTTTGAATGTACGACTTCGATATGTTAAATTTTCTGGCCGCAGCTCGCTGTGAGGAGTTGTCATTATGGTCGAAATATTCCTTCAGGGCCTTTAAATTACTTTCCGTCATCTTAGCATTTTTCCGTTTAACATTATTTTTTCTTTCTTTCTCCAGCTAAATTATTTTCAAAACATTGGCGGTGCGCCAAAATGGTATTATTTCTAAGCAAAATTTGTGATCACACACGTTAGTAAAGTTCTTTTGCCCGCCACGGTCACGGTCAGACATAGCACCAATTACCCAGTACGACAGAAGTGAACCTCCACGGTCCTTTGAAGCCTATTCGATTTTCTCAAAATTCTGACCTGCTACAGCAAAACGCCGAGACAAGTATTTCTTTATTTTAAGCCTATTTTCATATTCTGTTAACATTTAACATGTCCACCAAAAAAAATTTGATTTTGTCGTACTGTGTTATATGTATTTAGTCAGAAATAGATTTCCATAGCCGCGCTGGGAGCGGGTGTGTTTTCAGACCTCTTGGGAGAAGCGAAATCTTACCATCTGCAGCCATATTGGCTCTGGCAACTTTCACAACCAAATCGAAGCTGGTTGGGGTCTCTTGAATGGAATTTGCAACTAGCATTCAGTAGATTTAATTTGGGTTCCTGGGAAACGCAACATAGCAGGAGAGATTTCAGTAATCTGCTCAATGATGGAGCACATCGCCCGAAAACGACATTAGGAGGACAACCATTCTTTTGGCGAAGGGTTTGTCTAATGTTTCGACACTCACAGAACACAACGCCCAGCTTTCAAAAACTATTTCTGAAAAGATGTGTTTTACAAATTAAAATATACCTTATTATGAGAACCGCTATATTAATGAAATTTCTTTTAGAATACCTCGCTCTTGAGATTGATAATCGAAAAAATACCAATACATAAATATGTTTGTGTGTATGTATGCATGTATGAATATCAAACTTAAAAATTGTGTGCATAAATATACAATACATAAATATGAATGTATGTATGTTATTTATTTACTTGGCGTCGTATATTTAACATTTTCATACAATAGCGCCCATGCATTATTTTTGAAGATATTTTTTTTTTTTTAAGAAATGGCCGCTGAGAAATTAAATAAAAAAGAGATTAGTTTGCCAAGTATGATAACGTTTAAAGTCCAACATTCATATTCGCATATTTCGTTATACAAAATGTGTGTATTTTACACATAGTATATGTTTTTTATATTTTCTTTTTCCTACGCACGTACTATATATGTACATTGTATGTACATATGTATGTATTTATTTAAACCTATTCAAACAAATGCAGAATAACCTAGTTAACAAGTTGTAGGTATATGTATATAGTATATATGTATATATGCCGGCTGAGTCGCTATTCCCAGAGAGAGGACGGTACAAAAAATCTTGATCAAACCCACGCTAGAAATACATATGTAAGATGCCACTACTACTTATAAAATAATTTTGTGCCATACACAATTCACAATATCGTCATAAAAACAATCAAGCAAATCAAGTAAAGAAGAGTCTAAGTTCGACTTCAAATTAGGGTTTTCGATTTCTGCTGGCACAATCTCGAGTATTTCGATACTCGAGAAATTGATAAATCGAGCTCTCGATACATTCTCGGGCATCGCCGTTCATGCGCGTATTGTCGAGTACTTATCGAAACGAGTACTATATAAATAAAAAAAAAGAATACGTACAATACCGCACATACACAGTATATTTAAATTGAGTATCGAAAATCTGGCGAACCTTACGAGAAGCTCGTGAGAAAGCGATCCTAGCGAGAAATTGTTTCCCGAGCAGTATCGAGAAATATAAGACTCTTATCAAAACCCTTCCCACCAAGTTCTCTCCCATCCCAAAAAATAAAAATATTTACACGTATGCGACTAGAACATTACTCACCAACGCCTTCTCAATGGAAGCCCAATGGCAATTTGCCGTACATGTAATTGCCCATTATCAACACTTCATATTCTTGATAACTGTTCAAACTTTGGAAACGCAAATAAAAAAATATCCAGAAATGAAAAGCCGTCTAAACTCTTAAAAGAAAACATTATCTATATCTTTGACTTTATCTACCAAAATTAACTGCTATATTGTATTTAATTTGACAATATTCATCGACATATTATTCTTAAAATAGTTTATAAATATTTTGTAAAATTCTTTAGAAAATGTTCAGGCCGACAGGGTTATTGAATACTTAAATTACTTGTATTTATTTGAATGTAAGAAAATTAGTATGCTTTTGACATAGTACTACATCTATTTTCCAAAATTTTAATTTTTACGCAATTCTCTCTAGGTAATTTCTTCCAATCAAATTAAAGCGACTGTACTACATGATTTAATAAAATACTGATATATTTTAATTTTTATAAATAAGAGTAGGCGTGGTTTTCTTCCTGAATTCTATAAATTTTTTAATTGTGCTTCCTGAGTTGTAACGTAAATGATGTACCAAATTTTGTAGTTTCAGAAATTAGTTACATATATAGATATACCTTTTTCTTTGTCGTTGGCGGTGGATTACTTAAGGTCAATGAACATCCGGAAAAAATCGTATACTCCAGAAAAAAATATAAACGGGTGACCATAGATATTTTTTCGAAATTGCCTTTCAAAACTGAACTTTTTTTTGTTGCTTGAGACGGCCTAATGTTCATATTTGTGAAGTTTAAATTGAAAAAAACGTGGACGCGTGCCATGCCAACAAAAGATGGTAGAAAGTAACAGTTGTTTAAAACTTCGCAATTCACACGCACGCTGTTAGTTAGTTTTTTATTAAAACAATTTTTTATTTAGTCTTATATCGTTAATAAGAGTCTTATCGCAGTACTTCGTTTGATACCACGGTATTTATTTTCAGTCATTTTCGTGCTTTCACTTTTCACGGAAATAAAATACTATACGGTTCAATTATATATACATATGTATGTATGCATTTTTTTTTTTTTGGTCTGCCGCGTGCTACCCGTGAAAACTAAAATATGTACATATATACATACATACATACATAAGTAGATTTAAGGTCAGGGAAATATTCTATGTTGAAATTTATATATAGACTTTGATGAAAAAAAACATAAGATTTTTAACGCAGGTGGAAATATAAATATAAAAAATATCTTAAAGCAAATATTCGGATATACATACATACATATGTAGTCCATTAATTGTGTATTTTTAAATCATACATAGTTTTCAGAAAGAGACATACACGAAACAAAAATAAAATAATTAATGGTTTATAAATATACTTTTTATATTTCATTATAATGGTAGATTTCCACTGGGCGTTGGAATGACTAACATTTTAATAAAAATTAATACATTAGCTTTAATGACTCAGTTACTACATACAATTTTTAGAAAATAATGCGTAGACGAAATTCGGCACAGTATTATATTTCGGTGTTGTCGATCTATTGTTTGTACAGCGTGTAAAATAATAACTGTTGCACTAAATCAACTTCGATTATTTCGTCCAAATCACATCGCCACATAATTTATTTTGTCGCATTACATCACCTACAAATTTAAAACCTTTATCTATTCATTATTTTACATTTTATTTGATATTAAATTTTTCTGCAACATGAATGTAAAATGTGAGCTTGTTTTAGAACTTCATTTACAACACACAAAAAAAAAACAAGTGAAATTGTTAAGTCCTTGAAAAGACATAATACCAAGTCCACACGACCGCGAATAATGGTAATTCCGAAAACATCTAAATTTTCATTTAGATTTCATAAGCAGCTCTGTGTTCGATAACTTTTTGCCAAAAAAAAATCGATGATTTTCCTTCTAGTTTTGAAAAAGGAATATCTGGGTGGAGAAAAACAGAAATTTATAAAAACCTTCACAGTTACTAAAAAGGAATGCGGTCTAGACGTTTGTTGTTGTTTTAATTGCCGTGTGGTCATGGTATAAGGCGAATAGAAGATTTGCTCAGCAGACCGTCGCAAGATATGTTAAAATCGCAGCTGTGCAAATCAACAAAAGAAAAAAAATGAGAAGAGCGCGATCCGTCAGAACTAATAACATGATAAAAGCTGTACGAGAAGGGATTCGAAGAAATTGCTCCATTTCAGTAAGGAAGCTTGATAAGAAGACCTTAAGACTTAAAGCTTATAAGAAAAACCGAGTGCATGGGCTTACGGAGCTGCAGAAGAAAAAGCAAAAGGAAAGACGTGCAGCTCTTTTTATTCATTTTAATTTATTATTTTTATAACCCTCAAAATGATCGGGTGCATGTAGCCAAAGTCCATCTGGTATCTGTGCGACTTTCATCGATAAAGGTATCAAAATCAATGCACAATAATATTTGAATAATGTTTTTTATACCAGCATTTGAAGCCTCACGCAATGGAGATATTCGGAAATAGGCCATTTTGTTTTCAACAAGATTCTCGGTAGACAATAAGTTAGAGCTTTTAGTTTTGCTTTTTAACCTTCGTATTTATCCTGCATTTAGTGTATCACAGTAAGTGGGTATATTACGTTGTGCTCAGTATGTGAAAAAAGTCGATTCAGAAAAATTCATTTATAGCTTTTTCATAGTAAGGCAACGATATACTCATATAAATATACATATCTTACTAAGAATAATGAAACCTTTATATTATACGGAGTATTGTAAACACTTTTGTATAAAATGAAAACTTGCATTATCTTACATCACAGAGTACCAATAATATTCGAATACCGAAAAAAAATATTTTTGTTCATTTTTATTTTATTTTTATAACAAATTAGGTAATATACGTATGTAGTCATTTGAAGAGATAGTTATTTGCATGCAAAAATCTCATGCTAGAAGCTCGGATGTTTAATAGATTATTAGAATCCGGTAAACGTTTGGAAAATACTTTTCTAATGGATAATAACTAATTTCTATATCTGGTGGTTCTTAGTGTCCTAACGAACTTGAGATAACTCGAGAATAATTAGGATATATCAACAAAATTCAATACATATTTATGTTTGTTGGCGAAATTGTATAGTAACGCCCTCCTTCCATTTAAAGGTATTAAAAAAACGCGGCATTTCAGAAACTACATAATGAAATTCTCCTATATTCGGTTTAAACGAAGCCGAATTTCTCCCATCAGCTGATTGCTTCTCCTAACTTCACATTGCGGGGTGAATTTTGAATAAGTTCATAATGATTCTCGTTTTATTCCTTTTATTGACACCACACATTTATGGTAGTCTTTCTTAGTGTTTCTGACATTCTCTCAAAAGCAAAAACAAAATACATGGAGTTCTTGTATAACCACCTTATATTAATTCGGCTTTGTTCAAAATTTATAGGTTTGCATTAAAAAAGGAAATAAGAGGAGTTGAAAATTTTGGTTTAGGGTATGACATCGAATCCTTCGAAATAACTTGATCAGATTCTACACGTTGCATTTAAAATTCCAAAAAATTCAATATTTTAATAGCTAATGTAGAAAATTCATTAAAATGGGATTCGAATAATTTCATTCAGAAATTGAATTCGTGCAAATTTCAAGTTTTGAAAACCGGCAGTGGGGCACAGCTCACATTAAAGAGAAAATATATGTATGTTTGCGAATCTACTAATTGAAACAATTAACCCCGATAAAATGAAATATAAATAGATATTATCCTCTCAAATGATAGCCATATTGTATACCGCGTTTTACTCTTGAACTATTTTATCGCGGGTTTCTGTAAAGATGATCATATTAAAAAATATGGTAGCCCTATAGGTATTTTAGCATTTTGGAATGTTTAAATTTAAACCCCATACTAAGCTTGGTTAGTAACCTCGATAAATATCCTAATATATGATAACCATCGCCATATACCGCGTCATTGAAAAAGGTGGCACTTTTTCACGTATACTAGTGTTCATAAAAATAGTAGCTAAACGTATCGACAATAATAATTTTATCTTTCTTTATTTAATTTTATTCGTTTTTGCTTGAAATATAGTTAATTCTAAATAGAAACCATGTAAGTCAAAATTTCAAACTTTCTAGAAGATATTAAAATTTTAGAAATTTATAAAAATGTTCATCAAAATTTCCAACTTTTCCTTTTTCACTATAATGAAGTGCAATCTTTGTGAATTTTTGATAATTTTCTTTCGCCTTTTCTATCATATAACGCATAAAGCCTACCTTTGTTTTAATTCTTTACAGCTCTGTCTACCATGGACAGAATGGTGAATTTTAGTATAGTACATTATAAAAATATTTTCTTTATAAGCGAATTTGTCAAAGGCGAATTTCACTGTACAAAAAATTTTGGTTGCATATTTTAAAATTATTAAAGTCCTATATTTTTCTTGCTTAATTTATTTGCATGTTAGCTAAAAAAGAAGCAGGAATTACAAAAGCAGATGCTTCTCCATACATTTCATGAACAGACGAAAGAGCTTGAATTGAGACACAAAATGCAACTGGAACAAAAGTACCAGGTGAGTGCAGAGCAATTTTTAGTTGAATTGAATTACATTTATATGTGTTCTATTATTTACTGATTGTGTGTAGGTTTGCCAATGTATAGGTATTGTTTGTATGTATGTATATGTACAAATACATATTTTTTCGTTTTGTTACACATTTTTTCTAATATATGCCTTACCCCATTTTCTTTACATTAATCCAAAAAATCTATTATCCGCAGCACCCTAATAAAGGATTGGTTTGCGCCAACCAAAAAAAAAAGTTTTATTATAACTGTGTAATTGTTTCTTATAGTAATCGCTAAAATTGCGTATCATATTGTTTGCCACTTATGTTTATTACTTTATTTTTAATTATTTTTTTATAAAAGTATAATTCATTGTTTAAAACTTTACGAAATTCATTAAAATTCATCAAATTTCAATCAATAATTCTAAACTTTTTAATCAGAATTTTTAAAAACTTTTTGAGAATGCAGTTTTGTAGCCCATTTAATTTTAGTATCAGTGCAAGTGGTAAAAAATCTGGTTGATTTTTAATATTTTTTTAGAAACGCAGCATTTGCTTACATACAAAAGTAAATGTTGTTCATGCGATGTATGGCGGCAAATGCCCAACACCGTCAGCAAAAAAAAAAAATATCAAAAATTAACGCGAATTTTTAGTCACTTGAAACTTGATCTTTGCTATAAGAAAATTGAATAGGCTATAAAACTGCATTCTTTAAAGTAAAAAAAAACAAAACGGATTCAAACCTAGAAATTTTTGATAACAATTTTTTTTTAAATTTGTCTAATTTTTATACATTTTCTAAAAAGAAGTTTAAAACTTATATTTTTATGGTCTAGGTTATGAAATAAGCTATACTTTTATGAAAAATTATTGAAAATAAATTAATAAAAATACCCGTTTTTTTTAGTATATCCTGGTCTCTGTGGACATTGGGTTTGTTCCTTTACGCACAGTATTGCGATTAACTAACTTTAAACGTTCCAACAATCGCAATTTTTGTCGACAATATTTGTCGTTTGCATTAACGGTTGTGCGATTCACTAACTTCTTAACAGATACTTAACAGCTGTCTCATTGTATTTATTAAAAGTACTAAAGAGTGTCATCGTGGTCAAACTAAATGCCAAAATGAGCAAACACACAAAAAGGAATGGAAAAAAAGAATGCGTGCTGTCAGATACAAATTCGAGCGCATTTTTACTATATTTGATTAAAGTGGAATGAGATACTAGTTTATTTCAAACTACAAACATTTATAATTGTTCTTATACATATATTGCAATGTTCCTCTGTAGCAGAATTTCGGACTCTCCTCTGAGTGATTTGGTAGAATAGTCATCAACTCGACTCCAAGGAATATCCGGAATCAGCAGTGTCCCGTAATCGTGGCTGTCAGTTTGAATATTTCTTTTCTTGACCTACTTACAAAATCTACCCCTTTTGGCTTGTTTCTGCTATTCGTGAGAACTGAAAGTATAATTTTCTCTTGGTTACTCCAAGCAGGCAGCGAATTGCTTCCGTCTCATATTAATCAAGGCAGGCTCCGGATCTGCCGAATTCGTCGGCCCTATCGTTACTGTATAATAGGATTCTTTGGTCATGTTATGTCATGGTTTTCGTTTTGAAAATTCGCTTCATTATGGATCGTGTTGTGCTCCAGGGTATTTAGGATTTACATATATTTGAAAAATTTTAAATATAATCATTTATCTATATATTAAAAGTATACTATAATTTTGTTTTTATACTTGAATCCTTGATAAAAGTTTGCTTTTACCATTTGCACATTAATTGAATGGTATATATGGTGGTTGACATAAGCCTCCTCATGATTCTTTGGCGCCAAAATTCATACATGAGCCAATCGACGGTCTTAATAGTGCCTCCAAAAAAATAGGTGACGACACTGAAGCAAACATTTCTTTTGCAGCTTGACGCTCCACTTGGGTCATAGAAAACCTGTCAAACTGAGAAATTAGGTATTCAGCCAAGTCTAGAGTTACCCGATACAGCTTCTGAAATTCTGTTGTATTAAAATAAAAAAGATTGTCCACATTCCGAAGTAAACGTCGATTCCCTGTTGGAGCCCTTACTTTTTCGTCACCTCATGGTAAATCATATTCCAAACATGCAAACGACATTATTTAATATTCCCTTTTCAATTTCAAGAAAACAAATTAACGAATTTTAAATTTTTCTTTTATATATGTAAGTTGAAATCACAATCGGTTGAGTTAACAACATCAAATTTGTTGTGATTTAGTTTTCGATAATCGACTAGCTAACGACAACAGCTGATTCGGCGGTAGCGAAAATCGTTAAAAAGTGGCTGCTGAATTGCAACATCGTTAAATATGCGAATATCGTTCAAATAAGTTAGTGAATCGCACTACAGATTTATATTTTTACATGATTTAGTTCGTAAAGTACGGGAACAAACCGGTATAAAAATATTCATTAATTTTTGGTGTGAAAAAAAGTGCAACTCGCATCAGCAATGATCAAAAATCAATGAGGATTTCTTAGGAACTTGAAATTACTAGAATTGAATGGGCTGAAAGTTTGCATATCCGAAAATTTTGTTGACTTTTTAATTTTCTGAATTTTTGTGAATTTTATGCAAGCTTTGCAATTCGAACTTATATGGTTTTTAGGTATATTTTGATAAGAAACGAAAGACAAGTTTTTTGCTTGAAAAACACGGCAGTTAATACAAGAAAGTTACTGTGTTAATAATTTTTTCTAGCACTGTATGTGTACATACATACATACACTCATTTTAGACAAATTAAAACTATTGTATATGTTCTTCAATTATCTGCATATATCCAATCAGACTAAAAATAATTGATTCTAAATAATTGTTTGATTGAGATTCAAAAATTACCAAAAAAAAAAAACCACCAAAACCAAAACTTTTTCGAACTTATTATAATTATGTAGTTTGCGGTGCATTCACATGGCGCTTTCCAGGAACTACGAGAACAAAGACTTTCTACCGCCGCAGAGGAGCAGCAACAAAGAGAACGGCGCGAACGTGAGGGAATAAAGCGGAAGGAAAACTGCAGTGCCAATGCCAGTCCCGAAGTCAAGCAAATATTAAATGTAAGTCGCCATTGCTATTAAATACTAACTGTGAACTAAATAATTTAGTTGGATTTCAAATTTTTACAGAACTTTTTAATTAACCGCAAACAAGCGGCCTCCTCCAATGGTATAACGACGACGTCACCTTACAGAAATAGGTACATTCATTATTCATTCATATTCCAATATTGCGCTAGTCATTTGAATGTGTGCCTAGCACTAATATCTGTTTGTTATTTCGTTTGTTTGTTTATTTATTTATTTAATGCCAACAGAGGTGTAGTGAAGAGCTCATCCGGTGAATCGTTGCCAGCGGGTTCTTTGACGAGTTCCCATCCATATAAAATACCCCAACCGCCATCGTCATTTCTGAAATATGAATCCGATTTTCCACTACGCAAAACAGGCAAGTATTTGTTAATTTATAATTTGATAACAGCTCGCTTACATTCATATCGTAAATACATATATGTACATATATATATATATATATACATATATATATATATATACATATATATATATATATATATAGCCTACTATGTATACATTTTTCCCAAGCTATAGAATCGTTTTTCAATAATAATAATAACGCCTTTAACTAATAACAAAATAAATATAAACAAAAGTTATCCCGCATGAAAATAAGAAAGTTTCTTTTAAAACTACCAAATTTATGTTTTTTAAGTTTTTGATTAAATTAGTTATTTTTTGTTGTAATTCATATTTAAGAATTAAAAATAATCGGGAAATAACGAATTGTTTTATTACATACATACATACTTGAATATGTGAACACATAAACATAGTTAGATGTGGGCAATTGACAAAAAATAATTCATCTCAATTTAGCACATTTTTCTTGTGAATTTTCAAATTTTATTATTCGGTTGTAATATTTAAATTTTAATTAGTTACACATAGCGCTGTACTTTTAAAAGCCATTAATAAAGAATTCTATTAGAATCAGGGACAGTAATCATTATGAGTTCTATGAAAAAAATAAATTATTTTTAATAAAAATTTTAAGATTTTAAACTTTGCAGTCAATAATAATAATAAATTTCTTACATGTGATTTTTGTTCAGTAATAAAATTTATTTATCGATTCAAGGCGAATTCATATAAGGTGGCGATACAAGTACAACTACAAAAATCTCTTGCATTTTGTTTTTGCTTTTGGGTAAGAGTTGTAAAAATTTACATACACTTTGTTTTTGCTTTTACGGCTTTTGAAAGCTCATACGCAAAAACAAAAAGAAAATGCATGTATTTGAATAAAACAAAATCAAATCGGCTTTTTTTGACAACTCTTACGCAGAAACAAAAACAAAATACATAGGAATTTTGTAGTTGTATTTATAACACCACCTTGTATGGATTCGTCTTGAATCGGCTTATACTTTTTTGAACAAAAATGAAACTCGTTTTTCAAATGTTTTTTCGCTCTAAAATAATAATTATTTTGTGAATTGCAATCTTTCGTTTAAAAATCATCATGTTTTATGACTTTCTTTTTTTTGATTAAAAATAATTGTTTTTTGTTTTCAGTTATATTTTTTTTATCTAAATTAAAATTCAATTCTAGTGCGTTATTTTATCTTATATAAATAAAACTAATTTTTGAGGGGTTTTTTTTTTTTTTTGGTAGATCGGAAAAGTTAAAACGTCACTCCTCTTTTCTAATAACTGTTTGGGGGTAAATTTTTGTTTTTGATATGCCCTCGTCAATTATTAGTTTTAATAACAATTCACAAAAAGATCGTTATTTCATAGCGAAAAAACAACACTCGCAAAACGAGATTTAGTTTTAATCAAAAAAGTATAACACAATATATTATTTTTCTGATCGAATCTAAAAATAATTAGTAACTGTAATTTTTACAGATATAGCTCAAAAATTTATAAATCAGAACAAATTCATACAGGCCATGAAAAAATATATACTTACTCAAAACTTTTCTCCGATATTTGAAAGAAGTCAGTCAATCCATAATCACTTTCGATAGCATCGTTATTGAACCAAGATCTGTACTTGTATCCGAGTAGATGTTTACTTCCTCTGCAGAGATCGCGCTAGTAAGCAGCCAATCGGCCACTTCCTTAATGATGGGTACTTCCGCCTGAAACACGCTGCAGTTATCTGGTAGCCTAAATTTTCGTTCTAGACAAAGTTATTTTCAATATACACCACCTCGAACCCTTCCATCAAGTTTCGATTCATCGAAGAGCATGTTCAGCAGACCCCAGTGCCACATAGGGCACGCCTCCCAATCCTCTCTAGAAGGTATGCCGCTGGCAAAGTATCCCTCAGGAGCCATCTCATCCTCATATTTCTTGGAATTATTATTATTATTATTATTTGAAAGACGAGTGATAAATCATTCGCTTACATTATAAGAGGAGCACTAGCGTCTAGGGCCTTCGGCTCGCTTATTCTAATTACACTTATTAGACTCAAACTAAGATGATGATACACTTTTGGATACAGTTGATTTTGAACTGGATAAGTTGAGATATTATATACATTTTTTTAATTCGGTTTTTACTAAAAATTCATTGATCAGTTTTATTTTTTCTGGGTCTGTATCGGTCAGAAGTCTCGAAGGTCTGATTTTATCGAATAGTGAATTTCTTGTTCGAGCGTATTGTGGGCAACTGTCCAACAAATGGCAAACGGAGAGGTCATTTACACCACAGAAAGGGCATTGAGGTGAACTCGATCCCGAAAGAATATAGCTGTGGGTGATAATTGTGTGCCCAATCCTTAGACGAATAAATGATTTTAATGCGCTACAGCTAACATTGTGAGGCAAAGTAGGCTTTTTTCATTCTGTGTTGATGTTCGAATAGTGATGGCGGTAGTTTTTCCATTCATTTTGTTTCTTAAAAAACATGTTTGAATTTATACACCTAAGTTTATCTTCTTTGGAGATCCAGTTTGATAGGAATAGGGGTTCCTCTGTGGCAGCTTTTGCTCTCTGATCTGCAGCCTCGTTTCCTTCGATTCCCACGTGGCTCGGGCTCCACATAATCTTTATATTCAAATTCCAATAAGACACGATCTCGGCACGGTGTCTCGCTGAATGACTAACGCGGTCTTATCCAGGGCACCCCACCAAACAAGAACCCTAAGTATCGATTATATTACAAGCCCATACAACCATTTAATGACCTCAGCGTTTGACGCTGGTCCCTCCCCAACAATAGTACAGGACAACCTGTGACTTCTTCGATATTTCCTCAATATTAATAGAGTAAGGTTTCCTTTTTTATGTTAAATCCAGATACTTAACCCTATCGGAAAGTACGATCTGAGGAACACCTATCGAAGGCAGGGGAGCGCTAGGAATATTGTACTTAAGTTTGTCTGCAATAAAAAACGTCAAATAAGTTGTTTTGTCAAAAGTTTACGTATATAGTGGCAGAAAATTTATTATACATTTTATTATTGAAGAATTTAGAGAAGTCGACCAATTTTTGAGTATCGTTTTGTTATCTAAATCTAATATAACTTATAACCAATACGTACCTTTATCAATTCCCTTCCAAAAATATACAAAATGCAGTTTACACTATATATGTAAGTATGCATACCTTCACACTTTTAATTGGGAAATAATCGAAAATGATCGAAAATTCTCTTTCGAGTTATAAACCAACAAATATAAAATAATGATCATATGAAAAGTCTCCGCGAAGTTTTGTCACTATATGGTGTTGATGCCCAGACATTTCACGCTACATTTGCAAAAAGTTATTTTAAAGGTATTCACGCTTTTTTAGTGACTTTGACAGTCCAGCTGAACGGCCTTGCCTCGCTTTTTACGTTAGTCTGACAACCAGGTTTTCTACCAACAAAACTCCAATGCTAAACTGCTGACAACAAACTGCAAAGGAAGCAACCTTAACACTTCGTTACTTGGCGCTTCGGCGCTTTCGTTCGATTTACAAAAACAAAATATATGTAAAACTGCAAAGTAAAGAGCAGGGTGTGAAGACCTCTATTGATTTGAAAGGGAGTAAAATATCTGAAGCACATGACCTGATGCTTTTTTCTATAAAAACGTAAACCTCTTGCAAAAATGCCAAAACATTTGTGAAATGAACGCCGACTCCGTTCTAGAAATTTTGATGCCAAAGTAGCACCTCGCTCTGAACGGCCATTCACTGGAAACGTCAATGAAATAATGCAAATGGTTTGAGCAAAACCGGTATGCAAATTTTATTAAATACACGAGAACCGAATGTTATACACTTGGAATTATAAACTTTAAGCGGGTTCAGTTAAATATTTTCCAGGAGCGTTATTTTGTAAACATTGCGAATTTGTACAATAAATTTTATAGAAATCAGGTACTAATCAGTATTTTTCAAGCTAAGGTTAAGCGATGTTACACTTATTTCATAATATCTTCAATCAATCAATCAATCTTTTAGTGGTTCGCTTTGTTAGAGACGGAATAAAATTCGTTACGTCCTTGAGACATCATAAATTTTTACTAAACGTATAAACCAAACGTAATACCAAATTGGGTATTAACCCTTAATCGCACACCCTGAGTCCCTGGGACTCACTCAAAATTTAAAAGCTTTATAACAGACGCGTTTTTTTAGTTTAGGCACAGCTTCTTCGTATACCTTCCTGCAGTTGTGTGAAGAACGCGTGGTTGAACGGACGTTAGCGCAAGAGTGTTTGAATGCTTTGATTTTGGTGAGCGTGAGTCCCGGGGACTCATGGTGGTGTTTTGTGTGACAAAATTTTGTTTAAGGTTTTTATTAATTTGTTGTGTAAATTGCCCAGGGAGAATAGAAAATATTGTTATACATGCGATTATAAAAAAAGAACCAAAACTGCTTACCTTTGCTTCCGTTGTAAACAACCCATTTGTCTCACATGTGCAAAAAAAGTGTGTGCTGCATGTGCAACCAATGAGTGATTTCACCCTCTGCACGATTTTTTTTTTGTATGGGGCCTAACCCTTTTGTGCCTGATTTTTTACTTAATGGTATATGTTTAAGCTATAAATATAAAATTTTGTGTTCTTTTTACATTTTTAATATGATTTATGTTCATTTAAAATGAAGTGTTTAGTTTTTATGTTTTTTTTATGATCTCAGAAAGATTTCACAAAAATGAAATTTATGTTAAGTTTAATCATAATTTTGAACTGTTTTATGTTAAAAGCACTTGCAATCTATATTTTAATAAAAAAAAAATAAATTAAAAATAATTATTTCTAAGTTTTTTCTTTAAATGTTAAATGTGAGTCCTGGGGACTCAGGTTGGTGATATACGTAATTTTTCTTAGGGGTGCGATTAAGGGTTAAATCAATCAAATGTATTTTGTTCAACTGATTTTCGTTATTTTCCTTTTTATTAATAAGCTAAATTCTTATCAAATGAGTATGTATGTATGTATGTATGTAGCAAAATTTATCGATGTGACCTAATGAAACTAAACTGAGCGTTGTTGTTTTGTTATGTTCTACTACCATTTATGAAGGATTGTAGCGATTAAATTGACAAAAAAAAACAAACACTTCATATCAAGAAAATTTTGTCTTTCGCAAATTAAATGATTTTGAAACGATGTTTTATTACCGACATCGACAAGGCTTATTTGTTTTATTTTATTTCAAATGAAACTTTAAAGCTAAGTTTTTTGTTTTGCCTGGTAAGGATATGTGTCGGACTGAGACTTAATCATTTGATTTAAATTCACATGAGTAGAGGAATTTGATAGGTAATAAAATTATTTAGCGGATAAACAGTCAATGGCGAGATAAATATACCGAAATGCTCAAATAAGTTGATTAAAACGTCTAGTTTTGTCTGTAAGGTAAGTTGGTATTGTAAATGGACGATAACAATGACCAACCTCCATATAACGGCATTTTTTTTTAATAATAAAAAATTGCGATGGTTCATTAACTTAAATTCGATATACAAATAGATAATGAATCGCCGTAGAATTTAAAATTTTGAAAAATGGACGCAGCACCCGATTTTTTAGAGCAAATAGCTTTACTTCCGAAATAACTTTAACAAATTTGATTCAAAAATTTTAGCTCACTAAGCTTAACTCCGAAAATTTGAGTAATCGATTAAAAACCACGCCCGTTTACCACATAACGGTATTTTTCAAAGCTTTAAAAATTGTGTTGTTTGAGTTTGATGTTAGGGATCGAATTATAGCAGTAGTTCGAAAATAAGCGTTCGTTGAGCTCGTTCACTTTAAACTAAAATACTTATGTATATTTCCGAAACTGTTTTATACAACTACAATACTAAATAATACATAATAAAGTAGATGTAAGAGTAGGTAAATGGATACGAATAATACAGGGTTTTTCAATAGGAACGCTACAAAAGTTTTTTTTAAATAAAACAAAAACGGTTTGGGATATGAATTAAATTCTTTATTCCTGTGAAAGTACATTCGATGCCATTATGTATGGAACTCAATTTCTTTTGAATGGGCAGCACGGGCAGGCTTGCAGAAGTCCAAACGCTGAACCTAATTTTCGAGGGTTTTCAAGTATAAATCGGCCGATACTGCTGCAATTTCACGTTCGATATTCGTACGAAGTTCATCAATCGTCGCTGGCTTGTTGGCATAGACCATAGACTTGACGTAGCCCCATAGAAAATAGTCTAACGGAGTCAAATCGCACGACCGAGGCGGCCAATTGACTGCGCCATTTCGTGAGATAACACGTTCACCAAACTTGGTTTTCAATAAATCGATTGTGACATTCGCTGCGTGGCTTGTGGCGCCGTCCTGTTGGAACCACATATTGTCCAAGTCCATATCATCCGATTCGGGCCAAAAATATTCGGTTATCATTGAGCGGTAGCGATTCCCATTCACAGTAACGTGCCGGTCTTGATCATTACGGAAGAAGTACGGCCCAATGACACCGCCGGCCCATAAACCGCACCAAACCGTAATGTTTTCGGGATGCAATGTTGACTCATGGAGTACGTGTGGATTGTTGCCTGTCCAATAACGCATATTTTGCTTAAAAGACGAAGCCATTCAGCCAGAAATGACGACGACCATAAATTGGACGTAGCGCTCTTAAAGTTGAGGCCATTGACTCCGAATTTCGGTAGTAAATTTTAATAATTTCGACTCGTTGTTGGATCGTATATCCTTCCATGATGAAATGGCAAACCTTACTGAAGAGAAATGTCAAAAGAGCGGGAAAATATGGCGTCGTTTGCTGTCACTATCGGTCTACTTTTGTAGCGTCCCTATTGAAAACCCCGTTAGTATACAAATTTTTCAGGATTGGCCTGTACTGCTAATTTTTTGATGACACATTTGTATCTCTAAAGTTATTTTTCTTGACTATACAAAACTTTATACCCATTGCTTGTTTGTTTATTGGCTTTGGTACCTCGCTTTAGGCTCATAATATGTATTGACCCTTTTGTGTTTAAGAATGCCACCTGAACTTAAGCTCTTCTTTACTTGGTTTTACTTCAAGTCTTTTTCTAAACTCTTTTTACAAACAAATTTTTGTGTTTCCATTTAACATTTTTATAAAATATATTCTGTTTTATGTCCGAGGTTACTGTTTAGTCACCAGTTAAAGCACCATCAAAATCCATTCAGTTGTTTCGGAGATTTATGATTTCAGACAAGCATACAGACAAAAATCCTATAAATGCTCCAACTGTCTATTACATTTCAGTCATGTATTATATGTATGTAGTATGTACATACATAAATTAATTAATTAATTTTAATTTGCAAGATTTTACGCAAATGGCGTTTTATTTTCTCGAAAAAAAAAAATGTTGCCTTCTTTTTTATAGTGTAAAATTAGCATTAGATTAGGCTACCTGTCATTCTGAAAAAAGTCAATATTAGCAGAAAATATTGCACATTCGTTTGGTCAGAGAACAATATTTTGAAAAATCAACACGTGACATTGTGAAAGAGATGGGGAAAACAAACGGCAACATTGATTAGAGAAAATAAAACGCCATAAAATAAAATGCGTGTAATCGTTATATGGAGAAAATACCGTCAGCAAAACAAATTTATCAAATATCAGCGCGACTTTTAGCCTCAGCAAACTTTCACTTTGTCATAATTAAATTGAAAGGGCTATAGATCTGCATACTAAAAAATGTTCAAAAAGTCCCTGTTGTCATGCTAACCAAACTTAAATAAGGTTTTTAGAAATATCTCTGCTGCAGCGCCACCTATCGGAATTTTTAGGAATTAGTTGCAAATAAGCAAAGCAAGACCGTTCCCAGGAAAACACTTTTATTAATTTAATTTTCATGACGCGAAAATGCGGTGAAACTTTGTTTTATTTTAAACGAATCGGCCGAAAAGCTAGAAAAGCAAAAACATTTAAGTTAATTTTAGCTAATTCAACTAAAACCAATGATCAAGATAAGTTTTGAAATAGTTATGCCGATCAAACTCACCAACCATGGTGGCATGCCGACCTTTGCTTGAAAGGCACAAGTGATCTGGGCTTTTATTAAATTTTAAAGAGTGCACTTTACCAACACCATAATTACATATTTTAAGTCGTCATTTGATGTTCATATTGATGAAATTGCTGCATAAAGTTATGTAAATATGATTATTCCTTTGAGATTTGAAAGATTGGTAGAGCTACAAGATTATCTCTGAATATTATGACTTTTCGCTTTTGAGCCAACTAGTCAATGATTATGCGCTCCAGGACCAGGTCTGATTGTATCATATACCTTGGGGTCGTTAATGCTAAAAATATTAAGACCCAAACACATATTGCTCGTCATTTCGTTTTAAGTTTTGCATAAAAATTTAAAAAAATTCCGCAAGTTTTTAGAAATTTTTTTAGTATGCAGTTTTGTAGACCGTTTGATTTTAATACAATAAAGTTCAAGTTTCGAAAAGCTCAAAATTCTTGTTGATTTTTTTTATAATTATTTTTTTTTTTTGCCATATACAACGGATAATTTTTTGTATGGAAGAAAATACGCAACAGCGTCATCAAAAAAATTATCAAAAATCAACGGGAAATTTGATTAATTTTTTGAGTTTAAGGGCCAGTGTTTCTTTTATTTGTGAGGAGTTGGAAAAATCAACAACAGAAGTTGGCAGCTGCTATTTCGAAGTTCACCACATCTCCTCATCAGATTTCTTCTTGCTAGACTTTGGTATTGATCCCCAGCAGTCACGCCTGCTAGTCAAGCATGCAATCGCTGTGCCAAGCCGATGTGTACTTGCTTTCCACCTTCATATTTCCAAATACAATCCCGGCCTTAAGCTAAAACATTATTGTTTGAAATTTAGGCACAAACTTCCGAATTTTTGTTTTAATTTCCTGCAAAATTTTAAATTTTGATTGATATTTTTTTTTGTTGGAGTATAAGTTCTACTTTTAGTAGAAATTGGTACAAATTCAAAATTGACAAATAATTAATTAAAATTTGTCAATACGTTGCACTTATACTTCAATGATGGCAGGTGTACATTTTTTCTAAACAAAATTAAGTTTCTAAGAGCTACTTAACCCTTATTTTATGTCCGACAAAAAAACATGTACAGTAGGCACTTGATACAAGTATTTTGCTTCTTTTTTTTTTGAAATTTATAAATATTTTGATGACTATGGTAAATTTATGGGATAATTTTTAGGAATTTCGAACAATTTTTATTTTGGAGTCGTTTTATTGCAACCAACTTGCAAAAGAACGCTACAACTCGGATAAAATTTCCTTTAGTTGCAAAAGCAACCCTGTTCGCGTCTTTCATGAAAGATGCGATTTGTTTAGTGCTATTTAGGAACGGAAAATAGTTGTGCTAGCAAATTTTAGGTTGATGTATTTAAAAATACTATGCAAAAAACCGATTAAGTGTTAAAATGAAATTGCCCATGTATTTCCTTAGGAGTCGTTCAAAAATGCGTAGTTTTTTCACTTCCCGACACTACATCTCAGGTCGGATGTCATTTAACCGAGTTGGCTCAACTCCGATATTTTTCCAAGTTAGTATTGTTGCTTTACATGGAATTCGTTATCCTATCTAGTGTTCTTTTGCAAGTCGGGTACAAAGAAACGGGCCTTTTTATAATGAGAACACAACTCACGCTGCACCAAAAATGAAAATTGTTAATTTAGAACAGAGTTTGTAGAAATTTTAATAGTATCTATAATAATGAAAAACATTTTAAAACAAACAAAAAAGCAAAACTCAACCACTTAAAAATAACCACTGGCAATAATATTCACATACAGCATCCGAACCTAATTTGCTGAAGTTACGTCTAAAGCAAAGCGTTATTGAGCGCAAGCAGAGAATCAGTGGTCCAGCTGGATTACGTCGGCATGAGCGTATATTGCAGCGAAGGCAGCAGAAGCAAAATTCCGCTTTAACAACAAGTACGTATGATGCAAGGCTTTACATTAACACTATCTATGTATGTATGTATGTATGTATGTATGTATGTATGTATGTAAACATGAAACAACAAAAGCAAAACAGAGCAAAGCAAGCAGATGCAATACAAATTTGAAGATCATACAAATTACATATTGTAGGTAATTCTAAAAATCAAGATTATGGTTTTGAAATTGCTGTCTTCTTCAAAAATGCAAATGTGCTTTTAAAATTTAAATAAAAAGTATACTCAATTGAAATCATAAATATACATGCAATATTAAATAGTTGCTAAAAAAAATTTGCTTCGCTATGAATCCTGGTTTGTTAATAAATTACTAGTATGTATAAAGAATATGTGCGTGCGTACTTACTGCATACAATTTACAAGAAAAAAAGCATTATATGTTCGTCCTTATAATATAACAGATCACATGATGAATGCTTGCTAGTTTGTTTTGTAATGCTTTGAATGTGTTTAATGCTTCGGAGGATTGTTTCATTTTTGTATTACTAATTGAAAAATATAACCTTATCAAAAATACCAATTACATATACATATATTTTTTTATACAAATATTTATTATGTAGTATCTATACTATTTTATTAATTGATTATACGGAGAAATGTTTGTAACGATTTGGCTCTCAAAGTACTGAACCGATTTTCAAGATTATTAATTTTTTTTGCAATAAAACCTTTGCGAAAAACAATAGAGTGGCACACTTATTTGTGAAATTTTTTGAAGATTAAGTCTGTACATTAGGGTGCATTAGCCCCATACAAAAATGCAAAAATATTAAATGTATTATATTTTAAAACATCAAGCAAAATATTTCTCAATAATATTAAGATTGAGGTGAGCTCGACCAATTGGAAATTACCCCCAATATCTTTTTTTCAATAAAACCACTTCAGATCATAAAGCAAATATTAAAAATGTCTACTTTTTTAGACTGATTAAAAAAAAAAGCTTGAATAACTCAGCTCAAACTTGACTGATTTAAAATAATAATATTTCATTGGAAAGGTATTTTATCACCCTTTTTATTTCGTTATATTTTCAAAAATCTCGTATGTTATAATTCCATTGAAAATATTCAAAAAAAATTTTTTCAGCAGACCTTTTAAGCTTGCACTGTTTTATCATCTCAAATATAACAAAATTAAAAAAAAAATATGTTTATTTATAAAAAATTCCTTTTTTGGAGAAATTTTCAAATCGATTCAGCCCACGTAAATCTTAATATTTTTCAAAATTTTTTGAGCGGAAGTCTTGTAACGCAATAAATTTTACAATTCCGCTGGAAAAAACGCAATTTTTTTTGCTGAAACACCCTAATGTACATACATATGTATATTTTTGTAATAATTTTTTTAATAATTTGTTTCAGTACACAAATATAAGTACATAAAATTTAATGCATTGTACTTTTTGAGGCGTTACAAAGTCCCCGCCGGGCATTTGTTAGTATTATATAAAAATATCGCATTGCTTTAGATAAGCATTTTAATAAAACAAATTCATAGTAATTCATAGATCACTTCAATTCTTAATCCACAGATTGCAGCAGCACACCAGATTCTGGTCCAAACTCACCACCTTCATCTACGCTCTCCGGCGGTGTGGTGGGCAGTCGTGGTTCGCCGACTAGTGCACCGATTCAAGAGGAGAACGAAGAAAGTGGTCAATATCAGCCAGGCCAGCGTAGTAGCATAAATGATCTCTCGCTGTTTAGTTCGCCATCAATGCCAAATATTCCGCTTGGTGGCCCACATTTGGCAAGTCACGCACACGCTCAAGCAAATGTCAATAACTATGCTGTGCTCGCCGCTCTCCGTCAACATGTACCTCTGGCCGCTCCTACATACTATAGTCCGTTGGCAATGCCATTCGCTCGTCACCAACCGCCCCCGCCGCCACCATCATCGCATACCGTTTCGATAGCGGCCGCTGCTGCTGGTGCTCTACCGCCTGCTCCGGCGCCAGTAGTACGTTCTGCTTCGGCCACGTCCACCTCATCGTCACAAGCTTCTTTGGTCAGTGATGTTATACCCCCAATTGCACATGCCGCTTCAACACTCATATCTACTGGTGGCGCAGGTACACACATTCATGCTGTATTAAGCTCTGGTAGCTTACAACCAAGCGCACCAATGGTTGGTGTTACAGCTTCGATGTATGGTCAGCCAATTACCGATGCCCAAGTGGCACACGCTCACCTCAACAAGCAGGGCCATCGACCATTGGGACGCACTCAATCAGCGCCCTTACCATTGGGCCATCCAATGCTCACCGGAACTGGACAGATTGGTGTCGGTCAAACGCACTATGAGAACAGTGATGTGAGTATTTGTTTAGTTAAATTTGGTACGCATTGGTTAAACATTTTTTTTTTTTTAATTTAAATCGTATCCGCAATTTTTATAAAATTTAAAAAAAAAAACCCATACGAATTCTGCGTGAACTATCTTCTTTTTTAGTATTCAGTAAAATGTTTGGTTTTAGGGGGCTCTACTTTAGAATACCTAAACTGAGTGTTTTTTGGAGAAAAAATTAGGTCGTACATAATTTTTATGATGTTTGAGGTTTAGCCAATAATTTTTTCAAGATAAAATATAAAATTCCAGGTGAATATCTTTCCGCTAAAGTTGCCATTGGAAATCCATTTCGGGTGAGCCAAAAAACCGGAATAATAAATTCTTTCAGGACCAAAAATTTCACTTCGAGTTGTAAAATGATGTAAAGTTATTTTTCAATGTTTTGGTACGTTTTTATATTGTGTAGAATTTACAGTTTTTATGTAAGCTTTGTTTTTTAAAAACAACACCCTGTATTCAAGACACATAATTAAAAAAATAAGCACCATGACTTTGAAATAATAGATTAATGATTTCTATAGCCGATATGGGCCACCCTGTACATCAATAACGTAAAGAAATCTAATCGACTTAATATAGAAAGTGCATGACAGTTATTTGAGTTTATTTTAAAATTAGCACCCAATCCCGCTCTAGATGATCGAGGATCTGCATCAAAGCGAAAATTTAAAATAAAAAGTCGATTACGTTTTTTCGCGGCTAGGTCTCGATATGTATAGTTAAATCAGATAACAAAATCATCCTAGTAAACTTTCTTATATTAAGTCTTTCAAAATTGCGTCTGCCGATTTATCGCCGGTGTGTCGACCCCGTTCGGAGTCGCCGTAAAACTAAAGGTCCCTCAATTTGTGTTACAACATCAAGACGCACACTACAAATTGTATGTAGGAGAAGTTTGGTAAAACATCTAGATATACATATGTATGATGTTAGCGCCAAATCATTATTATAAAAAGTAAAACTTTATACAATTTTTAATTTAATAAAAATTGGTAAATGTTCAGTAGAGCTCTTATTACTCGATAAATCGCTTAATCGATTGGCAAAATCACTTATCTATCAACCATCTAGAGTTAGAGCTATAATGTTCACCCAATTGAATCGAATCCGAACCGAACTTTGGTGGCAAAAGTCGAAGTTCGGTCGTTCGCTATAAATCCAGCTTATCAGCCATTTTTTTTTGTGAATATTAAACAAGAATTTAAAATGCAAAAATGCAAATAAAACATGGCTTCAAAAGAGTATCTACCCAGTCGGAAAAATTATACAACATGAACATATAAATACAGTTTTTTATGAACTACTTTTAAACTACTTTAATACAAATGCCGCGTGAGTTAGTTTCGTTTGTATATTCTTATTTGCCGTGCTAGTTGTTGAATTCCACTTTTTTTTTTTAGTATTTTAAATGCAGCCTTTGTAAAATGAAATTAATTTTAAAGTAATTTACAAATTACTTTTTTCCAATTACAACTATAACGAACTGATTTATTTAACATGGCGATGCCATAGGAAGCTATCGATTACCCTATCTTGCATATGTTTTCAATTATTATCTTGTAATTTAATTTCAAATTAGCAATCGAAATGAGAATATAAGAAATAAACTGGCTCACGCTGCATTTGTATTAAATTTGATTAAAAGTAGTTCACAAAAACTTAGTTTTCATATACTTATATTCTATCATGAAACTGATTTTTTTCCGACAGGGCTTGCATTTGAAATACTCAGCAGTTGTGTTAATAAAATATGTATATAGTTTCTGATATTTACATATGTGTGTTCGTATTTTTATTTGCAGGCTGAGCAGCAGGCGCATATGCTCGTCACGCAGAAGATACGGCAAACATTGATTAACCGTAGTAGCGCAAATCGTGAGCCACAACTAAAAGAGGAAGAAGATGCGGCCGAAGTTATCGATTTGACGGACAAAAAGAAACCACCAAAAACCGTCATAACTAGTATTGTACCTACGAGTAGCTCACAAAATCTGCCAGATACGACGAACGCTCCGCTAGGCGCCTGCTTACCCAACACGCCGAGCAAGGTACGCGATCAGGAATATCTGCAGCAACAGCGGGAACTACTCTATAGGCAAGCATTGCAGGTAAGCTATTAATTCGCATTATTCGTTTTTTTTTTTGTTTTCTTATCGAAATGTACTGTATACATATATTTGAAAAATAATTTGACTTTTCAGATGGATGATTCAGTTGCACATAGTTTAGTACGTCCTCTATCACGAACCCTATCTAGTCCTTTGGTGCATATGGGTCCAAATGGCATTAGCCAGCTTCCAGATACTGGTCAATATGCCCCACCTATTATAACTTCCTCATCAGCCGATCATATTCCGCCAGTTAATCTCACAGTACCGCATCGGCGTCGATTGCTCGAGCACTCGTCGACCGGCGGCGTGACAGCATCCAGTGCGTTCTCTTCATTACCTGCCATACAACCTGTCATTGCCGGCGCTGTGTGTAGCAAACTTACAAATGACTTTTCTACCCACAAAACCACTACAGGTCTCGCTTACGATAATCTTATGCAGAAACATACCTGCACATGTGGTGATAATTCAGTTCATCCAGAACATAGTGGCCGTTTGCAGAGTATCTGGGCCCGCCTTATCGAAACTGATTTGGCCAAACGCTGTGATCGTCTACGTTCACGTAAAGCTACGCTGGAAGAGTTGCAAACAGTACACACCGAGGCACATACGATGCTATTCGCTTCGAGTTCATGCCAATTAAATCGGCAGAAATTGGATAGTCCACCTGCTTTGGGTTTTGTTCGTTTATCTTGTGGCGGTTACGGCGTAGATTTAGATACGACTTGGAACAAAGATCATACTGCAGCCGCTGCACGCATGGCGGCAGGTTGTGTTATTGATCTGGCTTTTAAAACAGCTAAAGGCGATATTAAAAATGGTTTTGCGGTTGTACGACCGCCAGGTCATCACGCAGAAGCAAATTTAGCGATGGGTTTTTGCTTCTTTAACTCCATTGCAATTGCTGCGAAATTACTGCGTCAACGTATGCCAGAAGTAAAGCGTATATTAATCGTGGATTGGGTAAGTACAAATGCACATAGTACAATAGTAAAATTTTGCGAAGTTGGCCAACAGTTTTTCGAAGGTTAAGCTTTTTTTGTGATATGGATTTTTTCTTGTTTACAGTGATAAAAAATATAAGTTTGATGATTTTCAAAATTCGAAATATTTTGGGAAATTATAGCTATTCACTTTTTTCGAAATTGTCAGGAGAAAAAACGTGAAAAACGGAAAAAACACGCGTGCACCTATGTGCCAGAATCAAAACTTCTTTGTGGTAGTGGAAATTAATAAAAAAAAGTGTAGTAATTAGTGAAAATAGTGGAAGAAACTAGTAAAATAGTGGAAGAAATTAGTAAAAATAGTGGTAGAAATTAAAAATTAGAAGAAATTATTGAAAAAATAGTGGTAGAAGTTAGTAGTGGCATTAATAAAAATAAGGGTAGGAATAAGTATAAATAGTGGAAGAAATTAGTAGTGCCATTATTAAAAATAGTGGTAGAAATTAGTAAAATAATGGAAGAAATTAGTAAAAATAGTGGTAGAAATTAGTAATAGAAGAAATTATTAAAAAAATAGTGGTAGAAGTTAGTAGTGGCATTAATAAAAATAAGGGTAGGAATAAGTACAATTAGTGGAAGAAATTAGTAGTGCCATTATTAAAAATAGTGGTAGAAATTAGTAAAATAGTGGAAGAAATTAAGGAAAATCGTCGTAAAAATTAGTAGTAGCATTAATAAAAATAGTGGTAGAAATAAGTCAAAATAGTGGTAGAAATTAGTAAAGCTATTCTGACGCGACTTTCGATATGCGATATTCTGACGCGAATTTTTTATACGATTCTGACGCGACTTTCGTTATACGATATTTTGAGGAGACTTTCGTTAGGCGATGTAAAAAATCACTGTCGCTAAAAAAGTTTTACTTCAAAAATGGTAGTGACCACTACAAAATTTTACTCGCAAGTAATTCGATATTCCGAAAATTAAAACTACATTTTTATCCTTTAGGATGTGCATCATGGCAATGGCACTCAACAAGCTTTCTACGATAATCCCGATGTACTTTATTTGTCTATACACCGGCATGACGATGGCAATTTTTTCCCCGGCACTGGTGGCTCCACTGAGGTATATAGTAATTAAGTTTGTAAATTTATTTATTTATTTTATGTTATTAATTTTGTATAAATCGACTACGTAGTGTGGAATCGGCGCTGGCGCTGGTTTTAATATCAACATTTCCTGGTCGGGTTCATTGGATCCACCACTGGGTGATGCTGAATATATTGCTGCATTCCGTACAATTGTGATGCCAATCGCAAAATGTTTTAATCCCGATATTATATTGGTGTCAGCTGGTTTTGATGCAGCTGCTGGTCATCCTCCACCTTTAGGCGGTTACCTAGTCTCACCGGCCTGCTTTGGTTTTATGACTCGTGAACTAATGCAATTGGCTGATGGTAAAGTGGTGCTGGCGCTGGAGGGTGGCTATGATTTACCAGCAATTTGTGATTCTGCACAGGAATGTGTGCGTGCACTGCTCGGCGATCCATTGTCTTCAATTGCTGAAAGTGAACTTAATAGACAGCCGTGTCAAAATGCGATAGACACGTTGCAGAAGACGATTGCAATACAGGTAAGTTTTTGTTAGTTTATTTTTTCGGTCGAAAATAATAGGTAAAATTGTATTTTATTTTACAGTTATATTTGACATACCGAGAAAAATACCAATTATATAGTACAGATCACTTTTGCTCAACAAACTTATAGTACAGCACGTCTGAGCTTGTTTTTATTTCTACTTAGTGTTTAAGGGGGTAAAAATTAGTCTTTGTACCACAAGTAAAAATCTTGAAGAGGTACAACATTGCGACCCGCCACCATCGCTCCTTTTACCATTTTGCAACATTTTAGTTCAGAGGTAGCAATCTAAGTAAAATAATAGTAAACACTTTATAATGCTTGCGGAAAAATATTAAAAAGAAAAAAATGACAGAAGTCGGTATACTTGTCTATTCTTTCACTATAATTACATTGGTATCACTTAATACGATGGACAAGTGACCAAAGGAAAGTTACAAATAAGGAAATTTTTTTTTTTACCGACACAGAAAATATCGGTTAATCTACATATACAGGCATGTTCAGCATTTCGATACCTATTAAGTTTTTCGGTCAATCGGAGTTCTTGATTTCGATTCCGACAAAATTTGAAAAGTTTTGCTTTTGACTCGTGGAAATTAAAAGTAATTGGTAAACTAAAATCTTTTATATTTAAAAATTCATATTATTAGGAAGATTTATAAGCCTGTATTGTTCTAATATTGGAAATATGAAATACGTTTATTGCTGTATCATATTTTATCACAGGGTGCACCAGATTCTAAAATAATTGTAATAGAAATTTTGACATGTAAATCTCATTTCAATGTTTATACACAAAAAATTATAAAACATTTTAAATGGTATGGCTGCCGAGCTATTATTTTATTTGGAATGTCTGAAAGCTTTGCTTTGCGCATAATTTGGCCGCATAGTTTTGCCAAGTGATGATGCTCCTTCATGAAATCGCTCATGATGATTTTCTGCTGCTGGTTGAGTTTGTTGGAAAATAAGTATTTTTTATTTATTTCGTAATTTTTCATGTTTTATCTTTGGTTCCTATGACGTGTTTAGTTTCTTTTGTCTGTAAATGAAAGTTGATAGTTTTTCTTTTACAATTTCATACATATTTTATAGTATATAAATATGTATACCTATGTACATACATATTTATTAATACTTACTCCAAATATTCATTTAAGCAAATTTTTACTAATAATATCACAGCAACAAGTAGAAATATTTCGAATACGAATTCTTGACGTTTACGCTTAGTGAGGTACACTCACTAAACTCATAATATTATACCAAATTACGATATAAGTGATACGTTCACTTATTATAACACGATACACATTAATTCGACTCGTGTGATCAGAAAATTTCTATATAAAAACCATTTAGATAAACACAGGGAAAGCGATCAGCATCAAATCGACCTGTTCTTGATTCCCCTTCAGCGCATGCGCAATACTCATCGAAATGTTTCATATTGCTGCTTCACACATCTTCACCTCAGCTAATGATTTTTGTTGTTTCGAACACGTAATAACTTGCTTTCTTGTCTCAGTACACCTAAACAGCATTGTTAAAATTTTCAAGAATCATAAATAATTTACAACAGCTGTTCAAACTGATTATCGACTCTGAATGAAAATGATTCGAAATCTATTTCAGAATACCACCACTAAACTACCACTGATTCAATTTTTTTTTTTTGTAAACTTGTCCCACTTTCAAATAAAAATTTTGAATAGGGTGTCACCTGTTTTAAAATTCGTCTTTTATTAAATTATGCTCAAGTTACAGTGATGGACAAAAGTCTACATACACCCCCTATTTCCGTTGGTATGAAAGTCCAAAAACTTTATTGAAAAATATGTTGATACAGTTTTATTTAAAATCCTTTTTCTACTCAAAATGAACTTAAAAAAATCTACTCTTTAATATAAAACAACAAAGTTATGGGGGAAAAATGCAAAAATATTGTTGATAAAAGTCTACATACAGAACGACATCCCTAGTATGCTGTGTTGTAATAACGGTAAAGTACCGTTTGTTTCTTTTCATTCTCTTAATTATGTTTGCTGGTTTGCTAATATTGAAGCTTAATGTGGTTTGGACACTTGAGCATCAACCATGGCTCCGAGAAAAGAAATATCAGTTGACGTAAGAAATTTGGTTATACAGCATAGAAAAGAAAAAAAATCATATGGTGAAATTTCCAAAATTTTAAACTTGAATCGACCAACAATACAGACTATTGTATTGTCGGTTCTACCGAAAACAAGCCGCGCAGAGGCCGCAAGAGACATCAGCTTGATTATCAAAGAAGTGAACAAAAATCCAAAAGTTACTGCAGCAGAATTAGCCGGACATATAGCATACACATCAAAAGCGTGTGTCCATCCCAGAACCATTCGAAGAAACTTGAACCATAACGGTTTTCACAGTAGAACACCACGCAAAAAGCCTCTTATTTCTGAAAAAACCGTAAACTTCGCTTGGAGCTCGCCAAGGCACATAAAGAAAAGGGAATGGATTTTTGGCAAAAATTTTTGTTTACAGATGAGTCAAAGTTCAATATATTTGGCAGCGATGGAAGTGCAAAAGTTTGGAGGTAAAAAATACTGCACTTAATTCGAAGAATTTAGTATCAACTGTCAAGCATGGCGGCGGCAACGTAATGGTTTGGGGAGCTGTTGCCGCATCTGGAGTTGGAAGAATAGCATTTATTGAGGGTAACATGGTTCGTTTTCAATACAAATCTTTACTGGAAAATAATTTGAAACCTTCGGTGGATAATTTGGAGCTTGGTGCTGGTTGGATCTTCCAACAAGATAACGATCCAAAGCACACGGCACAAATTTTTAAGGATTGGCTGCTGTACCATGCTCCAAGGCAATTATGCACACCACCGCAAAGCCCAGATTTAAATATTATTGAACATGTCTGGGAAATTTTGGAACGGAAAATTAGAAAAAACCAGGTTTCTAGCGCTGCTATACTCAAGGAGCGCATAATAGCAGCTTGGAACAGTATTACATCTACAGACTTCAAGCGGTTATTGATGCCAACGGTGGGTCAACTAAATACTAAAAAGCAATAAATTAAGTTTTTCACACTAAATTAAGTTATTTCTCTACTGTATGTAGACTTTTATCAACACTATTTTTGCGTTTTTCCCCCATAACTTTGTTGTTTTATATTAAAGAGTGGATTTTTTTAGTTTATTGTGACTAGAAAAAGATTTTAAATAAAACTGTATCAACATATTTTTCAATAAAGTTTTTGGACTTTCATACCAACGGAAATAGGGTGTGTATGTAGACTTTTGTCCATCACTGCAATATTATGTATGCAATATTAAAATTACACCCAAATATGAGTGACAAAGCGTTATTTTCGCTGAACAAAAGGCTTACAATTATTTTGTATACATAAGCAAAGGAATAAATAAAATATAGGACAATGTCTGCCGGGGGTTTCTGTTAGTCGGAGAAATGAATTTTGATACTTTTGCATTACAGCTATAAACTATTATTAATTATTCCTAAAAACTTTAAAGTTTTATTTAAAGTAAAAAGTGTTTCAAAATTATTATTCATTATTTCAGTTACAACATTGGCCATGTGTACGCCGATTGGCCCACACCGTCGGTCTATCCGCTCTGGAAGCATTAAAAATTGAACACGACGAATCGGAAACTGTTACGGCCATGGCTGGGCTCTCTATGCAGTCGATGAACAGGTACAGTTTAATTAATAATTTTTAATTTTATTTTTCATTTTAAATACAACACTCTTATATAAAAAAAAATCAATTTTGTTTAGAACTTTATCACGTGATGACTCAGACGAGCCAATGGACCAAGACGAAGCCAAGTAATTTGAAGATCTCGAACGACGTTTGACCCAATTTGAAAACACTTAACGTTGGCTAATATAATTTTGTGTTTTATAAAGTCACGTACGCAAATAGTGTCCAGACGATTGTGGAATAATGTTCCTTGTCTGTGGAAAGTGTCCAAAAATATATGTAGATGCGATGATTCGATGTTTGTTTACAAAATTCACTATGTATGTTTCTCCCTGTGTCTCTAAGCTGAAACTATAAAGCAGAACGTCGACAAGGTAGAGGGAATTCTGCCACAGCATTTATGTGTAGCTGATGTTTTTTTTTATCATGGACGTTTGATAATAAGTGGAGATATCCTTGTATGTATGTAATTCGTTCATTGCTAATGTTAGGCAAAAAAAAAAAACAAACAAAAAAACATAGTGTAAAGAAAAAGTTTACCTAATCAGCTGCATATATGTATATATGTACGTACGTAGTAAAAACACACAAGCGTACATAAATTTGTATATTTTGAATAATGTGAACAATAATATATAGAAAGCTCTTAAGGGGCTCTTAACAAAGTATTTGTATACACACATACATATATTTATATTGATTTGTATTTGTGTGTGTAAATACATACCTACACACATACATACAAACATATAACGCATATGCGCATAGTACGTATGCTTTTTGATATTCAATACCAATTTGAAGTAAAAAATGTGGACCTTCTTGTTTATATGTTGATTCAATGCTACATAAGATAATGTTAGAAAAGAATTTTTAATGTTAATTTACATGTGTATGTATGTAAGTTAAATTGCAGGAGCTCATTTTAATTAGTAAAAATTGTATTTCCTTTTTATCGCACTCGAAGAGCATAAGCAAATATTTTTATAAACAAATATATATATATTTATATAGTATATATGTATACGTATATGTGATAGAAAAAGAACGAATGAAATAAGTGCGAAACTTTTAAGGAATCTTATATAATCTAATGTATGTATAATATGTCCACACGCGCGATTTGTCACTGACTAACACCACCGCCTCTCACAACAAACAACAAAGTAATGAAACCACTTGAGTCGGTCGAACCCACAGATTTATCTAAAAACTCACTTCTATTTAAAAAACGAAAAAAAAGCAAAAACAAAAACCAATATATATATATATATATTTTTTTTTTTTGTTTTAAATAAAACTAAATTTTTTATTTTTAGATATGTTAATTATTATTACTACCAAAACTGAATAAAATATGCATATATGTACATATGTATGTATATGAATATGTTAATGTTAATGTTAGCTGTGTATATTGTCCCACGTTCAATACAATTGAACGTGTTTAAATTATGTAGATACAAAATAATTGTATGTTATAATTATTATATATGTATGTATGTTTTTTAAATGTAATTTAGTAATAAGAATCAATTTTTTAATATATGTATGCTTATGAGTGTATGTGTGCAATATACAATATTCCCAGTGGGAAAATGAGTAATGCTTTATGTTTTTCAAGCCCAGTTAAATTCGACGAAATGACGATTGGATGGCACGAAAATTTGCATAGCAATTAAGGAATAGGTAATGTGTACTTGAAATTTTTGAAACATTGTATTCCTATTTAAGCAAATGAGGAATGTGCACTCGGGTATTACACGAGGAATTATACCGGTTAATTGCCGAATAGCAACAATCGGCTATATTTATTGGTTATTTATGTACTCTCAATTTCTTAAATACCTTGTGTGGGTGAATTCATCATTTATAATGTGTTTTTGAAGTTTTGCGGTATACAAATAAAATTTGATTTTAAAAAGAAAAATATCTTTAAACTTTTATTTTTTCCCACATTTATGTTTACACAATACTTGCAAACATCCGGCGTACTTTATTAGTCCTCAAAATTGTACAACGTATTAAATTTTATGTATTTGTGCAGTAAAACAATTTATTTTAAAGAAACTCTGGTTCATTTTAAAATAATATACATACATATGTTCTTCTACCGGAATTATAAAATTCATTATTCATTTTAAGACATCAACCAAAGCTTTTTGGAAAAATATTGCCAATTTTTACAAAATGAGATTCTAATATAAAGATCCACCTAAGGGTTAATTGTCATCCATGATATTTTTACTTAATTTGTTTGCCCAACGCAGAGGACGCTTTCTTTTCCTCTGCCTCCACCAGCGGGAGCCACGTTGAATTACCTAGCCAATGGAGCCGCTGGATTTTAACTCACTTGACTAAGACGCAGACTCTTTCTCTCGAAACATTCCAAGGGGCATCTCATCCGATGTTGTTGTAGCGCTGCATTTGGTTTAAAGAGAGATTCTCCGTAGGATTGCGAGGCCGACTTTATTGTTGAAGTTAATGTTATTTCCCAGAATAAAAAAAAATTGTAATCGTTGGAGCCAGGACGCGAACGCCCTGAAATTTTATTTGATGGCAAGAGATACTTTGGTTTGACCTCATGCACTTCCAGACCTAGTCGCTTCGATTTTTTATCCATTTTGGAAAATACAGAAGTAAGAGCGCGGTTGTTGAGGCCAATGATGTCGATGTCATCGACCATAGGGAATCACTCTGTCAAATCTCGTTTGGTATCAAACGGCTCATGCAGTTGAACTCCTCTATAACGAAAACCTCTCTCTAACGAATTTTTTTTTTGGAACATTACGATTTTCACAATTTATTCATATATTTAGACCTCTCTATAACGAACTTCTCTATAGCGAATTCCTCTCTGTAACGAATTCTTTTGTTATACATAAATGGAATTTTCCATAGCAAATAACTCCTCTATAACAAATTTAGCGAAGAGCTAAAAAGTAGTTGTTATAATACACAAAAATATATTAGAGTTACATCATTCTCCGAAACGCGTGCAGCATTACAAACTCTATTAACATTTGTTGAATCACGGAGCGATGTACCCGACATTATATTTAATAAAATTAATTCCTTAGAAGCATTTATTGATAAGGAAAACGCTCAAACAGCTAAACAAACTACAGTCGACAAATTTTTCATACCTGAAATCTTTTTGATTTTTATCAAGGTCTTCTTTTTAAAATGTAAGAAATAAAACAAATAAAATGAATCAATGTTTCATTAAATAGGCCTTGAACATAAAGACATGAAATTTCGTATGACCTCTGTAACGAAGCCCTCTCTGTAACGAACTTTTTCACCGGTCCCGACGACTTCGTTATAGAGGAGTTCGACTGTATTTTGAAAACGATCTGATCCATGCATTTTACCAGCTCTACGGGCAGTCCGCAGTATATTGTTCGTCCACGTCGGGTAACAGGACTTCGACTCCGTCTTCATTGATTGGAGGTTTGTGTGCATCATCTTCGACGTTTTCCGCGCTATCATTATTAAAAAGTGCGAGTTAGAGTTTGATAGTTTGAGGGTAGTCTGGATGTCGGTCATCTGGCCGACGTTTTCATACTTACAGGAAATTGCCTTCTGTAAGTCGCAGTAAATTCTAATAGAATGTTTGGGTGTTTTTCCTGTCTTTTAGCTTCTCAACCTCGCGCATCTCGACCTCTCTCTTCTTTTCTCCGAAGATACACCCTCTTTCCTATGTGCCCTTTGTACTGCACAGAGACGCGTTCGAATTTTGGCTGAGACAAGATGATGATCCGAGTCGATGTTCGCTTCTCAAATAGTGCGCACGTCCAAGAGACTGGAAGCATGGCTTCCGTATACCACAACAAGGTCAATTTGGTTTCGTGTTTTTCCATCAGGAGATAGCTATATAACTAGCTTTTTATGCTTTAACTTGATACTACATAATACCATGTTTCGAGCCCCGGCGAAGTCTATCAGCCTCAGTCCGTTAGCAGATGTTTCGTCGCTCAGGTTGAATTTACCGACTGTTGGCGCAAAGATCCCTTCCGTTCCTTTCTTCCGGCAGCGTCCATACGCGCGTTCAAAGCGCTAATAGAAGCGATAATTGGTCGCATGGTCCTCTTCCGAGCGGGCGTGGGCGCAGATTGCGGCGTGACATGCTTCGACTGGAGTGAACGACAGTTCTTGGCGGCGTAGCCTCCTACCACCACACATGCGACTACAAATTTGCGCTACTTTGCATCGGTGCTGTGGTTGACGTCACAAGGTCCGATCTTCTTCATTCCTCGCTCCGTCCATCGCATCTCTTGGATGGCCTTTGTGAGGGCATCACCCAGCCGGGCACAGGCACCTTCATAATTAAAGGTCAGGACATTACAGGTGCATGCCCTCAAATCATAGTCCTTATAACATTTTCCGTGGTTGTCGTGGGGGTCTCTGAGGCATAGTGAAACCTTTCATAGGTTATAATTTTTTACATGACGGTTACCATCTTTAAGTTTGAACACATTTATATAGCTCGCTCCAAGACAGACATCCGCTTGCAGTCACACTTGGTGAACTACGCTGCTGACCTCAGTGAACTCTTAGTCCATGTACATAAATGGGAGTGGTCCTACTAAACCTCTCTCTCTCTTTTAGCCGTGACCCTAGGGTTCTCATAGGGAATGCCACCTTGCACATGAATTTCGCACGTCACCCAGAGTGCACGAACTGGATAATAAGAGTCGGAATAGAGTATAGCCGCTCAACTGTAACTGCATACCCAGAAGATTGACCATACTCCATTGCACGTCAGAAAGGTATTTCACCTAGTATTATTGACACCAAAAACTGTCACATGGATTTGGTTTCACTCAATATCGATTTCGGATGTCGCACAGCGTAAGATAAACCAAAGCATGATAACCTGGATGACACCCTATTTGAAGACGCTTCCGTGTACTGTAGGTGTATATGGTCTGAGGCTAAGATACCCGGAAACAATGCGAAAATTGGCGTCGTATCTTTCAGGCATAAATGAAGAAAGTTGTCCGTACTTAAAAAAAAACTATTGATTTCTTAAAGAAAAAAAACTTCAAGGTGCCAAGTCTAATAAAACTAAAGTAAAATGACGTCGGCTACTTCTGGGTATATTATGGGTGGCATCTTGTTAAGATGAAAACAAAATTTTTAATTTAAAAAACAGCAACATTATTGTTATAGTAACCTAATCAAGGGACGACAACGGCACTAAAAATACAGGCAGATTGTAAAGTGGAGTATAATGCGCTGGTATAATATCTTCAACGCTTTAAAGGCGAAATCTTCGTTTTAGTTGACTCGTGTTAGCTACAGACCGATGAAAAATTTAAAATATATCGACTGGTCAACTCTACACAAACAAATAAAAGTCTTAAACGTATAAGTAATGAGCCTCATAAATGTCACAGATAAAACACTTTATAAAAATTCACCTTCAAAAATACTTATTATGCTACAAATTTTATGAATCGTCTTAGGAAGTGGGTTGTACGGTGCATACTCACTGGTTTTAATGAGCATAACGTCAAACCCGAGGCAATGGCCTCTATTCCAATACTTACTGTTAGAAGTTTTACTATAAAAGATAATGAAATTAATTTATATTTCGGTCAAAAATAAAAGTTAAAATTTAACGGTGGAAAAATAACAATTTATCTTTTGAAGAAAAAGTATAATGGTTACGGTCCCTGGAAAGTGATAGTCCATTTCAAATTTCACTACATATGAATTCACTTTTTTCTATTGTGAACAGGTTAATCTCGAAAATTAAAAAATTTTCCACCGTTAGGTGACGCTGGAGCCGGGTTACCTTTAAAAGCCATATTTTTATGTTTCTTTTTGATCTTGTTTTTTTTTTGTTGAGAAGATGATGTATATTGAAATGATTTTCCGTAAGTCATCCTTTGTCAAGTTTGGTATGGAGACAAATCGCCATCTTCAGTGTCATTTCTCGTTCGATTGCTATAGTAAATTCCAGCGACATTTTTTCCCAAACCCACTTTTTTCACCTCGGAAAAAGTTGGAGTTTTTCGATTTCTAACGATTTTTTGTATTCTCGCAAAAAACTTATGAATATTAAAAATGCATATCAGTTCTGTTTTTATATAGCTTGATGTTTGGCCGTATTTATCCAGCAACTTGCGGTATTCGTCTTCTTGTTCTAACACAAATTGAAGAACCTACAGTTTTACGCCGACTCCGACCGGCAAATGATTTTTGTAAGATGTTTTTTTCATGGGAGAAAGGAGGTTTACCATTGCCTGCCGAGGGGCGACTGCTATTAGAAAAAATCTTTTCTATAATTTTCACTCGGCTAATGTCGCCCTTAAAAACCAGGCATAAATAAAATATAGTCGGGTCTACGCTAACGGAACGACCCAGATTTATATTCGTCCTCAAATCAGCAACATCCCGAAAATTGTATGAGAATTTTGTTTTACTTTTTTAACAACAACAAATTATATCTTGATTATCAGCAATTTTTTTAACCTGGAGATTGCAAAAAAATCGCAAGATCTAAATATTTTTAATTTTTTCTAACTTTAACTGCTAATATCTGCAAGAAAAAAAGTAAAAATCGAAAATTACTTTATGTACAATGCCGGTAAAAAAAATGGAACTGTAACTTATGTTTATATTATTCGCCATGCTTTTGATTCTAAATTTGCAAATATGCAAACTTGTAGCCCATTCAATTCTACTATGATAAAGTGCAATTTTCAAGTTCCTAAACGTTTTCAATGATTTTTGATCATTCTGTTTTTATTGATATATAAAAAAAAAAATTGTCAAAAATGTACAGAATTGAAGCGCTATAAAACTGCATAACCGAAATAAAAAGTTTGAAGTCTTGATGATAATTTTTTTTAATTCGCTTAATTATTGTGAGTTTTGTACAAAGTTTGAAATTTCGACTTATAAAGTTTTCGATATAGAGTGGGATTTATTGGCATAAAAAAAAACTAAAGAAAAATATTTAGGATGAAAAACATGGCGAATAAAATTAAAACAAAGTTACTTTGACAAGACTTTTTTCCAGCACTGTACATACATACATACATATTCACTGTGAGCCTGTTTAAACACAAATTTCTCGTCACGTTGCGTACACTTTGCTTTATTTCAAAGAAAGTTTTTAGATTTTAATACAAGAATATTCTTAGTTGTATCAATCGCAATTTATTTCGAATAAATCTCTTATTTTAGAATTATGATTTACTGATGTCTTGTAAAATTTTACTCATACATTTTATATAAAGTAGTAATTATGTATTATAAATGAGCGCTGAAATAAACGTCCATTATTTAAGAAGTAAATTAAATTATAATTATACTTTTATTTTATTGCTTTACGTAAATTATCATAGTCTAGGGTTTTCTCTTATTTTAACAAAATACACTAAATTATAAAATAAAATTAATTGCGCTGAGAAAATATTGTATGTACCATGAGTAGTAGGGTAGAAAAAAAACTAATTAAACAAATATTAAAAAGCACGAAAATTAAAAACATTTAGTATATGTATGCCATGATAAATTATGTATAATAAATTGTAAAAAAAAAAATGTATGTAGGCATAAAAAATGTAAACAAAAAAGTTTACTATATAATTTATAAATAGAAACATATTACGTAATATATGCACTTCGATGTGAAGGCAACAAAATAAAGTAATCAACGTACGATGTACCTTAATGTCAGCTGTGCAAATTATGATAGATGTAATTGTAGTTAATTGTAGTTGTAACAATACACAATATTGAACATATGTACATACATATGTGTTGGATTTTTGTTTAATACAATACATATACACGCATACATATACATATATATATATACGTTACATACAAACAATTATAAAGCAGTCGTTTAAAAACTGTGAATTTCTTGTCTTACATAAAATGCATACACATACATTTACTAAATACATACATACATAGAATTATATACTTATGTTCTACCCACATCCTGAGTGTCCTACATATAAAAATGTTGCTATAAATATATTTTTTATGTTTGCGTTAGATGTACACTATGCGCATCCTGTATCAGTTGGGATAACTTTTGTGAAAATGTTGGAATGTCCTGTTGAAAATAAAAAACAAAACAAAAAATAATATGTTTAATGCCAAGCTTGACTTTACTTACTGCATATATTTTATATTATTGTTTTTTTCTTTTTTTTTTATAATATTACTTACAGTTGATAAGCAGATTACATCTAAATATTTTGGATTTACTGGAAATCCGGCCGTCACGAAGCTTTCGCGCAATTTCAAATTGTCCACTTGACCCATAGCATAGAGCACATTCGCCAATAGATCAAAATGCAGTGAACCCTCACCAGATAATAGTATATTGATGAGTGCACATTGAAATGAGGCGAGTAGACTGTCTTGGAAGAGTGCACGCTGAAATAAACGCCAACGCTCGTTTACTGCCTGCATTGATAGTAAAACCTTTCGTACAAGATTCGGATCGTTGCCGGATACCAGCACCTGTCCGTACGCATTCAATATGGCCATGAAATGTTCGGGATGCATATTATCACCACTGCTATGCAATAGCGAGCCGTTATACTGTACATGTGATTTGTAGAAATACTGCCACTTGTGAAGCAAAACACTGCAGCATTAAAAAAAACAACGTTAATCTGTTTTACAAAAACAATTCAAAAGAAATGCAAAAAAAAAACAAACACGCATACACCTAATTGTGCGAGCAAGAAGTACAAATTTCTTTCCCGATTCCATAAAGAGTTAGAGAGAGGAATGTGAGAAAGATTATACCCGTTTTTGGCTTTAAAACTGGCGACTTTGCTGATGGACGTTTACATTTTACATGTACCACTTTTCGTTTCTGCTCATTCAGAAGTTGTTCAGGATCGCACCAGTCCCAAACCAGTCTTTAACTGCCCTCGAACGAATAATAAACTAGTCCTAAACTAGTTTGAAGTTGTCCACAACCACTCCCAAACTAGATTCTAAACCGTCCTGAACTGCGCCAAAAGTCGTCCCAAGCTAGGCCCGAGCTGATCCAGAATTAGTCCCAAAATGGTCTTGAAAAAGGTCCTGAAATTATCCTGCAGTGTACTCGATATAGTAGAGCTCTTATTAGAAATCGATTAACCGACAACGCGACTAATCGAGTAGCCTGAAAATCGACTAACCGAAATTATTCCAATAGTGGCAGCTACTCACAATAAATTCATAAAAATTTCATTATAGTGGAAAACGAGCTTTGCCAATAAGCCAAACATTCAAACACATATAAAACACAAATATGTTTTGAAAGAAAACAACTAGTCGAAAAATCGAAAACGATCGAGTAGTGACTAGTAGAGACTAGTAGAGACTAGGCGCTAAAGAAGTATTACCTTAAAAAAAGCCTATACTATACCTATACTGTTCGCGAAATGATAACGCAAGGGCGACATGAGATTCAGCCATACCCAGGTTTGCATACAAAAGATATTGCATGGAAGATTGGCCGTAAAGAGAATTTGTTCTTATTGGATTTCGCATAATTTGGCAATTGCCAAATAAGGAAAAACAACTGTATACCTAAAAAAATTTTGTTCACAATTAAAATGAGAGTTTGGTTGTTGTTTTCGGTATGTGTTGTTGTTGTTGTTGTTGTTGTTGTTGTTGTTGTAGTAGTGGCTTACGCATACGAGTACCTACAGAAGCGTCGTGACGCAACTTTGTGACGCGACGTCGAAAAATCGTTCTCATGCTGGTAAAGAGAGTTCTACTTACAAAAAAAAAAACTTACCTATCAAAAAGCGCGTATACCATACTACTCAAATCAGTGCCGTCAATCAAACTAGAGTCATGATGTTGTGTCAACGGCAGCACCTGCTCAATGGTGAAACTTAAAATGGACGGCAACATAGTGGTCCATGTATTACCCGGCTGTTGTACGATTATCTGGAACATTTGTAATATTTTCTCCAAAACTGTCAGCTGATTAAGACCCAATTGTTCTCTGCAAAAAAACAACCACCCCCAAAAGGTAAAAATAATTATTACAGATTTCATAGATTACACTGTGCAACAAATTTCGAATTGAGTCTTTAAACTGGAAAGACGTTTGGAAAAGTCGACTATATACAAACAACAAAACAAACCCTCCCGAAGTGTTTCACCCGATAAATGATTTGAAAATTGTAGTTACGGATTCTCCAAATTGGTGTACACGATTTTTGAATTATTTAATTTTTACAATCTTGTTTGTCCGAGCTAATCGCGGAAAACCCTTTGGAGGGTTTCTATACTGTTTTCAGAATTGCATTAATTCGATTTTTGTAAATGTTAAATTCTTTGTTGCACAATATTTCTAAGTGAGCGACGTAGTACGAACCTGCTACTGACAGTTATGTACAGAGTGATCATATCCTTAATGAATTGCGCACCAAACTGATTCAACAAACTGCGTAATATACTTAAACTGAACTCGGCTGCAGAAATTGAAATCGCATTATTGCTTATGCCGAAATTGTTGAAAAGCATTAATGCTTTCGTGATGATCGGCTATTATGGAAGAAAATTTTTTACGTTATGAAAAATTCATTAAACATTGTTTGTTTAGTATAAAGTAAGTATAAATGTCTAAATTATTCGTTTTAGAAAATGTCACCAAAACGAGTTGCTGGTTTTCCACCAGAACTGTAAAATTTTTTATATTTTAAGATTTCCACCAAACAATTTTAAAATACTTTCAAAAAGGATTTTTTGAAAAAAAAACGGTAGTTTAATTCAAAAGAAAAGCATCTAAGAGTAAAATTTGTCAGCGGAATCGTAAAAATGAAATTTGCGACAAAATTGGGACCTGAATGGAAGAAATATAAAGAGTGAGACTTTTTAGGCTTAAACTGTTCTATCATCAAAGGTGATTTTTGAGAAAACATATATTTAAAAACTTTGTAGTTAACACAAAAACTCAAATCGATTCAGCTCTCGAAAATCTTAAAATTTTTCCCAAATACTGTGATTGATACCCGAAACTATAATGAATTTTATAATGGCGATGGAAAAAAGGTACCGACTTTTTTTATATGAAAAATTTGTCCACATCTAGTAGTATAAATGAAAAAGAAAATTTATTTGTCTCAGCATACTTTACTGCAATATTTCAGTTCGCGTATTTATAACTATCACAAACTATCAGGTTTTGGCGTTCGCGTACGCAAAAAGAACAAAGGACATTTCATTTTGAGAGGAAATTGCTAATTTCTGCAAGAAAACTGTTTACTTGCAGCAAGAAAATCAGCTGGTTACGAACAGATTGCAATTTCGGCAAAAACGGAATTGGTCTTTTTGAATTTTGTTATATGTAAATTATAACCAAATTCACTCTGCGATCAGATTTTTTTAAGTTTTCCAATTTGGGCTTTTCGGTATAAACAACAAGTCCATCAGCTGTTCACTAAACTCGGAAGTTTCTGCAAACTAAAATCAACTAAATTAAAATCTAAAATGTTTTTTTTTTCTAATCCGCTATATTCGATAGTAATTTTTAATTTTTTTAAGAATATTCAAATATTATTTAGTCTATGTAGTTTTTATTATTTTCCAAAGTGCGAAATACAGCTTTGCTCCAATATGGGACGAGGGAGAGAGAACAATCAAATCGGCGCAGCACCCTCCGTCAATATTATGCGCTACGGCAAAATTCCAAGTCGGCGAGTTTTCATTGTTGACTGGCTTTTTTTTATCAATTAAAAATAACTTTAATAATGATATCAACAATAATTTTTTTGAACTTAAGCCATTTTTATTTTTTTTATTTGGAAGTTATTGGATAAAACAACAACAGTGAAAGCGGCAACCCCAATTCTTCAACAGACCTCTTCTTACTAGACTTCCGCAGGACTTGAACTCACGATTTTTAAGCTCAAAAAATTATTGTTGATCAGATCAAAAAATAAATATATTAATTTTTTAAACAAAAAATAAAACTCCAAAAATAACTTATTTTCGAAGTAAAAAGTGAAACTCAAAATATATCTTTTATTTTTTAGGCAAACGACTTTTTTTACTACTTTTTTTGTTTATTGAATCTTCTCTGTAAGATACTAACAATATGTTTTAAAATCTTAATTTAATTTTAAAAAAAGCAAAAAAAATAAAAGCCATAAATTACTTTTATTTTTAAAAATTGAAAAATAACTATTTTCTAAAAAAAAAATAAAACTAAAAAAACTATTATTTTCTGAGTAATAAACAAACAGAAAAAAATTTATATAATTGTGTTTTTGATATAACTCACATAAATAAAAATGAATGCAATTTATTTATGTCGATGTATTTCTTATGCAGCCCGTATGATTTTTATAGTTAAAATTTGAAAAACAACCATTATTTGCGGTCCCTGAAATAAATAGCTTATACCTTATTATCGACAACTTTCGAACATTTATTTTTTTCTTTAATTATGTATCTTTTTATAAGAATATAATTAGTCCCCTAACAAAAACTGTTCATATCCAACTTTTCAACTTTAGGCAAATGTGAAAAGAAATGCAAAAGCCAATTAAATTTTAAAACAAATGCAAGCTTTCAGTGTTTATAAATTACCGTTATTTTGATACTTTGTTTTGCCAATGCGCGTTTTTTTATTTAAACAAAATTTCCGTTAAAAAGCTCACAATTTTGATGAAAATTTGTTGGATTTGTGGAATGAACTACATATATTTTTATTTAAAATAAAATAATTAAGTAAAATAAAAAGTCAAAAGTTGTCAGTTCAAAAGTCAAATGAAATATTACAATACTGATATGAAATGGAAGAGGTTCAGCAAAGCTTAGTTTCGAAAATATTTTTGAAGAGGTTTACCAGCTTTTTTTTCTGAGCTCAAGAATATCCATATTTTTATAGATTCTCTTTGATTCCACTGAGTATGATGCAGTAGGTTTCGGGATATTTATTCTTTATCGTAAATAACATAAAAAATTAAAAAAAAAACTTTTCGCTGAAAGCGTGGATAGGAAACGAGGCCTTTCCGACTGTCAAGACAGCCTGACTGGTTGATGGGCAACGCGGCCATTCCGCCCGCCCACAAGTAATTTTAACAGGATGCCCTTACATGAAGTAAAACAGGCTGAATGGACTGGAAACTCGGCCTTTACGACCAACTAATTAAGTATTTATAATAACCATTTATATAAGCATATAGTTATAACGACATAAACAAATTTGTATTATTAAAAAAGATATGAAATGCTTCTCTTCTATAGAGCATATTTACATTTAAAGTTAAATTAGATATTTAAAATTAAGTGATATATGTACATATTTTATGTTCTATATAAGTCTTAGAAACTGTTAATAATAAAATAAATAAATAAACATAACAGCAGCACTTGCCAATCACTTCGGGTGTTAGTAAACAGGCCTAGTTTTTTTTTTACATCAATAAAATTTAAATAACTAATTAGTCAAAATATTTACCTTAAACGCACTTGCTAATATGTCTTTGGTGTTATTGCAAGAGTCCTTAAAGTATTCTATGACCTCACTAAAAACGCTCAAGCTATTGGGCATGATTGACGATATTTTCGAAACGGATGCATGCGAATCAATATCAAGAAAATTTTGTGCTAAACATTTCACATACTCGCAGAGCTGCAAGAAAATAGATGAAGATAATAACAATTTGAGAAAGGCGGAAAAGGAAATTTTATTATGTGCAGTAGCGTACGTGATTACAACGCCATGTACAATCTTGTTGTTGTACTTCGATAGTTTTCCAAGGTACAGCTAAGTATCCTATAAGACTAATGTAGATGTTTGCGTTAGCCTGACGTGGTAAATGAGTCAATTTTGGACCAGCTTGCATTAGCCGCATAACGAATAGTGTCTCCAATAAACGTTTCGGTCTTATCACAGTCGAAATACAGAGCAGCAATTGACCTAAATTAATGCAAATATTAAATACATATATATATACATATATATATATATTAAGGTGTATTAATTGTCTTACTTGCAGATATGGCAACTACCGGTGCTACCGTGACATTGCTCGGTAATAATATAACCCCGAGCGCATCGAAAAGGCATTGAATGAGCTCATCATTTTTTAGGTTAATCGACATAGGTAATATGCTACGTATCGCCATTAATATTTGAGCATATCTGTAAAGAGTAAGAAAATGTTTAGAAAATTTTACATCATCAATCCTATTCGAGTAAAAAAAAAAATTACGCTTAACACTCACAAGTAATCAAAATCAGTCTGAAAAGTCGATTTATCTAGATTCAATGTTGCTATTTTGTTGCTTGTAAAGAATTTGAGCAATGTTAAGAGGTTTTCAGTAAGAAGCTTCAATTGACTGATTACTTCTGCACCCACTTCCGGTGAGCTGGCATCCAATAGTGGGGACAAACGCACCACAGCCTGACAGACCGTCGACAAATCACGCAGATATTCATTAAAGCTCTGACTTTTCAATTTTCTACCCAATTCATACATTTTCCCATTATCGAGATCATTTTCTAAGGACATAAGGTAAACATGAGGGCGTGTCCAATGGGCGGAAACTTGTGCGAACACCGCATTGGGACGAGATTCCGCTACAAGAGCAACACATTCAATACACTGGGACAAAAATTGCTGCCACTCTGTTTGTGTCTGTTATAAAAAGAAATACATACATAATAATGCAAATTTTACACAATACAATTTAAATACATTATTTAATAAATATAACGATCTAAGTTCGGTGGAAACTGAACTTTCAATACCCGGCGCATGTTTTCATTTCAAATAAACAGTACTTGTTATATGAAATAAAACCAGTTAATACAATGCCCTTCATTTATATAAATATGAACAAAAAGAAATTATTATGATTTTGACGTACCTCGCCTATTTCCGAACATTTTGATTTTTACTCCCATTTCTTTCACTAATTAAAAATTTAAATTTAAATTTAAGCGAATATTTTGTAAATTACCGTTATGTGAGAGGTGAGTGTGGTTTATGTATGATATCTATCATTTTCTAAATTTTCAAGTTTGAAGCCATATTTTCTGGCACTAGTGCGTTCGGTTATAAAAGATAGATTTAATAAGTATAAATATGATTAAAGGTGCATATATCCTCATGCTCCGTGTTAAAAGAAATCGTAGATTTCAGGTCTATCATAACTCAACTCATAACTCAAAAAATCTGCTATGATTAGTGATAGCAGAAAATAGAAATTAGTCGATTAATTAATTATATTACTAATCACAAGACAAAGACAAATAATTGCAATTATTTTCAAATTATCGATTAGCGATTAATTTTTTTAACGTAACTGTTAACTTGCACAGCGGTAATTCGCGGAAATTTATTTTAATAATAAATACTTCAACTTAAGGCTTTTGCTAGTTTAGATAATTACAAAATTTATTGAACTTAAAATATTTTTACGATTAATAATCGATTACTCAAATAGAAGGTTACAATCAATTGATTAATCGCTGCAACTCTAGCTACGATATTCAAAAATCGAATGTGCCGATTGTATCCACATTTTCATTGTTTACTATTGGCAACAATAAAAAAATCCATAATGTTAAAAGTCAAAATATTAGCAATAATGAAAATTCAAAAGCTTATATTTACCCTAATTTTTATTGGGAAGTTATTATATTCAGATCTTTTCAGTTTACATTCTATTATGTATACTTGGTTAAATTAGGCACAGAAAAAACTAAATATCTTTTTATACGTACGTTCTCTTCCGTCAATTCATTTTCCAACAGCTCCAATTCAGATTTATTGAACTCAAACAATATTCGGCGCATTATCTCTACGACTAACTGATACAGCACGTCATTGTAACGATTTTGTTTTGAGTTGAGCACAAGACCTTTGATAATTGGATTCCATATTTCCAGCTTTTCCGTAAAATCCAGCGCACCGTTCTCTATGGAATACATGTATGACTTTCATTATTTAAAATTGAAAATGTAAACTGAAAATTGATAAAGTAATAGTTGAAATTTCTTACTTGATATTGTACAACAATATAGCGATTTCAGAAATGTTTCCAATAAATCGTTCTGCTGCACCATTTTCGACCAATACCGGTCTGTATAGAGGCGCAGAAGTTCCCTAAATTTATCAGCATATATCTCGCTCTGTTGCTTAGCGGAGTTATGTTGTTCCAAAAGACCATTTATACCCGTCATCACTGTTAGAGGGTGAGGTAGTGGCTTCTGGAGATACATGAGCTCATTTAGCACAGATAGTGCCGCTAAAGAGATGTCAGGCTGTGAGGCACGCCATTGTGCTAAGTCTAAAATGCTCATAAGAAAATATTCTGATATCAGTTCAGTCCGAGTCCATGAGACGAGATGTTGCACACACGAAAGTAGCTCCAATGCTGAGGTACTGCACAAGTAGGGGAAGGGGAACATACATATATATAAGTATATTCATATACGACTAGGGAAATAACAGCAATCGTATGTGAGTTAATCGAAAAAAATACTGCACCTGAGTTGATTGTCATTTGGCAGCGACGTAGTTAGAGTGTAATCCACAAGAGTGTTGGGTAGGGAATGGATGTCTTTATCGTTGATATGGCAAACCGTTATTAGTAAATACTTAGTGAGTAAATCCAGAATTTCGGGTATACACATGGATATGCTAAACACCAGACAAAAATCACATTTACTCTACTGATCAACTATTAATCGATACATCTATGAAATGTTTACACAATATACTAAATGTAGGTGTGGGGATTATGGCTGCACAGTTAACTCAAAAGAAAATATTTTTTTGAAATATGAAACTATTGCATGTATGTATATAGAAATTGTACGGGTAATGAATTATAAATACATTTGCCTACCATGAGTGAAAATAATTTTGACGATCCGTTGTAACACAATCACGATTGTTGATTACTTCTTCTGATGTGATGCGCAGTAGGGTAATTCCCAAAATAAATTTTTCTGAACGGATTAGTTCCAAACAGTGAATTATGTAGCTGGGATGATCATCGGGAAATTCACGTTTCCCTATAAGTGCAATCAATTGTGCGAATGTATCACGTTGTCGTCGGGGCACACTTGTCACTGATAAATTTGCATATGTATTCCATAATGTTTCACGCAGCAGTGTTCTATCACTAGCAGTTAAATGCGACCAGCGTCGTGAAATCCAATGCTCTAGAGTTGACGTTCCAAAGAACCAAAGGTATTGGTTCGTGTCAATCGAGGCAGCCACTTGCAGACTTACTTGCCAGGCGCTTGGTTGTCCTCTAAAGGCTATTAATTCAGTTTCAATTTCACGTTTACGTATATTAGGCGTGGCGGGTTGGTGAAATTCTTGTAACAGAGCATCTACTACAGACAACGAGGAAGACTGAAAATGTATTTCCGAAAAATTAAATATTTCATGGATATGTCCTTAAGATATACTATATACATAACGTATTACGTTTGGGTGGGACGATTCTGTATATAGAAGGTCTATTGTGCTGATAACGATTGTTACTCACCATTTTCTGGTATGCCGCGGTGGTTGCAAGATGTTATTTAGTTGTGTCGATATAGTATTCTTCCCGATACCTATATTAAAACAGTCTTTTAATTCAAATTTCCCATAACACCTTATCCGCTGTTACTTTTCTGTAAAAATACTGTCGTTTTTATAAAAACATTGAGGCAGCGAAATTGGCGAAATCGACATTACAGGCGACTGCTGTGACAGATTCCGTTTTGACATTTATTTATCTGTAAAGCCCCTCATAGACAATGCAAATGCTTGAGGCGCGGTGTCACAAATAACAGAAACTGGAACGAATCCAATACATTTTTGACAGCTACAGAAACGGCAACATAATTCTGGAACAGAAATAAAATACATTACATCAGCTATAGAAATTGAAAGAAGTGCTTTGGACATGTTTCTGTTGTTCGTAACATGAGAAATGCCAACAATTTGACTAAATCTTCACCATACCAATATTTTGCAAACATTTTTTTTTATTTCACCACACCGAAAAAAAGGATCACACCAGCTTCTGATATGATCAGAGAACGTCCAGAAAAACTCGACCAATTTCAACGTGACAGAACTAATTTGACTTTTACTAATTGATATTAGAATTGATTAGATTGGTGTCTAGTATGGTGAAATTGGATGAAAATTCTTGCCACAGGAAATGAAATGCCTTGCAACTTCATTGTAATCTACGTTCCTTAATACAAATTGCTATAACATCAATTTGGATGCAACTGCCACAATTTACTGTATTTTATACTATTAAAGTTAACAAAAGTGAATACCCTAATTGTGTTGTCCGCTTCAAATACATATTACGAAATCAGCTGTTTCTTAGTGCTGCCGTATTATTTATATAAAATTTTAAAAAATTTTAGCTATTGGGCAAGTCTGTTTCACCAAGGTAGAGTCAGATATCGAGAAGAAAATATGTGAAAAGTCGGAAAAATATAAATAAACTACAAAATTGGTGATGGAGGGCGAAAAAATATTAATGGCTGCAGGCGTAACTGTGGCTGCCGTGGTTGGTGCATTTGTATTTTGGGGTCCTTCAGGTAAAGATGGTAAACATATTTCAATTCCTCAACTGCGGACAGTTTTAATTTGTTTTCCTCCAAAAAAAAATGGCACGCTATTTTATGGGCCACTGCATACGTATAGGCTCCTCACGACTAAGGCAACGAAGGGGACAAATAGCCGGACTACACAATTTTGGACAAACATGCTTCTTAAATACTTTGCTTCAGGCACTTGCAGCATGCCCCCAATTCATAGCTTGGCTGCAATTATATAATAATGCCAACTCCGATCGAAAGAGCCTAATAACATCTCTGTTGAATACACTTGAAGTAATAAATGGCACTCATTCCACTTTGCGTGGAGATCCTTACTCACCAGGAGCGGTGATGCGTGCCCTTCACACTTTAGGATGGGTCATACCACAAGAGGAACATGATGCACATGAGTTATTCCACGTAATGCTAGCATCCCTAGAAGAAGAAGCTTTGAGGCCCAAAAAAGTAGGCTGCCTTTCAGATGCTTTGCCAGTTGTGGTCGGCGGTGGTGATGGAGATCAACCAGATAGGCCATCGAGCGCTATGCTAACAGATTTTCTAAATACCGACTATGATGAGTCAACAAATTTAACACGTTTGGTACGTTCTGAGGCACATACACCGGATTCACCATCATCGGTATGTGAGCGGGAGGTGTGTAACGGGGAGGGAAGTGCCACTGGTACAACTGCAAATGAGGTGATGGACTTTGATCCCCTAGCATCTCCAGTATTGGGTGTAGGACGATCTAGTCGTGCCCGTACAGCACAAATAACTAGACAACTATGGCCAGAAGGTTTAAATAAACGAGTTTCCACATCTTGCCGATCATTGGAGCGGCTTAGCCGTGGACCGGGGAGGGTATCTGTAAGTGAAATATTGTTCATAAACAATTTATAGTTTAATTAAATATTACTCAACTTGTTTCAGATTTGGTCCGATCAAATGCCGGCTCATGTTGCTATACCATTCCAAGGCGCAATGGGCACACAAATTATTTGCAATGGTTGCGGATTCAAAGTATGTACATAAGGGGTTATTCAATAGGGGCGCTACAATAGTAGACCGATAGTGACAGCAAACGACGCCATATTTCTTCCCGCTATTTTTACATTTCTCTTCAGTAAGGTTTGCCATTTCAGCATGGAAAGATATACGATCCAACAACGAGTCGAAATTATTAAAATTTACTACCGAAATTCGGAGTCAATGGCCTCAACTTTAAGAGCGCTACGTCCAATTTATGTTTGTCGTCATTTCTGGCTGAATGGCTTCCTCAATAAGCAAAATATGCGTTATTCGACAGGCTGCAATCCACACCACACGTACTCCATGAGTCAATATTGCATCCCGAAAAAATTACGGTTTGGTGCGGTTTATGGGCCGGCGGCGTCATTGGGCCGTACTTTTTCCGTGATGATCAAGACCGACACGTTAGATAGATAGATATATATATATTAGAGGATTGCACCGACACGTTACTGTGAATGGGAATCGCTACCGCTCAATGATAACCGAATAGTTTGGAGAACGTGTTATCTCACAAAATGGCCCAGTCAATTGCCCGCCTCGGTCGTGCGATTTGACGCCGTTAGACTATATCCTGTGGGGCTACGTCAAGTCTATGGTCTATGCCATCAAGCCAGCGACGATTGATGAACTTCGTACGAATATCGAACGTGAAATTGCAGCAGTATCGGCCGATTTATGTATGCTTGAAAACCATCGAAAATTGGGTTCAGCGTCTGGACTTCTGCAAGCGTGCCCGTGGTGCCCAAGCAAAAGAAATCGAGTTCCATACATAATGGCATCGAATATACTTTCACAAGAATTAAGAATTTAATTCATATCCCAAACCGTTTTTGTTTTATTTAAAAAAAACTTTTGTAGCGTTCCTATTGAAAACCTTTACATGTTGCATACGAATTGTATATTTATTTATATATTTAAACTTTGATTCTCTAGTCCACTGTTCGCTACGACAAATTTGACAGCATTACATTAAATTTGCCAACCCAGCGACGTTCGGGTCTTAGCTTGGGGCATTTACTTAGCGAATATATAACTTCTGAAGAAGTGAACGATGTGAAATGTGAATCCTGTAATGAAACCACCAATCATACTAAATCATTAACATTCGCCAAATTGCCAGCATGCCTCTGTATACATGTAGCCCGAACGGTTTGGCTACCAACTGGTCAAATTTGCAAGCGACAAGACTACGTTCATTTTCCTGAAAGTCTATCAATGGCGCCGTACAGCTTTGTTCAACCGCATCTAAACAGTCAGGTGAGTGATAGTTTAACAAAATAAATAGTTTTTTTTTACACAAGACTACAACTTGCTTACACAGCTGGGAGCTTTGAAATAGTAGTAGTAATAGTTGTAAGTCCAGATTTTAGATTTTCTACAAAATTCACTAAAAAAATTAGCAATTTTATAAAAAAAAAAATATAAAAAAATTTCATCAAAATTCCAACCTTTAATCAGAACTTTCGCAAAAATTTCTAGTACGGAGTCTATCAGTCAATTTTAGAATAAGGTGAAAATCCTAAAAAGGTTTAGCGGCTAAAAATTTCCTGATGAATTTTTGAAACTTTCTTCACATGTAGTGTGTCCCGTTTTCTTACATAAATTCAAAATGTTTATACGTTATATGGAAAAAATGCGCAATACCGTCACCAAAAAAAAATTCCAAAAATAAGCTGGTATTTTCAGCCACTTAAAACTTGAATGGTCTATAAACTGCATACCTCGAATATCTAATTAAAAAATTTGTATTTAAATGAACATTTTTTTTAATTTGCTGAATTTTTATGGCTTTTATTATAGAATGAGCTATACCTTGATAAAAATAATATTAAAAATAACGACCAAGTTTTATTAATTAAATATTTATTTAAATACTCGATACAGGCCGGCACACCGTGGGGATCTACAATGTCCCTCTTCTCCTCTAGTCTACCCATGAACAGTTTGGGTGGCAGTTGCACCGATTCATATGGAAGCGCATTCGGCACAATGTTTCCCAAAAATCTCTACAGACTTTTAGCTGTCGTGGTGCACTCGGGCGAGGCCAGCAGTGGCCATTTCGTAACTTATAGGAGGGGAGCTTTGAGGAATGCACATCGGTATTGCAAAACTTAACATTTTATCACAATACCTTACTAATTTATTTACTTTTCCCCAGCTGGTTTTACACTTCAGATACTGTTGTACGTGAAGTTTCCATAGATGAAGTGCTTAGTGTACCAGCATATCTACTTTTTTACGATCGTGGCCCGCAGCGACGCTAAAGTATGCTACTGGGGCAGGGAACGCATAACAATGATGATAATCTCGCTTTTGACGACATTTACTTGGCGTGTTTTGTATTTCACTTTCACTCGAAATTTTTTATTTCATGCGGTAGTTTTAGAAAGGCTCAAAATGCAATAAACGGAAGTGATATGCGGAACGTGCCAGTTTAATTTAAGTTTGTTATAAATAACTAAGCCTAGTTGCTGTACAAAATACAAAAAGAAGAAGAAAAAAATCAAATAGTTTCGCCAGAGATCGTTGTTTTTTTAAATAGCCTATTCGATGTGATAGTCACACTCATCCTTTGTAGGTGTTGGTATGATCTCTGCTAAATATATATACATACATATGTATTCAAGTATATAAATATTTAGGTATACAAGTTAGCTTCGCATCCCATACTCAGCATTTTTTTTTTTGATAATTTTAATTAAATTAATCTGTAAGTGTTATGGAAAAAAATGCCTAGTTTAATAATTTCGAAAGTGCCATTTTGGTTAGTCTATTAATAGTTTGCTAGCAATGCTTGCCGATATTGGCAGACAGTAAAAAATGATTTACTACATTGGAATGTGAAATTAAAATAAAATATGTAATTGCAGACTGTAAATTAAGCTCTAAATAAGTCTGTTATTTTTTTACTAATTTATATATAAAATAATTTCTTTATAATGTTATCTTAAACAACATTTAGCATTCATTTAATAACTTTGTTCTATAGATGTAAGATTTTTTTTTACAAATAAACTGAAAAAATTGCATTGTATTCATCTACACACAGACACATAAACGAAAACCAAATAAGTATCTTATGCACCAGTAAAGTTTATTCAAAAACAATAAATCGATTGATATATGAAAAATAGAAAAATGAATGGAAAAGCTTTCAATCTATTGTATTACATTACTATGTGAAAACTTAATCACTCAGATATTAATAAATAAGATTCTTACTATGCAAAATAAACACATAACTTGTATTCCTTATAATTTAAAAGCGTCGATTATTTTCGAACCATTAATGATTTGTACATAACTATTGTAATCTGTTGCATATAAATTTGTGGATATACCTGGCAGATGGTTTGAATTACACGTATAATCTTGCTGACGTTTTGGTGCTCTTACTGGCAGCCATGCGCTGATAGGTGTCACATTCGCTACCATAATGCTTCTTATAGTTATATTAAGTGCTGTCAGCGCCAAGGCTTCCTCGCGATATTCATTGATAATGTTATCAGCAATGGTCAGCGTATTTGCTGCATCAGCAATATGCTCAATATCGCCAAAATGTGGCAGATAATTAGCATGCATTAGATCAATAAAACGCTTTGGTTCTGTAGCAAAACTTTCGCTTAAATCTTCTGGTGAGTGGATGAAATAACCTTTGGATGAGCCTATGAGGAAAATATAATTAAATATTTAAATTTCTTATTTGAAAACTACTGTACAAGCTTACGTTTCGGATTGAAGACTCGCCCTAATGCATGCATCATCGTTACGGATTCATCACGCCAAATAGTTTTAAGCTTAGACAATTGCTTTTTTGATTTGGATTTAGTTTCGCATGATTTCACACGCTCGGTAGGCAATGTATCAGTCCCTATATTCAAGTAATATATTTGATGGTAATTATTTATATAGGATGTTCGTAAATAGCACGCTTAGCATACGCTACCTTTCAATGACGCAAAGTGCAGATTTATTAATGCATTACGAATATCACCTTGCGCTGCAAAAACAATGGAATCCATAACGTTTTGCGATGGCACATTGTATGAATCCGCTATTTGTGACTCTTTCATTATGGTAGAAAATCTCTTCATCGCCTTTTGCAGCAGAGTCACCGCAATCGGATTAAAAGATATATGATTGATATGATATTGGTTTTTAAGTTGCTCGGTGAAGATATTATAACTTATATTTAAAGAGCGTGTCTTGGAATCAGTCACTATGAAGATTAGCGGTGATTTTCCATAATTAGAAAATTCTCTGCAAAGGGAAAAGGGTTAACGACAATAGTAAAGTAGTAGGAAGAAGCCTTCATTTACTCGAGAATACTTTGGAAAGTTTCAGCTTTTGAAAGTATCAAGTTGGGAAAGTCCTCCACTAATACCAGTCGCTTTTGACCTCCTGCTAACGATTTGTACCGAGAGGAGCGGAATAAAAACGATTTAAATATTTCAATTTGTGATCCCATATAACTACTGGTTTGGTCCCCTAAGCAGTTGATCAAATCACGGTCTACTGGGTTAATCCATTCGTGTAGTTCATATTTTAATGTTCGTGCTAGCACGCGTATTGACGCAGTTTTCCCCGAACCTGATGGTCCCGTTAGGAGGCATATTTGTGCAGGGTGTTGTTTACGTACGGCTTCACAATGTAATAGCCAGTTGTGTAGTTCTGCCAGTTTTTTTGGATGCACAGAGACATCTTCACTTCTACATGGCTCAAATGCCTCTATCCAATTGGAACTAAATCCAGAAGATTTAGATACCGTTTTCCTCAGATGATGGTTTTGCGGAGCTACTGATTCATTTGCATTCGCTTTTGCATTATCCGCAAAGCTGTCCGCATCATCTGTGTCGTTTGCTTTGACAGCTTCTTCAAACTTAGATTGCTGAGAAAAGGCTGAATTGTTCCAAGAACGCTAATTTGATAATAACAGTTCATATATGTATTTAAATAACATATTTTATAACAATTTACTTTACGCGATGTCGGCTTCATTAATCCATAATCCATTTCCAAGGGGCATACTAAAATATACTATGTATTTATAACCTAAAATTTAAATGATAATAGAGATGGACATTTCGGACGTGCTGTCGCCTCGATAAGTTTTTTTTTTAAACATATTGTTTATTGTTGGTTTAGTCACGATGCTTCAGAAAACTGGTTCACATTGCGAAAAATTAAAATATTTCTGTAGAATTTCGAAAATTAGTCATGAAGTTAATATTGTAAATTTTTATGCTTTGGTATGTCGCAACTAGAGATACATAATCCCACTCAATGAAAATGTATTAACCGATTTCACCCAATATACTTACTAAACTTTTTGTATACAGCATTATTGCTGTTTAAAAACTAAAACAATATGGTTATTGTAAAATCTCAACGATCTATACAGCTACTCATTCATATGCAATTCCCTCAAAATGGCAGAACAATATAAATGTAAACAAATAGTTTGTACTTATTATATTTATTTTCTAGAAAATAAAAGTGTATATTTTCCTCAATTGTGACCTGTTCTTATTTGTGGCCTGCTCAGAACTACTTGACAAATTAGTGACTTTATTTTCAGACTTGAGACCTGTAGCAACAAATTTCAGTTTGACTGATTGATATTGATTGAATCTGATTGGATCCAATTGGTTTGTGGTGCGGTGAAGTAAGCTAACATTCCTTACAACAGGATAATTTCACTGATCCAACTTCTTTGTAATCTACGTTCTTTGCCTGTAGGTTTACTGACTACCGAATAACCTCAAAATCGATCTCACCCCACGATTTCTCAATTAATGACTAGTGACTGCTTACAGAATACTGGCATTAATATTTGGTTAATCGAATAGTCTAGTTATTAGAATTTGCCCAGCAAGTCGTAGGTTGTGGGTTCGCACACCGGTGGTGTCATGAAAGAAATCTGATGAGGAGATGTGGTGATCTCCGAAATAGCTATAACTTCTACCACTCCTGACTGTTGTTGTAAAATAAGTTATCGATTGTACATACACACATTTCTGCAAATTATGAGTAAAAGCCAGTTCATATTGTTTATGCTTCCGCACGTACGTATACATCAAAGAAAATTTGAGTTTAATGTTAGCTGTGAAGCACAACTCTCAAAGAGTGTGTGTGTAACCAGAAAATAAAGAATTTTGTGAGTTCATTTTCATAAATGCAAAAAGGCAAAGAAGAGAAGGGGTCATATGCTACCCGATGCTCATACAAAACTAGCCGTAAAACTGGTAACTATTTTGAGCTAATTTCCACGCTAATATAACCGATAATTATAGGTCAAGCTTCTTGCTGGGTAGATCAAATTGGCAGGAATTCGATCAAATTGGCAGAACAAGATAAGTAAATGTAAACAAATTGAATGTTATTTTGTACTACTTTAATCGAACGACCAAGGAACTGATCGAGTGCTACATCATTTTACAGTTTTTTATACTTTCCTCAATGTCTTTGTTTCGTTATTTGGACTAGCTGACATATTAGGGACTTTATTTTGAGACTAAAACCTTACTAATCTTAAAATCATCACCATGAAAAGTCTCTATTAGTGAATAGAGACTGCTAGCTGAATACTGGTATTAAATTCTCATAATATGTGTAAGTAAATTATTAGAATTTTTAAAGTAAAGTACTTAAAGGGGAAACTTAGCGAACATAACCTAATGATAGGAAATTTGCTGAAACTAATTTATTGAAAAATACGCAAAACGTTTAAATAGATATTAAACGCTACAAGTTAAATGTGGGTGGTTGTCAGTTTCATTATACATTTCCTAAGGCCCATAGGAATTATATTATAAAAAAAATTGTAGACTTTTACTTGTTGGGCCGGAGAGATTCTTTGTAGAGTATTTTATTGGAGTGTAAACAACATATGTGGCAACACTTCTAATGAGTATATCGCGAGTTTACTCTGTGGAAATAATTTCGCTAGATGAACTTAAAACTGTTTGAAAACTGTAATAAAATTAATTCACTTCCTTAAAATATTTTAAATAGTGAGAGTAATTGCTTCTTTATCAAAAGAAAGTGAAAGTCAGTGGAAAATGTATGTTTTAAACAAGTAATCGAAGAATAAAAATTCCGAATTTTTTCTGGATCGTATTTATTATTCGACGCATTCGTTCTCTAAATTTTCTGTCTATGCGTGTGGTGGGTGTGAGCGGGATAGCAAAGCGTGCGTGCGTGCGTGAAAAGTGCCAAAGGGGAATTAAAAATACATAAAATTTGTGAATAATGAAGTTGACCAAGTACCAAATAAAATATATGCCTTATAATGGAAAAGTGTACATATCAATATAATTGAAGTTCATAACACAATAATTTTATATATTTTTAAGCACCTCCCAGAAGATTTTCTAAAACATCCGCTGCCACCTTTTTCGAAATTTCTCAAACTTGTGTTTTATCAAGTAGTTCGCTTTATCCTTTCATTCTTAAATACATACAAGCGGACAGTAGAGAATGCGAAATCTAGAAATATGTGGAAGGCAATGTGCAAAAAATAAAATAGTATTGCGATAATTTAAAATTTTTTTAAATGATATTAAATAAATTGTTAGTATATCAACATCGATTAAGTTACTAATAAGAATGTTAAAAGGCAAATGTACCCAGAAACAGTCCGATAACTTTCCCAATTCCAATAGTGTAATTAATAAGCAAATTTAAGTTGTTTTCCCTTAAATAATAACCTGCTATGTCAAATTGCATTAAATTTCTCTATTAGAAATCAAATTAAATTATATTATTTTTTTCGTGGGATAGATGGCAACCTCTAAAGTTCTGCAGTTGTCGCATTTTCGAAATCCTTACTTTCCACCGGCTTCGCTGTTTTTGTCTATGCACTTTTTGTCCAATGTCTGTTATGAAGTGAAATATCCGAAAGGGACAAATAGTGTGTCGCAGAATAAATTTGCAAACGTGTGAATTCAATTTAAGCTATGTGCAAATGAAATAAAATACTAATAAGAAAGGGAGGTCCGAGAATTACGAAAATGTAAAAACAGTTTGAGATGGAGAAAAAACTAAAAGAATGTTAACAAAGATGGACCAAGTGGAAAGAAAAGAAAATCAAAAAACCAACAAGAAAGACAAAAGAAGAGGAGACAATGAAACGAATGAATCTGAGTTTTGTGTGTGTTTCCTTTTATCTTGGAATAAAAGGCGTTCGGTGTGCAAAATAAGTTAAAGGATAATATATTTGATTTGTATTGAAGAGCTAGCTAAACGAAAATTTGGTTTTAAAATTTAATGTATTATGACGATTTGAAAAAAAATCAAAACCAAAGGCAAAAACGAAACGAAGTAACAGAACATTTGACAATTTGGTCACAAGCGACTCGAGGAGGTTACTCGTCGTGTTCGGCCCAAATGTGTGTAGAAGTGTGCAGCAAGGTGCGCGGTGGTGTAGAGCAGAACAGAGCAGAGAAAAGCAAATAAATGAAGGCACATCAAAGATGTGAATAAGAGTATGGCGTAAAGTGTGAAAAGTGAAAAATTTGCACAATAAAATTTCTTAAAAAATCAATAAAAACACAAAAACCAGAAAATTAAATTGAAGAATTGATTAATATAAAAATCTATCTTGAGAGTAGAAAGCATAATTGATTCGCTGCCTTGCGATTAGAATTGCAACGCAGGAAAAGACAGTAAGAGTTTTTGTGTCATCGATTTTGCCAACGAAAGGATTTATGACTGATTTTACTTTTTCCAATACGATTATATAGGCCATTAAAATCTGGATTGGAATCGCAGCAATGCCTTTAAAACGTATACGTACTATTCAAAGATCCAATAAAGGGTCCTAAGTACGTTTGGTACGAATCAACGCTTTAATTGTAGCGTTGGCGTAGGCGGGTACTGCGCTAAACCTTCGCAATTAGCACAATATGGACCCACACGAATTAAAGCCTCCTGGACCGGGTTCAATAACGAATAGCACAACTAATGCTGGAACGAGTGTTCAGCATGGACAACAGCAACAAATTGTTGGAAGTGGGGAGCAACTGAATCTGCCTCCACCTTCGCCACAAACAAGTGGAACTAGCAGTGGCATCAATGGTGCATCTTCTTTGGCAACATCGGTATCCTCTGCAGGCAGTTCCGTCAGCGGTTGTGGTAGTGGTGTTGGTGCGTTTTATAACAATGCTCCAAATAATTCAAATAATGATGGCGACTCAGACACAGAATCTTTAGCAACCATGTCAGCAAAAGCCAAGGCTGCAGCTGCAGCCGAACATAACCATACTGTTGCCGCAACTAATGGACACAATTGTGGAACACATACCGCAGTTAACAATCTAAGTCTAAATGCAAAACAACAGAGACAACAGAAAAGGCGTCGCGAAAGAGCACAAAGATTGCAAGCAGAACGAGAGAATCGTTTTGCGAACACTGCGAATAATGTCCCTAATAGCGGTCTATTGTACCACGCCAGTAGCGCAGGAAGCATGGGCGAGGACAGTAATAATTCCAATGGGAACTTTACTAGTAGCAGTAATGGTAGTAATAACGTCATGCCTCCAACAGATAGTATTGCTTCATTGCTACTTAATCCTCCGCACTCGCCTGAATGCAATTCTGGATTAATGGCCACACCGAGCGATAGTGAAGGAGAGTCACTTGACGAGGACTTGCTATCTACTTCTTCCTCTTCGACTTTACTTTTGCCCCGCGATAAGCCTCCTCCGAGACCGCCACCTCCCGTACGTCGAAAACTGCCAAAATCACCTGTTTTAGAAGAGGAAATCATTGACGGTTTTGCAATACTTGAGTTCAAGTCTTATGATGACCTAGAGGTAAATATTAAAATGTAAGAATATCAAACAAATTATAATCTAAATATTTTTCCCAAAAATTTAGTTCGCGATAAAATTAGGACAAAAGCGAAAAGAAAAACGTCTATCCGCATTGGAGGAGTTAACAAGCACATATTGCATTGAGGAAACCAAAATGCCAAAGATTATAGATACCGGTCAGCCTCATCCTATAAGGGGAAGCAGTGCTCTTAACCTGCCCATAAATAATATTAAGGATGGTAGTCATAATATTCGATTATTGAGCAGTAATAGCACTAACAGCAATAATTGTCATCCAGCGCATACTGTAACATCTTCCTCAACTGTTACAGCCCAAGATACTCCCCTAGATGTGAATACACCTACGTGGAAGAGCCAATATCAAAGTTCCAATAATAATAACGATCTTGGAAGTCATTTGACAAACATTAATCAAAATACCAGTAACTGCACTAGCATTAGCGGTATTAACAACAATAACAATACAACTATTGCTGGACCATCAGCATCGAGTTTATTAAACCATAATGGTAATAATAGTAACAATAGCAATAATAACAGCGATGGAGCTGGCAGTAGCAGTAGTAGTAGTAGCAGTGGAATCGCCGAAACAACATCGAGCAACATAAACAATACCGATGAAGATGCTATGATGACTTCCGTTGATGCAGTGGATGATAGCCGAAGCGTTTTGATGGCAGTAGATAGTGGAGCGTCATCAGGAAGCTCGACAATGGCTGTAACCACAAAGATAGATATTGTTTCTAAATCGAAAGAATGCAGCACCATTAACTCAAGACCCAGTTCAACTTGCACGGAATCTTCCAATATAATCAGTTCCATATCGCTGCAAAATAGTGCGTTATCAATGCTGCCATCGGCTTCGCCAATAACAGCAAGTACATCTAATTTGTTGCCAGAAAAGAATAGCAACGCTAGTGCATTGGTGAATAGTTCACTACAATTGAATCAAACACAACCAGCAACAGTATCAAAACAAACTTGCGAAAGCTACCGCAGCACATTACTTATGGAAGGAAAAGTGATTAGCAACTTATCAACTGGAAATAAACCGCCAATGGATGTAGCTTTTGGAACAAATAATGGAAACAATTCAAAAGCGTCGCTTAATTTTATAAGTGTTGCGAACAATGTGAGTAATGAAAATATATATATTGTATATCTATCTATGTATATTATGGTATTAAACTCTTCCAAAAAATTAATTAATTTTTCAGCCTGCAAATCCTACACAATTGCTTAACAGTAACAATAACAGCAGTAGTGAAATGATGACAGACATGCGAGGATTGGGATCGGCGTTGGTACCGGCGGTTCAATCCGCATCACAGCAGACGGCGCCGAAAATCACTCAAGCAGTACCGAATAAAGATGATGTGTTTGATCGTATACGCGACGTAAGTGTTCAACAATTTGTATATAATATATAAATATATATATATATGTATATATATACATATATTATTGAAAATGCCCAAGTAATTTCTTGATGGTCATATTTAGGCATGGTATTAAAACAGGCATAAAGTAGTTTTCTAGTTAATGCAGAGAAATATGATATCGTTAGTTAGTTAGGTATGGGCAGAGGGAATTGATTACGTGGGGCATTCCATGTAAAGTAGGAAAAGACTCAAAATTTTAAATTTGCATTAACTATCCTTTTAAGCTGTAATTAATTAGTCTGTAGAAAAATATTAAAAAAGGCGTATTTTTTTTTTATATTGTAATTAATTTGTTGGTACCCTATATTTGCATTAATTTTGTTTTGTAGTTTCTGGGTTTGTTTTTTTGTTCTCAGATTATTACACTGTCAGATAATTACACTGTTATAGCCTTAAAAAAAGACATGGTCTGGTGTTGGGAATCGAAATGCATCATTAGCTTATAATTCACAGTTGTATAGTTATGATTCATATTTATAATCATGGACCAAAAATGAGTTATTTTCTACATTTCAATTTAAAAAGTCAGCCAGGCTGCTTGTTAGCCCAGAGATCCTAATTCTATATGATTTAATTTTTTTTTACTTTTATCAAAAACTTCAGCAATTAACCGTTATTCTTAGATCGATATTTTTTTAATTTTTTCCTTTTTTGTCGATTAACAATTTGGTTTCACATTTTAACTTAATGTTTTCGGCCAAATAAAAAAGCTAAAATCTGACCTTTATTTTCGGTCAAAAATAACAGTTAAAATTTTAATTTTATTTTTTCATATTCGCCGTGTATATTTTAAACGGTTACTTTCAAGTATAAAAGCAAAATAATTTTAACTTTTATTATGGATCGAAAATATAAAGATCATATTTGCAATTATTTCTTTGACATAAAAAATTAAAGTCAAGTTTTAAATTCTATTCTTGAGTGAAATCATATAGAGGAAAAATAACAATTATTTGTTGATTCTTTGAAAAAAGTATACGGTTAAAATTCTCGGGTCAAATGTCCCACCAGCTCCAATTTAATGTTTCTATGGGGAAAAATGGATCTACCATATTTTTGTGTTGTGACGCGTTTATATTTAGAGTGTAATAAACACGTTAAGATTACCAAAAATTTCAAACAAAAAATAATTAGGCTGCTCACGCCTTCCCAGTTATCAGACGGACTCTGGCTATGTTGCTATAATTTTTACACTTTTTTTTTAACTGTTCACGTTTTTGTTGAAAACTGCAAATGTTATGTACCAGACAAGTTCCTCATAGTAACAGACAGTCTTTCAACTCTAGAATCACTTTTAAACAGTCAAAATAATAACCAGTTAATGTTAGCCATCAGGAATATGTTAATGGAAAGCGAAAACCGTATAAAGATTATGTGGAGCCCGAGCCACGTGGGAATCGAAGGAAACGAGGCTGCAGATCAGAGAGCAAAAGCTGCCACAGAGGAACCCCTACTCCTGTCAAACTGGATCTCCAAAGAAGATATACTTAGGTGTATAAATTCAAACATGTTTTTTAAGAAACAAAATGAATGGAAAAACTACCGCCATCACTATTCGAACATCAACACAGAATGTAAAAAGCCTACTTTGCCTTACAATGTTAGCTGTAGCGCATTAAAATCATTTATTCGTTTAAGGATTGGGCACACAATTATCACCCACAGCTATATACTTTCGGGATCGAGTTCACCTCAATGCCCTTTCTGTGGTGTAAACGACCTCTCCGTTTGCCATTTGTTGGACAGTTGCCCACAATACGCTCGAACAAGAAATTCCCTATTCGATAAAATCAGACCTTCGAGACTTCTGACCGAAACAGACCCAGAAAAAATAAAACTGATCAATGAATTTTTAGTAAAAACCGAATTAAAAAAATGTATATAATATCTCTACTTATCCAGTTCAAAACCAACTGTATCCAAAAGTGTATCATCATCTTAGTTTAAGTCTATTAAATGTAATTAGAATAAGCGAGCCGAAGGCCCTAGACGCTAGTGCTCCTCTTATAATGTAAGCGATTGATTTATCACTCGTCTTTCAAATAATAATATGTACCAGACAAAGGCAACAACAACAACGTATCGTGACAATATACCATGACGGTAGGGCCTACAATTCTGCCGCTACAATGGCAACATAACCTGAAAGCTAAAAACAATATCTTCAAATCGATAATTAGAAGAAGTGGTGGAGCAAAAAGTTGGCTATGGTTTCTAATACAATTTTCAATTTTCTGAGATATGTAGATAAAAACAAAAAACATTAAGTCGAAAAGATGCACTCGATATATTAGTCAACCCAGAGATTTAGAATGCTATCGCAATTGCTTGAAAAGTATCGAGAGGTCTAAGTGGGACGAAATATTTAAATTCAGTTTTCGTTGAACTCAACAGGGAAAAATTAAAAAACCAAAAGCAAAAAAAAAACATGGCCAGAAGCTCTATAAATTATACAGACGATTCATAAAAAATAAGGCCAAAAAATCAAAAGCAATATATTTTCCGAATTTAATAAGTGAATAAATAAATTGATTTTGGGGGGTTTTTTTTTTAGATATAAAATTAGAAAATTAAAAAAAAAAAATTATTTACTACCACACCCGCAATATACCTGAAAATAATCAATTAATAAATTTAGTCTATTTTGAATTTTATAAAAACTAATACATACATACATATTTTTCTCTAAAAAAAATATAGTTTGCAGCTATAACAAAGTTTTTAGATAGATTCAAGGCACATTGAATGGATAGTATCAGTGAAGCAAACACAGCAAATGCATACATTTTGTTTTTGCATTAAGCCGCTGAAGTGTAACATTACCAATCAAATCGCACCTATAAATAAAAACTGAACAATAAAGTACATAAAGTTGTCAGCTCAGCGGCTTCTTCAAATTAAAAAAAAAAAATCAATTTGCTTCTCTACTGCTACTGATCATGGGCCCAATAGAACTGTTTGTATCAATGAAGTAGAGTGAAATCAAGTAGTTTCAAAGTTATACATATCCTGACAATGTCTCGTATACCATAGATACCTGTTTTTTTAATTTTATTAGTTACCTTATACGATATATATATATTCTTCGATTTAAGCTTCACTTTAATAAAATTAGTCTATAGAAAAAGGTTTGCTTAAACAGTCTCGATCAATAACTTTGTTTTGTCACATAATTGCGTAAAAGAAAAGAGGGAATACATAATATTGAGAAAAAGAGAAAATGATTAAAAAAGTGATTGAATGGAAACACAATAATATTCAAATGCGAGATTGCGCCTTCAGCATATCGCTAATTATGTCTTTGTCGATTTTTAAACATGTTGTTGTTGTCGTAACTGCATAAAACATTCCCAATAAAATTTTTGGGGCTGCTGCTGAAGTGACAGTCCTTAGCCGGATATAAGTCCAGTTCGTTCCGGTATCGTAGAACCGACTGTCGTGGGAACGTCGATTTTACAACATCCACCAATTCCCCGACATCATAAATGTTTTTGTCTTTTATGCTGACATTTTGTTACACAAACAAAACTTCCAATCATTCTGCCAGCTGTTCGCTTCATCCTCTTTTGCTTTCTCATGCTCTTACCTTCATGATGTCACAGGCAATTGCTCTCAGCTCGATTGGCATAACCGTTTCAAATCTCTAACCTAAAAAAAATTAACTAATTTGTCAGCTGGTTCAAAGAAATTGTAGCTAGAGATGATACTGAAATACAGAATACCGGCATTTATTTTCGTTATGATAGCATGCCACTTTTCTTCTTAAACTAAAAAAGTACTTACATTATTCCCAACATAATTTTTTTTTTACTCATTTTCAAAATCACCATAATGTTCTGTTTACGTTTGTTTTCGACAATTCACATTTTTTTTAGAAAATAAAATTTGTACATTTACATTTTCAGTTTAAAGCTTTTCCTGTAACACCTTGCAAGAGGTGGTTACTTGGCATATAGTGCCTTTTATAAACTTTACTTGTATAAAGTAAACAAAGTTCAAAATTATTCAATAGCCGACAAATCGGTTGAACCGGTTTCTATGTTAGGCATCTAATTTCACAAATATAAATGTTAAAAAGTCTGAGTCTTTTAAAAGGGACTTATAAAATTTCGGAATATTATTTTCAGTTGATATCTGTAGATGATTACTTTTGGTAAAACGCATTTCAAACAAAAACATAGCTTCATTAAGGGAAACAGTCCTGAAGTGAAAATCCAATGTAGCCATTAAACATCCTAGTTCCGGTATTTAAAAGGGGTGGTTCAGTGCCATCTTCCTTTGACATTTGGAAGTTGCAAAGCAAATATGAAAACATAAGGAAGCCATGGGATGTATACTGCTGGACTGGACACTGATTCGAGTCGCAAGGCTCCCTAGTTTGACAGCTCGTTCGAAACTGACAATTGATTTTCGTATATGGCAAAAAATAGTAAAAAGTAGTTGTTTTCTTAAGCAAACAGGTAGTAGGTTAGTTAAAAACTATTAAGTTTCACATAGGCGTGCATTCACACACACACACACACACCTCTATAAACAAACTATGCTTGTGTAAATTAGCTCACTTTGAATGCGTTTATTTCATCTTGACTCGTAAATCTATACTTACAGGCGGGCGTCACATGCAAAAGTATTGGGATGGGGCATAATATCGTAAGTAATTCTTTTTTTTTTAATCATTTAGAAATGCGCTAACTTCTGCTTTTTTCTTACAGTGTGATAATGATGAAAACAAGGTAAGTCAGATAGAAAAAAATCTATATACTAGTATATCGAACAATACTTTTTATTAGACAATATTTACATACTTTTCACACTTACGTATGTATGTATATGGTAAATTTTCACTAAGCGAAAAATTTATTTAAGAAAGCGAGGTGAATCGAAAGCAATTTTTTTTTTATATTAAGGTCTGTGCCAATTGATAGACGAGTTCTATGGTGAAAACAACTTTTTTTTGTGGTGAGAAAATATTAAATTTCTGCAGTGCCAATTCGTAACTTTTTACTTCCGGAAATTGTTGAGAGGGGTAGTTCGGCCAAATATTTAGCTATACGATATAAACACTAGATTACGCCCGTTTCCCTGTAACCGAGCTGCAAAAGGAAACTAGGTAGGATAACGAATTGCATGTAAAGCAACAACACAATTTCGGAAAATATTAAAGTTGAGTCAACTCGGTAAAATGATATTTGACTTGAGATGTGTGCTGAGAAGTGAAAAAATTGCGCTATTGTGAATGAGCCGGAAGAAAATACATGGGAAATTTAGATTTAAGATCTAATTCGTTTTTATTTGTATAGTATTTGTAAATAAATAACTACGTCAACCTAAAATTTGTTTGCACAACTATTTTCTCTCTTAAATAACACTAAATGAATCGCATCTCTCACGAAAGAAGCTATCATGGTTTCTTTTGCAACTAAAGGAAATTTTATCCGAGTTGAAGCGTTCTTTTGCCGGTTGGGTACGAAGAAACGGGTCTAATATTTATTTGTGGCAGTTCATTTACTGCAGAATACCATCGAGATAAGCAATTAATAAAATGCAGCAATCATATAGAAAATATTTGCCGTTGCTGATTTCAGTTTTAGAAATGATATTTGAGCAAATAATACATTGAAAACGTCAGGTAAGAATGTATATGTACGTTTTTCGCTCTTCTCCTTAAACAAGCTTGCTATACAATTTTTCATAGTTGTCAATAATTTACGATCTTTATATCTATCTGAGTATTTTTAAATCAATTGGTACAGACTCTAAAGGTTCAAATTTTAGCTGATAGGGAAATGCTATGTTTGGTTGCCTTCCAATAAAGTTGAAGATGAACTTTTGCCTTCAAACACCAGTGTATTGTTACACTCTCAAGTATAAATTGTGCTGTTTTTGGAACACTGTATATTAAGATTATAAAATTTGAAGAGTGTTATCAAAAAAAATTTTATGCAAAATATGACAATGATCTGTGGTATAATCCTTCGATATATGCGTACACAATATACGTTTGTTTGTTAACCGACGATAGTTTCTGAATCACACAACTCAAAATAGGACTGGCGCAATATAATTTATATTAATTTTTGTTGCATGTTTCGAAAATGATACATATTTTTAAAATAGTTGCTACCTACGTTCTCACTACAGTCGGTTCTACGATACCGGAACGACCCGGATTTAAATTTGGCCAAGGGCTGCCACTTCAGCAGCATTTCCCAAAATTGTATATGGAATATTTCATGCTATTACAACAACAACAACATGTTTGAAATTTGATGTACATATTGTATGTACATATATCAAACGAAAAGTATTTGAGAAATCTGTGATTCAAACATATGGGGAATGCCAAATATAAATATTTAACCGTTTGAAATGCCTAAGCTTGCAATATTGATATCAAGCCTCAAGTATTTGGAAAGTAGATATGTAATCCATACATATGTAGGTATTTTGGCCAGTCGCCACTGACAGCTACTTTATTTTTTTGTATTTTATTTTTTGTTGTTGTCTTAAAAGCATTTAGTAGAATTTATTTAAATTTTCGAATGATTTCATCCCGTAATCGTGAATTATTTAAACTAAGGGATCGGTAGATCAGCAATAACATGTCGTAAAGTAATAAAATTAAAAAAATAATAATGTAGATAAAAATATTTCTCTGTTATTATTGTTGGATTGCGGAGAAAAAGGAGTGAAAATATAATAGCTTTGAATATTTGCATTTTAGGACATTACGGCACGTTACTGCATTTTGCGAAACCCCTGATTTTCTTTATGGCTTTAGGTAGAGTTTTCTTATAATAATAAAATTTTACCCATCAACTAGATGAGGGCCGATTAACACGACATTTTGAACACGTGCCTTTTTTGGAACTAATCGCGTTTAAAGTTTTAATTAATTTGTAAATTATCCGGAATGTGCTTCTACTATAATACTTTCTTTCATAATGAATGCTTAGTAAAAATGCTTTTGCATCTTAAAAATTCATTGCTGATTTTTTTGTGTCAAGTCCTTCATAAAAATAATCAAAACGTCAGATTTCGAAACTACTTCTTTATTTGTGAATTTCCTGTATTAAAAAGTAGTTGACAGCTAGCATTAGTTATAAACGACAATACTTTAATCTGAAAACAAAAAAAAAAAACAATTTCATTTATAACAGTAAAAAAGTAAAATTTGGTTTGAAGCAATATGTCGTTGGAAGTTAAATTTGGTTTACACTTTATTCTATTACTCGTGATCTCGTGAATATCCCTTTTAATATTTCGGAATGTGAGAAGAAAAAAATCGGTGTTCCAAATGAATATTCTTACGATGTGACCCTCTTAAGTTCAAAATCTTAAGCTCTTAATAGGCGCGTGTTTATTTTGTCAGATATCTAAAAATTCTCCTTTATCTCAAATAACTGTTTTTGTTATTATGAATTTGGATGAAATGCAGAACTTTTATTATATGCAAGGAAACAATACAACCCCATGAAAAATTTGTCGCTAGAAGGCTCATGTATACTACTATCTAAATTAAAGGAAATAACTCCAGAAAAATTGGGCTGTCAGTACTATCTGGATCGCGATGTTAAGATGTTTAATTTCACCAAACTGGTTTAAACCATTTTTAAATGTACCAAAATCTATTAAATAAAAAATATGAATCCCATAATTTTTTTAACACATAGAAAATGCGCTAATAATTGTGATGGCGAATTTGAACTAACTATAAAAATGGTCGGCGGGATTCAAATCGAAGTAGTTATTCTGCAGTATGTAATTCAAATTAGCTACTACTTACACCAGGTAGACTGTATACAGAAGGTGACGCCGTCAGTGCTACCGCTACTTTGGCTTTGTCGATTTTGACAATTCTCAAGTACGAGTGTACCAAGATTTTTTGACAAATGGGCGGCAAGGAGAGTCGCTTTTTGTATTTTGTAGGTTTATTTATTAAATCTCTACCTATAAATCATATTTTTACACGTAAGCAAAATTTTAACACGTTTCTAACTGAAATATTTGAAATACATATAATTATTCTTCTTTCTACCGCATTCTTTATTTACTGATTTTGGGTTTGGTTGCGTTTACTTGCCTTCAGATTCATTCCCACAAACTATTCTCTAAAAGCTTAAGACCAAAATTATAATACAAGCTCCGTTCCTTTAAAATAAAAAAAATATAATGGAAAACAAATATTAACTATGTTCCTTATCAGAAAAATACTTACAGTAAAAGCGCAAAAGAAATATAATATAATAATAATAAAATATATAAGACTACTGCGTTAATATCTTATTTCTTTTTTAACTTTAGTTATGATAATTTTTGTTCGTTACATTTTCCAAAATACCGTATGTTGTCGAAATTTACGTGCTTTTTTCATCAAAGTGCTTTGTTTACCCTCGTTTTTGACAGCTGCAAAATAACATTGGCGGCCGCTGTAGACGAGTGGGTAGCGTGTGTGCGCTTCATTCGGTAGGCCCCGGGTTCAAATCCTGGCCGGGGAAAGTAACAAACAAATTATAGCAAGTTTTTTCTAATAGCGTTCGCCCCTCGGCAGGCAATGGCAAACCTCCGAGTGTATTTCTGCCATGAAAAAAAACTTCTCACAAAAAAAAAACTTCGCCGTTCGGAATCGGCGTAAAACTGTAGGCCCCTCAATTTGTGTTACAACATCAAGACATACACCGCAAATTGTAGGAGATGTTCGGCCAAAATCGCTTAAGCGATTATTGCGCCAATTAAGTAAGTAAAATAACATTTTTACTTGCGAGAACCTGTGGCTCTCTCATGTTTTTAAACTCTAGTTTTTGCTCTTTTGCAAGCTTTTATTTTGATTATTGAAAATTGCAAGTACTGGTAACAATTCGTAACAATTTTTGGATATTGAATTTACTTATTATTTCTTTTGATAAGGTTTGTTCTTAATTGCTGACAATTATATCCGCATCTGCTTTGTGTTCCGGGCCCTCGAGGCCGAGTTTGTAGCGTGTGGATGCCTCACACGTAGTGGCCCGGGTCCAAATCTCGGCCAGGGTAATGACTTCTATTATAAAAAGAATTTTGTCTAATAACGGTCGCTACTCGGCAGGCAATGACAAACCTCCCAGTGTATTTCTGCCATGAAAAAAACGTATCATAAAAGTCATTTGCCGTTCGGAGTCGGCGTAAAACTTAAGGAACCTACCCTTAATTTGTGGCATAACTTCAAGACGCACATCACAAATTGTAATAGCTATAACGGACAAACATCAAGGTACAACGGCTAAACAACGTGTATTTTTAGTAGGACGCTTCTTGAACTGAATTACAAATGAGTGTGGTACAAAACCATATTTATTTTAAAAATATATTCAAATTATTTCAAGGTAAAACAAAAATAAAAAATGGGAATGTGCAGTACTGGAGCCTACATATTATTTAAATGGCTAACTGGCTATTGCCGATTTGTTTCAGACACAAAAGAGCTTAAACTATTGAAACTATTATGATTCCAATAAGTAAATATGTACGCACGTACATTTATATAATAATGATACTATAATATGCATTTATGCACATACATATGTACATATATACTATGTGCGTATGACGGCTTGATATTATGACTATTCCGAGAGGCAGAGGCTTTAGGATGCTCAAACAGAGAAAGTAAATACAACACCGGTACACACTATTTATGAACTGCAATAAAAACGGCATGATCGTAAATTATTTACGTTATTATATGCACTTACTTTTACAGTACAGTTACGGACGATACAATAAAAATAATGCACAGTGCTAATGATTGACTGCAATAAAACTATACGAATTTGTTTTAGATAGATTTGTCTTTTATTACTATTTTTAGCCTAATTGATAACAGTAGCAATATGGATTAGAATAATAATAATTACTCGTATAATAATTTAGCCGTATTTCTCCTACAATTTATAGTGGGTGTCTTGATGTTGTAACACAAATTTAGGGCCAACTCCGAATGCCAAATGATTTTTGAGAGAATTTTTTTCACAGCAGAAATTGAATGGGATTGTGCTTTTGTATTTTAACTAAGTAAATATACTTTACGGGACAATCTGGTAAAATACGTCTTCTTACCGTTCTTGTAGAAATGTGCCCATTCATTTCCTGTCGAATGATAGACATCCACGGTTTTGTTCATGTGCCAAAAACATCACGTTACGAAGTCGCATGTACATATGCATATGTAAGTGGGAAAATTTCGGGACCATGTCGACATATTTCGGAACCTCTTTCAAGACCATTTCGGGACTAGTTCGGAGCCCTTTCGGAACTTTGGGCACAGCTGTGGATTGAGGACTGCTTTGGATTTAGTCCGGGACTGGTTCAGGGCTTGTTTGGCACAGCTTTGGTGTCATTGGTCAATTTGAAACTAGTTAAGGAATGGTTTGTTATTCGTTTGAGAGTAGCTTGGGACTAGTGCGGTCCTGAACTAGTTCTGACAGAGCAAACACAAAAATAGTGCATACGTAAAATGTGTGCCTACGTTGTAAATAACCCCATCCAATTTTTTTTCTAAGTCTCATTGTTATTAATTCGTTGATTAAATTTTCAAATATTTTAAGCATAAACTGTTTTAACAATTGAGAAATTTTTGGAAAAAGCGCAACTTTTTTTGTGAGACGCCCTAATGTTCATAGGTATTTTTTTTTTTCAGTTGACTCAAGTGGTTTTTAATAAATTGTCTGTCGTTCTCTAGTAATAACACTAGTGGTCAGATTTCTAACGACTCCCATTTTACACCAAGAAGGTCATCAGCTGTTGGCAACTTCTTGCAAATTTTGCGCCATCTACTAATTTTGTTTTGCTGCAGGATATTTTAAACTTTTAAGAATTATCGAATAATCAATTTCATTAGAAACGTAGACGCAATCAGCTTATTCGTCTTTTTGCACGTGATTGTAAATTTTGCATTCTTTCTAAAACGTTTTTTTTTTTGATATTCTCATTTCCGGCTCCAAATTTTTCTTAATGGCTAATTTCGTTACTGAACAGAACTTCAGGAAAACCGTGCCAAGTGGGCGGTTTAAATCTTGTTGTAAAACTGTGGACCGTGTTTAAACTTAGTTTAGACAAGGAAGTCGGGTTAAACTTGCGCTAAAAAAACAAAACGGGAACACCCTATTATGCATACATACATATGTATGTACATACATACATACATTCATACATACAAATAAACTTTCAGATTCGCTTGAATATTCAAAACACCACCAACCAACTCCTTACTCTCCATGTAGTCACCATCAGTTTCCCAATTGCCGGATTCAATACGTCGACGCAGATAATATTGCAAGCATATTGTTGGTATCTGCGAACATAACCGCAACATCATCGTCAGCCATCCTCTTATGGTTGGTTACAGCCTTTGCGCTCTATAGCCATGTACCTTTACTACTCTTGGTGCGCATTCACTCGTTTATGCTTTCGGCTATTCGTCGGCCTGTTTGTTAGACGACAAACATGGTTGTTATATACCGTTTAACTGTTATTTCAGTTAAGGAGGCGGGTGGTCGCTTGGTCGGTCGTATAGTCATTTGATTATATCGACGCTCATCGGTTGGCTTCGTATGAATGTTGTTTCGTAGCGACAAACGTTAACAGCGAATTCATCTCCATTGCTGTACGAGCGGCTGTATTAGCCGCAATAATACCAACCCCAAAAGCATTACCAACAAAAATAACAACAGCAACAAGCATATAAGTTGGAGCAATAGCCGGAGCAATATTCATTGGCATATCATAAATCGTAATCATGTTTCATTCAAGTAGCGTTTACGATTTATCGAATTACGCGCATTATTACTATTACAACAGCGGCAGCTATTAGCAGCTTTGCTAACCGCTATGAGCACTCAATCGAATGATTACAAATTGAGCACTCAGCTTTTGCTACGAATCCAAAACACAGTGTGGTTGTATTGGTGAAAATGTGGTTGGAAAATGCATGGAATTATTTTGCGGAAGAAATCTGACAGCATCTGTACATGCCTGTATTTATGTGGTGACAGGTATAAATAAAATACATTTTTAATAATTTTTTTTGTAAATTGTTTCCAATTTATTATAATTTCACTATAAATAACTTAATCATTGAACAATCTGGGCCACATTTTTAAGAGTACCAAAATTTGATTTTCCACAGTTTTGAGTAAGCAAATCTGTGGAAGTTTGGCCAACGACTTATCTGGAGTTATCATTTCTATCCTGCCAATCCTAAAATTACAATGTTCTGATAAAATATTTCAACGATTCGTTAAGCAAAGCTGTAATTTCGCAGATCAACTTGGTATTAAACTACTCAATTTTTCTGTGAAAGATCAGAATTTATTGGTCTGAAAACAAAAATTTTAAAATCAAATAAGTCCACAGATATAAAAAGTGTGGTTAATGTAATATAGTAGTTTCTTTTTAAAAATTAAAAGAACATGAAGAAAAAATACAAAAAAAGTCTAACGGCATCAGATCGCAGTTCCGAGGTGGTCAACTGACATCGCCAAGACGGCTGATAACACGACTGCCGATTGTGGCATGGCGCGCCATCCTCCAAGTCCATGTTTTCAAGTTCATACATTTTCAAGTCTTTAATAATCTTTTAAATTTATAGTTTATTTAATAACGCAAACCATATAAATCAAGGTTCAAACCTTGTGTAAAATTCGCAAAAATTCAACAAATTTCAAGCTCTTTAATTGTAATTTTCTGAAAATGGTTGAGTATGCAGTTCTCCAAGTCATTCAATTTCATGATAAAGTGAAAATTTAAAGTCGTTCAAAATTCGCAATGATGGTACGATAATTTTTTTCGCTGATGATTTTGCTCATTTTTTTCTATGTAAAAAAGTTTTCGAACATTCTTTGTATAGAAGAAAATACGCGCCACCGTCAGCAAAAAAATTTTGAAAAATCAATGGGACTTTTAGCTAAATAAAACTTGCGTTATATAATTTACAACATAGCATACTTTGGATTTCTCTAAAAATTCTGAATAGAAAGTTGTATTATCATAATTTTTATTTTCTTTCTACCTAATTTGAAATCTGGATTTGTATGGTGTCGAATTGTGCCCTATTTTTCACATGACTGTATATATGTATGCACATATGTTTTATATATATTATCTTTCTGAATGCCAAATCACACCAACTAAAATTGCTGCTGCTTTTATGATTCCGGACACAAAATGCGATAACTTGTGTTTTTTCTATTTTTGAGAGAATTTTTTGTTTACTCTTCAATAACAAGACAAGCTTCCTGCTAGTTCAGTCGAGGTAGAATACCTATGTGAAGTAGGTCAACAGTTTTTTTTAGAAGGTTGTGGGGTTTTGGGGAATCTGATTTGTTATAGCTCACAATCATTGTGAAAATTAAAAAAATTAATTTTTTAAACAGTTAAAAATTATGAATTTTTCTTGTTATTTTATTTTTTTTTAACAATTTTTAAAATATTATTTACTTTTGAAATGCTTGATATTGTTGTATATTCTATTAAAAGTCATTTGGCAGAAATAATATAATGTACTACAATATTAGGCAAAAAAGCGATCTTAAAGCCAATAATATTTTAAAAATTGTTAATAACTCTTACAAAAAAAAATGTCATGGCCAATTAAAAAATTAAAATATCAAGATATCATCACCATTTTTAAGTGTTTAAAAACGAGCAAAAACGATATTACCAATCGCGTGTAAATAAAAAGAGTCCAAACAATTTCGAAAAAAGTTAATAGTTATAACTTACGAAATATTTCGAAAAATCGTCAAATTTTTTTTTTTTATCGTTGTGAACCAGAAAAAATAAATTTCACAAAAAAAGCTCTACCTTCAAAAAAATCTTGGCCCTCTTCGCAAGTTTTGACTGATAGTAATTTGAGCTGAATGTCTCTATTAGCCAAAACAATTAGGAAAAATAATACTTTTTCGATGTGAATAACTTAAATAAAACACTGTACACGTATCGATATCCCAAATCTGCTCAATACATTGTGTTTTGTTTAAAGTTTTAAAGTGTTGTTGTTCGGCTTTCCTGGTTGGTTGTTGAGTATATTTGGATTGAGTTGGCTTGGTTGAGCTTAGCTGGATCTCAGTTCAATTACCACAAAAAAGATACTACATTCATACATATGTATGTACTTAAATATAACTATTTATAACTATGTATAAGTGTATGTATGTATGTATGTGCATACAATGTATGTAGTTACATACTTGTGTCAATTTGGTATTGGGGCTGGGTGTTCTCGTAAGTACTTGTCAATTCACAACTTTGTGTGTACAACTGGTAAGTGATTTGATAGACACGATTAGTCTTATTCCCAATTGGAGAAGGACAGGAGGGGATGAGTTCGTACGGACATAGCAGAAGCTGCTGATGTTTAGAGTGTGGCATTCGAAGTGGTTGATGAACATAAACTCACGTAACTACTTGGATTGAATGCTTACAATGCAGTGAACGTGATATGCGTTGCTATGAGCACCATAAATTCTGTGAAGGTATGGCCTGTCCGGCGGGCGGGCATTGTATTATATGATGGCAATAATGGTGGTGGGGTACAAACTGGCAAATGTGATGTGTTCTAGCAGCAGTAAGGGATAAGGGATCAGCGAGGTAATAAATCTAAAGTGGTTGGTGTATAGTTGTGCCTATGATTGTTGTTGTTGCTGCTGTTGTTGGACCTTATTGTTCCTTTCTCGCTTAACTTGCTTTTTGCTTTGAATTCACTTCGAATGGGTACCTACCGAACAATTCAATTGAACGCCAATTTGCAAATTGCAAGTTGCAAATCTATTTTAGTCTGCTTGTCTCAGCGCCCTCTTCTGCCTCGACTATTTCATTGTTGCATTGCGCCACCAAACGACCATTAAATCTCTGCGCTATGCTCTCTGTTTGTCAACACAGAAATATGTCTCGTGAGAACTAACGAAAGTTACACATTTACGTACACACATACATACATACTACGTATGTGCAAAGAGTGAGAACAGTACGCAGTACACTGAATCTAGTTCTGAACTAGAGATTTTTGAAGCTATTCGGTAGTACCACTAGTTCCGCGTTAATCTAGTTCTTCAAGTTCAACTGTCGAATTTGGCACGTGCATTTCCGGGGAAGAGTTCAATTGTCTCCTCCTTTATGTTACCTAAAACAATAGGCTAGCATTGAAAGTGTAAGGGATAGGCAACAAATACTACACCGAAGGAACAGCAGCAGTAACACAAAAATCACTTAACTGTCCTTTTATGAATTACCAATTTTCCAGAGAAATACGTGGCGACAAATGTTAGATATATCAAAGTATGTACATATGTATGTACATACATGAGTGGAAATCGGTGTTCGAAAAACTGTAGGACATCATTACACACGTACATATATACGTACATACATAACATCACCTTAATATAAAAAGGCTATGTCACAGCCATTTAATTTAAACCCCAAAAAAATATGAAAAGGTTCACCATAGTTTGAGTATGAGGGGGGAAAACGTAACACAACAACAAATAATAGTTAGAATTCAAAATGAGTTCTACCCATTGGATTGTGCGAAACATTTTACATAAAATAATGGAACAATTTTAGGTCTACTTTATATTTATAACTCCATTTTGGATTTCTCCAAACAAAGAAAGTGGACATTTTTCTGTTTTACCAACCTTTTGTTTTTCAATTATAATTTTCCTATTTACCATAAAATATGTAAATATATAACTGAGCCTGATTCGTATGGATACATTCGGAAAACGTGAGTTAGGTTATTTTCATACTTAGGTCACGATGTCTACCCAGCAGTAAATGGAGTGTTGAATGCGGCACTTCTGACTCGAAAGCTCGGTAGATCCACCGTAGCTGATTGCGCAGGGGTGATATTTTATTTATTTCAGATGCTTCTCTTAAAAGAAGCCGAATTTCGTTCAATTTTAGTATAACCAAGTGTACATAAGTTTCAAGTGGAAGTTTCCTATTATTTAAGTACATATTTACCCCCTATTGTGTGGACTTTAAAAATTATTGAAATATTTACAATTTATCAAAATTTTTATCAAGAAAAAACTTTGATAAAAATCTTTATAATTTAGTAAGATGGTTAATTTTTCAAGTGCACAGAATTGGGGGGTTAATGTTTGAATAATACTTCTAGCAATTATTTGTGCTGTGGATATACTCGTAGAGGCTTGACGCTGACCTATTATGTTTGGGTTTCAGACTTTTTTCAATCACATCCCAAGAGATTTGTTTTAATAAAATACAAGCTTTATACTTAATATTTTTTTAAGTTTTCAGGTGGCAACACTTGCGACCAAATAGCAACCAAAAATTGGCATAGGTATCACGCTGCTACATTCACTCCTGAATGTAATGCTGGCGCTGGTTTCGTTAAAGTTAAGGAATATATGTATTCATATACACATACCTACATAAGTATATAAGGTATGCTATTGACGTTGGTTTGGATTTGGTTGCGATTTGAACCCCCCATTGATACTGCTGTGAGCAGCAGATTTTTGTATGTACTCATACAGAGACGTTTGGCAAAGTGAAAGAGGCAATCGTCTGTTACATACAGACATATTTTCGTGTGTATGTGTATATATGTATGTAGATATATACGAGTGCCACTCAGTAATTCCTTGAATTTGATAGATGGAACATTCCACCCAGCAAAAAAGGTTTTATTTTTACAACAGAAAGCGCTTGTGTTCTCGCCCGCTATAGAGCAAATAGTTTAATTATATTTAAAATGACTTATCAAACTCTACATAACTTGGTAAACCCATTGCATTTGGCTTTAATGATCGTAATTTAAATCGGGCAGAATCATCCCAAAGTAGCACTTAGTGTCGATGCTGATTCCCAGTTAGGCAAAGTCGCCCACTTTTTCAAAATTGTAATTTTCAACAGTGACGTTGGAGTCAAGACGCGAATGGGCTGACTGCTCATTTGATGAGAGCAGGCACTTCGTTTTGCTCTCGTTGATATCCAGACCCATTTGCTTCGCTTATCAAGTTTTAAAAAAAATGCGGAACTAACGGTGCGGTTGTTGAGACCGATGATGACATCAGCATACGCCAGCATTTTTACGCTCTTATAAAAGACGGTCTCTGACCGGTTTAACTTTGCAGCTCGACTTAATTTTTCCAACACAATTCTGACGGAGTTGGTGTGTTGCTCAAAGTAAAATTCGCTAGGATACCAAGTTCAGACACCTCGACATATAGGCAGCTTCTTCTCGTGCTGTCGAAAGCGAATTTAAAGCCGACAAGGAGATGGTGTATGTAGATTCTCTTCTCTTGGTCGATGTTACGACTTGCCAGATCTAAAGCCACATTGATAAGGTCCAATCATGATGGGATTCAGTTTTTCGCACAATAATCTCGACAGAACCTTATACGGTATATCAAGATAACGCGGTAGTTGGAGTATTTTGTACCTATAGAATCATCCATTTTGTTGATTGGGCAGAGTACACTCATATTGTGCAAATGACCTGGTACAGCACTTTAATGTCAGCACCGACGGCTTTATTTTTCTGTAGTCGCGCTATTGCCATTCGCGTTTCGTCGCAAGTGGGGCAACGGGACTTCGGCTCCGTCCACCATTGTTAAGCAGCGTGGAGAAGTGTTTACTCATATCTTAAATGTTCTCTGGATGTCGGTCGTCAGTGGCATCTCAAGCTTTTCAAGTGCGCGAAGCTTTACTATCGTGCCGATCGTTCACTATCATGAATTTTTATCGACCAGAATATTAGCGTACATCCTTCATTTGAAAGATAGTGGATGGTGTTTTGACAAGTAAAACGTTGGATTTGAGGTTACAACGCCATCTGTTTTAATTTCAGGGTATTATTGAGCCTCCCTCGTTCGTATGTATATGCGTATGGATATATAACACTACATTCGTTGGGTGGAGAGCAGTACAACCAAATTTAGTAGCCACGGGTAGAATTGGTAGTGAGGCGTATGCATACATATGTATATAGATATATATATGTAGGTATGTTTGTACATATTTAGGTATGTATGTATGTATGTGTGTAACTAAATATGCAAGAGTATCCCAGTGGCGTAAACCATAGCAATCGGAGTACGTTCGGCATAGAGCAGTAGCGAGACATATTTCAATCACACCACAAACTCAGGAGGCACTCAGGAGCCAAAAGAGGCAGTGCTCTGGCGAGCACAGAGGAACTTACTCCACGACCAACCGACCGACCGACCGGCTTTGTGTTTAGCTTATGCTACGTATCCGCGCTCATTGATTGCTCTCCCCAATTGGTTTCTACTCAGTTTTGCTTCCGCTTTGGTGCACTCTGTTGGCGTGCTAGACTGGACGCGACGGCAGTAATGTGTGTGTTGTCTGATTTTTGTTGAGTGGTACATTGATGTTGGCGCACTGCGCTCCCTTGTGTTAAGTTGTCGAGTGTCGAGTGCCTCTTCGTCGCGCATAGGTCAGTCAGTCAAACTCGGAGTCGAAACGCTTTAAGACGTTGCAAATCGCAGCGTTGCAACCATTGACACGCATCGTCATCATAGCTTTCTTTAGCGTCGGCAGCGTCGTCACCGCTACGTTATAGGTACTGTCGGTTAGTAAGACTGACTCGTGCTTGGTTGGTCGGACGGTCGAACGGTCGGTCGGTAGTACCTTCACATTCGTTTTTCTGCGTCTAGGCTTTCCCCCACATCCGTGAAGTGTTTTTATTCGTTTTTTTTTTGTTTGTCGACGCTTTCTTCATCTTCTTTGTAGTATCTGACTACCGCTGACTGTTCATGTAATTTGTTGCTGTTATTTCTTAGCGTTTTCATATTTTTATTGTAATGCAATTTTGCCTCTGTTGCTGGCTGTTTGGTTAATGCATTCCGTTTACGTTGTTGCTGCCGTTGCATTTTCCCTGTTATCGGTTCGTGAATATCATTGGCTGCATTGTTGGTGTTACACCAATGCCTGGCCAAATTGTACAATATATGTGTACATACATATGTACATATGTGTGTTTGTGTGTATGTATATAGACGGTGTTATATGTGTATCCAAGTGCATATATGGATATCTATAGCTGAATAGCAAAGCAACAAAAGAAAAATCATACCAAGTGGTATAAGTAGCGGAAGCACTGGCCACCACATCAGTATTCGCAGCGAAAGCAATAGCAGATCCAAAAACAACAACAACAACAATACAAATAGTGAATAAAAAGATAGCACTGACTGACACACAGCCTGTCTGTCTTTTCATCGGCGACGGAATCGTTTTGCGAATTTACATAAATACACGTTTTGAATACCGAGACAACCAAATGAAATAGCCGAAAAAATGTGGACGACGGTTGAGCAAGGCTTTGCCTCGGACGTAGCGACACTCAGCTATCCTTTGCATAGATCAAACTACTTTTTTTGTCATTTACATGAAACATTTATGAAAAACAATCGTGTGATATTTATGAGCCGCTCCCCTTACATAAATAAATCGGTACTATTTTTCCATCGGTATTATAAAATTCATTATATTTTAAGATCTCAACCAAAATATTTCCCAGTAATTTGGAAATTTAGATGAGCTTGACCGATGTGAAACTAACACCATTTATAAATAAAAAATAGTTTGTAAAAATGTTCTTTCAAAAAGATCACCTTATATCATAAAGCAGTAAAATATTTAAATAATTAAAAATTTGTTCAACGGCTTAAACAGTTTTAATATCTGAGGTAATTTTTTTTTAAATGTTTTAGAATAATATTTTTAATTATGTATAAAAAAGCATTTTGAAATCCGCCCAGCTCACGTAAATTTTTCCGAAATATTTAGGCATAAGCAGCAAAACATAATAAATTGTATAATTCCTGTGGAAAACCTGCAACCGTTTTTTTGGTGAGGAGGGTATCTAATGTATGTACATACATACATATGTATGTATATATATTTCTTAAAGTTTAACCCAAGTTTTTTTAAAATAAATTTGAAATACATAAAACTTAATACTTTGTACTTTTTGAGGCGTTACAAGGTACGACGGATATTCGCTAGTATCTAATAAAATATTCAGCTGACTGATTTTTAATAATTAAGTGCCCGAGTTTTTATAAGATTTATTTTGATTTTAGAAAATAGAAAATAGTTTTTAACATTTACGACAAATAAAGTCGACCAAACTGTCACTTAAGCAGCAGTCGCTACGCTATATGAAAAACATTTTACATTACTTTAACAACAAAAAAATTTAATGTGAACTAATGTAGCTTACAGGTTTTACATAAAAAAAAAACAATCTGTTTGTAAGGAGCTGTTTAATCCAAACTTTTGTTGATATGACTATGAAAGGTATACAAATCTGACAACACTACCGTGTGGAGCTCTCCCACTTCTATGTCTCGCTCAACCTCATGTAAAAGGCCTTTAACATGGCATTTTACTCTGGCTCTTATGAGTAACTCCGAAATTGTATGGCTATCCGCCCCGCCCGTTTCGTTGTTCGTCGTATCCATTTGCCATTTTCGTTGTCTTCGTGTCCGTTGTCATACCTACAGTTCTCTGTATATGTTTGCATATTGGTATGAATGTGTGTGTATAAAAAAATTTGTAAGCGGTTGTAGTATATTCATAAAGTTTTATTTTTGGTTTTTGTTTTTACTGCTGTCGTTTATTGTATTCCTTTACACTCTATTCGCATTCATTCTGCAAATCTATCCATTGAATGTCTTGCTGGTGGCACTTGTTTTTGTTTTGTGTATTTTTTTTTTTACTGTCCCTGGTGTTTTTGCTATATTCCTTTTATACTCTGTTTCATATATGCGTATAACTTGCGTACCATTGCGGGTTAATCAAAAAATCTTCTTTCATTAAATAGATATTGTGTGTGAAAGTTGGGAAGACACTACCCTAAAGTGTTGTTGGTGGGTTGGTATAATAACAACTTGTGCTGATGATTTTCTTTAATGAAAAGGAACATACCTTCAAAGAATCACACCTTTTTCTTATATTATTTGGATGCGGTCGGAACGACAGTTGGTTCCACAATACCGGAAAGCCCAGGATTTCTATTTGTGTTAAATTGAAATTTGTCGTGTCTTTTCTTGAGGCTCATTCACAACAGCCCAGTTTTTTTTACTTCACAGCACTGCATCACAGAACGGAAATCATTTTACCGAGTTGACTTAACTTTAATATTTTCCGAGCTTGTGTTGTTACTTTACATGCAATTTTTTATCCTACCCTAGTTCTCTTTTGCTAGTCGGTTACAAAAAATATGCCTAATATGAAAGAACTGGGGCTTAATACCTTATATTTTAATAAAATCTTAATGTTATTAAAAAGTTTTTCAATAAGAAAGTTTAAAAGTTTCGAAACCTACATTGTAATTTTCCATAGCACTACGTTGTTGGAAAAATTACAATTTTTGGGAATAAGCATTATTCGTTATTGTGTTTTGTTCACTAATTTGTTTTGCTTTCATTTATTATTCAATTACTTTTGTTCATCCTTCTTTATGCTACCATGTGCGAGTTTATTTTGTGTGTTCATTTGCCGGCTGGGCTGCTAGTGGTCATCAGCAATACCACCATACCACCATCGTCAAAACCATCGCCATTGTTCGCATTTTACTCAAACCATCGTCTTTGAGATTACTTCTGCCGTGTTTTCAGTATTTCGGTAATTATGTCTAGGTAACTTTTCAATCGCTTTACCGACCACCCCTTGGTTTACTTGAACCACTGTTGTATACTCAATGCTCTAATCGTTGGATCTCCGACATGTTATTCGTAAAATGTAAATGCCGCTACGACACTCTCAATCAATTAGACTTAATTTATAATCGCGCGGATTACAGTGTTAATTATCGACATACCAACGACACCAACAAAAAGCTTTGGTATTAAATATGCGCTTTACAGTAGCTGCGTGAACATAACCGCCTGCGGCTCAACATTGGAATTTGTGATATAGTACATACATATGTATGTACAGTACCGGAAAAAAGTATTCGCACAGTCACTTATTTTTTTATATTATTCACAATGCTTTTTATGCTAAAACTCTTTCCTTAATTTTGTATCAAAATAAGGCTCATTCTATAACCAAAACCAATTCAAACCAAATTTCACACTTTGTACAAAATTCACAAAAATTGAGTAAATGCAAAAAATAACATGGAAATGTTAAACATTTTAATGCGAATTAAATATGTAAATAAATGTGGGGCATACAATTTTAAAGTGCATTCATTTGTGATAATTTTTTTTTCGACGGTATTACGTATTTTTCCCCATCCAAAATGTTTTCAGTTTCGTTATATAGAGGATGGTGTGGGGCCATCAGCAAAAAAAAAATATCAAAAAACTACGAACTTTTAGTCTCTGAAACTTGCACTTTATTTTTTTTTAAATTGGCTGCAAAACTTAATATCCAAATTTTTTGTAGAAAATCGGATTAATCATTTTTTTTTAACTTTCTGAAATTTTTTGAATTTTGTACAAAGTTTGAAATTTAGGCTAATATTGTTTTTTGTTATAGAATAAGATATATTTTCATAAAATACGAATGAAAAATTGTTAACATGAAATCCTTGGAGAGTGATATTAAAATAGTTTTTGTGCCAATACTTTTTTCCGGCACTGTATATGTATGTAAATAAAAAAAAATATTACATACATATGTGTATCTTTAAGATGCAATATGAGCTTTCGTTTATGCTACATACTACGTGAAGTGGCATTCATAAAAAAAAATATGAAAAAAAAAACAAATACATTTTCATTTATTTATATTTTTTGCAAAACTTTTCGTCATTCCATCGTCAAAGTTAACTAACAATTGCATACTACTCCGTCATCGTCATTAGCATAACCATCAGGTAGTAGCAGTTAGACTGTGTTAGCCAGCAATCGTCATCTCGTCAACGTCCATCCGTCCAAACTTACACCTACTCTATGTACTCCTCAACTTGTACTCGTTGTACTTGCTTTTAATTAAGTACACCGAAGCTGTGTGTGGTTGTGGTTGCACTCAACGAACGTAATTGACTAAGTATTTTCAAAGCTTTACGACGCACAGCGGTCGGCGTTAAACCAAGCAAATTGAAGAAGTGAAGCAAAGTGGTTAAGCGGTATACATTGATGTAGTGGTGAAAAAAAGTGAACTAGAGTGGTTGGTGGTGGTGTGCGGCATGTCAGGCGAAGTATGGAGTAGTAAAGTGAAGGTGGTCGTCGACACCAAACCATAACTTGTGGCCGCACCCAATCGTATTCGATGTAGACGTTGTCGTCGTTGCCTTTGCCTTTGCCGTTGCCGATTCGCATAACTTCATTTTTTTTGTTCCTTTACAACAGAAGCAAAGCGAGTAAAAACTATTTAGTCGAATAGCCAAAGAGTCAAATAGCCAGTTTTCTAGCAGTCGTATGAGCAGTGTATGAGCAAGGAACGGCGAATTCAGCGAGTGAACGAAGGCAGCAGCATCCCAGTGGGACTTGGAAATACGAAATCTTGCTTCTTTTCCACATATTTTTTGAACTCAGTACGGCACGAGTGCAAATATTGGCAGCAATTTTTGTAACCTCTCCAGAAGCAAGTTTTCACCAACTCCTGTTGTGGCTTCATATTCGGAAAACTTTCAGTTGCTAACTGTTTCGAAAGCTATGCAAACCAATAGTCGGGGGAGTTATATTGCTAGCACCTAAGTACTTATTGTGGTTATTGTTGTAACACCATAAAATATTTCCCATAAAGTTTTGAATTTAGAATGTTGTTGAAGTGACAGTCCTTGACCATTCCATTCCGTTGGCCCGATTTTCGTGGTAACCCATGTACTGATTCGTAGACTTTGATTTTATACTTTATTTTGTTGTTGTAAAAGATGCAGATGAATTTTTTCATTGAAAATTTGTGCTTGAATTTTGTCCGATTTCGATGATTCTTAAAATTATGCTTAAATCCCCGACACACTATCGTAATTTATGACCAAATTCGATGAAATTGGGACTGGCAAATGTGGACGCACTTGGTTTGTGCAAAGTAATTTGGACGAAAATAAGTAATTTACGTTGTATAGTTGAAATATAAAATGTATACCTAGTTTGGTGGAGTTTGGTAAAGTAGTTTCTGAGATACATATATCTATCTATTTGCTCAAAACTGGGCGTTGTCACGGCCACTTCCCAACATTTTTGCAACCCACGTATTCCATTCTCCAACCCAAGCCTGCATAAGAAGTTTTTGTAATCTATTATAGTTACTGAAATTTTGTTTTTGTTTTATTTCCGCAAAGTACCGTTTTGTGGACGTTTTTATCACAATTCGACCATTTTCAATACCAACCTACCTTGGGTTAAGGGCAATTTTGGTTATTTCTAACAGTGATTTATCCAAAATGCAGTTTAAATTGTGTACATTCGGAGGATAACAAAGTAAAAAAAACCCCCACTTTTTGAACAATTTAATTCTGAAATATTTGTACTTTTAATTTTTTGGGAACACAAAATTTTTGACTTTGAATAGTTAATTAGTTCCAATTTTATTTGACAGTGGCCAATGAATACAAGCATTTTGCAAGTTTAACCATCAAAATTGGGCAACATTTAGGAAAACTGTACGCATTTACAAGAAAAAATGTGTGTCGAAAAATCGATTTTTTACTAAAAATCAGCATATGTACATATGTATGTACATATGTATTTCAACTTCATCAAGAATTACTAAGAATTGTTGTCGAGTGCGTGTTTACATTTGACGACCAAGGAGGGAAGACAAATAGTATAGCGGGGAAGCGAGTAGTCGGTCCAGTAAACAAATTGTGATTCTAGTGATACACTACTCGTTAGGTGCAATCAAGCGATTAGTATGAAAAAAGGGATTCCATTGGAAGGACGTTACGAAAAGTTCAACTGGGACGTTCCAATACATAAATATGTGTGCGTCCACGTGAAAAGGGCCCACTTTGTCGCATCTAATTTCCGAGATATATAGATTTTTCGATACATGGATCGAATTTCGTAATTTTTTATTATGGTTTATTATGAAACTATATACATACATTTACGCTTCGAATGACACCAAATTTAGCTTCCTAGGTATAATAGAAGTAATTAATTTTATTTTTTGAAAAAAAAAAAGAAAGGGGCCCACAAGGGACAACTTTCAATTTCAAATTGATTTTTGTCAATTAGTCATTTTACGGATATTCACCTTCAAAGTTCTATATTCCCTTCAATTCTTCAGTAAGGATGGTCTAATTTGTCTCAAAATGTTCGGAAATCAACCAGGAAGACGCCTATATGCATAACTCCAATACCGCCGAAGTGGGCCCTTTTCACGTGGACGCACACATATTTCCGTACATGTATGTATGTATGTATGTATGTACATATGTATATGTACCTATGTATGTAAACACCTAGCAGTTCACTGGAGCTATTTCCGTGTTAACGATTTAGCAGTCCTTAGTTCCGCGGAAACTTACTTTGTATCTCTGTCCTCGACATGAGCAGTGCAGTTGTCTCTCCAAGGTCAGCATTGACAAATTTTCTTCAATTTTTTTCTTTCATTTTATATCCATTACTTTTTAATTAAAATACAGTTCATTCTTCAAGTTTCAAACTTTATACAAAATTTATGATTTAAAAATATTACTCAAAATTTCAAACTAAAAATAGTGTTTCTTTTTTTTTGACAATTTTTTGTTTGTTGCATTTGTTTCCATATATCGAATCAAGGCGAAGGCGATACAAGGTGGTAGCATAACACACACACACATATTTTTCAGTTTTAGGATGTCACGACGAAAGAGAAGGAAGCCATTAGTTTTCGTTTTCAGGATGTCATAGGGAAATGGAAAAACAAATATTGCGGAAGAAGAAGACATCAGCTGCTTTAATAACTTCACCTTATATGAATTCGTCTTGATAATGAATAAACAAAATTTATTTTTATATGGAAGAAACCCGATACATTTTCGGGAAGAAAAATTTACAAAACTCAAGCGAATTGGAACTTGCACTTTATTATACTGAAATTCAGAAGGCGAACTCGTTCATATAAGTTGATAGCATCCCTTGAGCTGCATGCTTGCTTTTCTTTCCCCATTCGACGGGGTTTTTTGTTTACACAAACAAAATACATGAGCCATACTGAGCGAATTCATATTTTGACATTTTACTCGCAAAATTACAAAAACAAAATACACAACGAATTCGCCTTGGTTATCTTGCTATCACCTTCTATGGATCCACCTTGTGAAATTTAAAGCGCTACAAAATTTTGAGTAAAATTTTACTGATTAATCAAAATTAAAATTTTTGTTAGGGAATGAGATGTGTTTTAATTGAAAAGTAACGGAAATTAAAGAAAGAAAAAATATATTGGGGAAAAATATCCATATACGGGGGTCTTATAATTTGCAAAGAAACTGTATGTAGGGGATGAGAGGAAGCTACTTCTAACACGGGTATTTAAATGGAAATTGGCAAGCAGAAAACCTGCTGGGTATTTTGTAATATCAGTGCTATATGTTTGGCGCTCACCAAAGCGGAGCAAACGTTCATCTGACTACGGCTACCTACCTCTCATGTATCTCACTATCAAACCAGCTTAACATCTCAATGCACCAGCATCGCTATGCCATACGTGATACTATTGCTCCAGTACTCAACTATTATTTTTGAGTACTGAGTACTGAGCATTTACATACAAAAGAATCTGTGTCTCATAAATAGTCTCTAGTGAATTGAATTAAAAAAGGATATAGATATTTGTAAAATATAAACGGAATTCCAAGCCAACCCTATCATTAATGTCTTATATATTCCATCTGTAAGCAGATAAAAGTAGTCTCATTTGTGATTACTTGCCTATTGGACTGCTATTATAAGACTTTTCACAGCGTGAACAGAGTACAACTTTGTTGTGGAATTCTTGTATATTTCAAGTGAAATGGGAACAGGGTACTATGCTTTAAGAAAAAACCCTCTTTCCGCGCCAGTTTTGGCGCAATAAAATTAAACAGAAACTACGGACGAAATTTCACTATTGTGTTATTAATTGGTACGGTTTTTATGGTAGCATTTTTAACATATTTGCACTCTCAGACATGAAAGACATTAATCCAGCGCTATGTATATTCGCTTAATCTAACGTAATGCCATTTCCGGTTATTTCCTAAAATAAAATTTAAAAAATTCTTCAAAGTTGCAAAAAAAACAAACAAATTTTACCTTTTTTTAAAGTGAGTCTGCCGACTGCAAAAATGTGTAGAACTTAATGGCAACAGAAAAATTCTAAAACTTTGAAGAGCGTAGTGATACAATTGAAGTTGCTTTATGTAACATTACTTTGTTTTTATAGTGACAGCAATACTTATCTAGTGTCATCAAACAATTCTTAAAAAAAAATGGGAAACAATGAAAATAAAACATAAAGTTCGTCCAGAAATACAAAACTAATCGGTTTAGTGTTCTCATATGGTATATGACCGCATAGATAAAATGTTTATCATCTGGCATAACGTTTCGTCAATTTGTTTGAATATTCGCGACTAACAAAAAAGCATGTGTGGATAAATGTTAATAGTTCTACATAAATTGTGAGCTATTTCCGATACTCGGATACACAGTTAACCTTATTTTAAATCAGAAAAATGAAAGTGAATACAACATACTCGTATAGCAGTAGTACTGCAAGTACTTTACTGTACAAATCCGGGATTTACATAAATGAACCCTTGATTGTTTGTGAAACAAAACAATATTGCTAATTTTGTCTGAATTACATACGATACACTCCGCTGAATACTTTTGCGGTGAAATTGCAGTTGCTGTCGTGTTTGTATTCCGTGTTTTCGATTTCGTTTTCGATTCGAAAACTTACGGAACATCATTCGTACCGTACAAAATAGCAATTATAGTACGTGTAGAGTCTTCCGGAGGCAACGCGCAGGATGGCGCTGCTGCGGCGTCGACGAGCCCTGGAAAAACATCGACTACAACGACAGGTTCCGCAACCACATCAACAACAACTGCAACATCAAATCCACCTGGTGACAGTATCACAACTAGTCCGATACAACCATGTGCGTCGATATGTTCTACAGAACAAAATTTCTCACCATTGGATCGCGACGTTTCATCAAAGGTGAGTTAAAAAACATGGAAAATGGTATTCCTGACTGATCCAGGCTAAATTTGTCATATTGAAATCATATTGATAATGGCAATGCATAGTTTAAAGACTGTCGAAACAGAAAACTTGAGTGAAATCTTATGATTTATTTTAAATAGATATTTCGGTCGAGCGACAAATTGAGCAAACTGCCGGATTAATTTATGCGGGTACTTTTAGCCAACTTTTAGAGTTTGTTGTTTTTTAACCAGTGCAGTTTATAACTGGAGTAACAAGTGTCCTATATTCTTTAAATCGATTGACTTAAGTTTTCGTAAAGCAATCGTGCCCTGTGTTGGAACTGGTAGGTTTAAAATGATCTAAGATGCAATTTTGCAGAAGATACATATTCATAATTACATATGTATAATGATTACTTAAACTCAAAAACCTTATTCGGTTTTGTAATTTACATTTCTTGGTTGCTGTTGCAAAAATTAAGTGCTCATAATGAGTAAAAATTACATTAACTAAGGTTTTGAAAAAAACGGTTCCAGATTTTTTCTGTACTCTACATATGTACAATCAATTTAAAATAAAATCAAGTTTTTGGGTTTATTTAACAATAAATATGGAAAAAGGACAAGAACCATATAATACAGATTACGCATTCGCATTGGCGTACAATAATGATAAAATACTAGATTGTGCCGTCCATGCGCCTATGACATATCTCAATTTGAAAGTAAATAAATAATATGCGGAGAAAAAGAATGAGTTAAAGTCGTTAACTTTCAACTTTTCAGTGATAAATGTGTTTTAATTTTGTTTTTATAAAATATATAAATAGGAGTTTTATAAAGATATGCAATAAATAAATCAACCTAATATTTAAACAGTGCCTTTGCCGCTTATTTATATATTTAAAATAAAAATTTTGTTTACCTTTGTCTGCGAATTGCAAAAATCGGTAAAACCACAGAAGCGGTGCCGTTGAAGGCGCCTCCTATGGTCTCTACTTCGCGCTCTGTTTGATTAAAAGTAATTATTTAGTTTTCGTTGCTCATTTGAAAAGTCAAAACGAAAAAATTTCCATTTTGCTAATTTATACGATTTCATTATTTAATCCAGAAATTAAAGGAAATTTACTTAAAATCACTTATATAATTTAAAAGTTAAGAAAATTCAAATATTATTTAGAAGAGTTTTCAAAAGCAAGTAAGGAAATTCGAAACGTGTACACGGTTCAGAGGTATCAGTACTCTTCACATGCTTTCTCTTTTCCTATATACACTGAGACTTGAATTAAAGACCTATTCGATTACATCCGCCAAAATTTGAATTTCCAACCACAATTCAAAGAAGCATAGTATAGACAACTTTAATGTTGTAAACTACAGGGTGGTCCATAAAAGTGGCTACCTCGGCTGGCTTCGCAGTTGCGCATCCCGAAATCAGCTTTCCAAGACCTTGATGACGGTTCCAGGCTCTATCTCACCAATGGCTGGCTCTGGCTCGATATTCGGCTAAGCGCGATTTTTCGCAGAACATAGGAGATTTTTCAAAGAGGAATTTTACAATGATGCCACCACTCCAAAATCTTGAAGATCACGTGAGGGTTTTCCGACCCCAGATGCAGCAGTTTTGCTTGTTAACATAGCCGCGGAGATGAAAATGCGTTTCATCTGAAGAGATGATGAGCACAATAATTTTATTTGACATTTATTGTTTTATTTTTATAAAGAATAATAATCATTCAATAACAAAATTTGATTTTAAACATTATAATTTTTTTTTAAATTCCACCACTTTTCATTAACATTTCAAAACCCCTTTGTCAGCCGTTTTAGAAGACTTTGGAAATGACGTTGTAATTTAGTACAATATAATTTTTGTATTGAGTTTGAAGTAGCTAAGAGTTCTGGGTATTTTTTTGTTTACGTCATTGCGTAACACGTTCAACAAAAAATATGGTTTGATGAGTATTTTTTGTATTGAAGGATTTGCGCATTTTGCTTCCTTATACAAATTTCATAATATTAAAAAATTATGATTAAAATATATTTATTATTAACTACATTACCAACCCACGCTGTAAAGCACATAGTGGTTACGATTTCAACACGGTTAGCGTGGGTCTGTGGTTGAAGGTAAAGCTACTTTTTATCCAAAAAAAATGGACGATGTCATACTAATTTGGACAATATATTAAGTATGTGTATTCTAACTTCTTTAATTTGAATAAATATTCTGAAACCATATACAGTTTATTTGTTGACGTTAACAAGTAACGAAATCTCGAAATATTAAGAAAACCTTGATCCCTTGAGTATTTCCGGAATGGAAAGCCTTAGCTTGAACTTGAATAAATTTTTATTTCGGAAAGTATGTAAATGATATTCACATATTTCTATTATCTTCATATCTTCTAAATTTGAATTGTCATTAAAATAAAATCTATTAATGTAAAAAAATAACATTTCATCTTTACAGGGCTCTGAAAGGTTGGGACCTATAGTTTTTCCTTCGACTCCTACTCAACATATCGCAAATGCGACTCCGAGCCCAACAACTCCACGTAAATCATCAGATTATCCACAGCAAGCGACAGGTGTTAATATTAAAGTTGAAAGCAATGAGAGTTTTCCGGCGCCAATCGTTTCTGCAGGTGCGGTGGCCGGAGTGGTCCCGCCAGTTGGAGTTGGTGGAGTTGGGAGTGTTGTGTCGGGAATGTCACCTGCTGGCTTGGGACAACAGAACAAAGATAATGTCTCGTTGGGAAAAGGTAATAGTCAAACTACTACTCATCCAGGGGATGTGGTGTCGGTATCGGCGGCTTTGTCACCGATGGTTCAGTCGGCAAGTGGAAGCGGGTCTGCAACAGCTTCACATACGGCTACGATTACTAGCGAAAAGTCTTCATCTGGACCAAACACACAATCAATGCAACAACATCAGCACTTGCTTCCGCCGCAACAGCAACCATCTGGGCAAAATGTTCAATCGAACTTGCCACCTAACTTCTCCACAGCAACGCATCAGGTGGGTAAACGTTTTTCAAAAAACTAAATTTTTCAACGAAAATTTTTTTATTTAATAATTATGTTTAGAAAAATTCAAATATGTACATACAGTGCTGGAAAAAAGTATTGGCACGGTATTTTTTTTTTGTTTTATAATTTTAACAAAGTGTTTAATGCTAAAAGTTGTTCGGTAATTTTGTATCATAATATAGCTCATTCTATAACAAAAGACATGTAAGCACAAATTTCAAGCTTTGTAAAAAGTTCACAAAACCTCAGCCAGTTAAAAAAAAATTATTAAAATTTAAATTTTTTATTAGATTTTCGGGTATGCAGTGTGGCTGAAAATACCCGTTGATTTTTGACATTTTTTTTTTTTTGCTGAAGGTGCTACGCAGTTTTCCCATATAACGTTTGACTAAGAAAACTGGTAACACAACCAGCGAAAGAAATTATCAAAAATCTTTGGGAATTTTTATCCACTTAAAATTTGCACCTTATGAAACTAAAATTGAATGGACTACAAAACTGTGCGTACTCTAAATTTTAATTTCATATTTTATAAATTTGCTGAATTTTTTAAATTTTTTTAAATCTGGACTATATAGATATGTTTTGTTAAATGATATGTATTTTGATTGAAAATTATCCCAAACGTTTTAACATGAAAAACACTGTGAATAATATGAGTGTGCTGTGCCAGTTCGTTTTTCCGGGGCTTTACATATAAATAAGGATTTAATAATTATAGTAATTTTCTTAGTAATAAATAACAATTAATAAAGCGCTGGTTTTTATTTACATTCTAGGTATCTACGGAAACAAGAAATCTGGTGCCATCTACATCTGCACAACAACTTATCGAAAGTCCTTTTGCTCCGAAGCTAGCAGCAAATCCGATTGGCGGGCATCTTGTTGCTTCAGCAATCAATGCCTCTATTATTACAAAAAACTTGCCTCCAACACAAGGCGGCAACAATGTGCAAAGTTCGGTAGCACCGATCTCAATGATGCCAGGGCCTATAACTACAACGGTGGCATCGTCACCGATGATTGGTGGTGGTGGCTTTGGGATGAGCAACAGACTGGGCCCTGCGCCACCTGGTATGCATCATTTACAAAGTGGTTTCTCTGCAGTAGCAGCTGCTAACCCCAATATCGGTGTAAAAGCAGGAGAAATAACAGGTAGTTCGGACGTACCAAAAAGTATAGCGGCGGGACCATCTGTAATTAATGGCTTTATACCGACGTTTTTACCGGGAAACGCCTCAGCGCAAAATAACGTACGCATTTCATCTCATATGGGTCATATGGCACCAGCAACAAGTGGGGCGCCCATTTCCATTGTGCCACTGACATCAACATCATCAAGTTCAGCCCCAACAGGATCGGCAATTCCAGGTTCTGTTACCAATGCAAATGCAACGATGTCGTCTTTACCAATTTCAATGGCAGCGGCGTCTTCAGCATCTATGGCACCAACATCTATGGCTAGCTTGCCCAAAGGATCATACGTTGTTAGCGCCACATCTGCAAGTACAATGTCAAGTAGTACATCAGCTCCAAATCATGGTATATTTGCGCAAGGCAATACGATTGCCATACCTGGCGCGCCGCCCATGATGAGTGGTGTACCAAATGGTATGGCTCCAATGCTAATTCATTCGCCATATCGCACGCCATACCCAGGCTATCCACTGTACGCTCCATATAGCGGTCTGCCACATAGTCCCTACCTTCCACCTGCTGTGCCATCACCCAATGCGTCTCCTCGCACAATCGATACGCGTACTGGCAGAGAAATTCCATCGGTAACACATTCGCCTAAAGTAGTTGCAGCCAGCATGAGGCCGGTGACTCCAGTGACTAGCTCCACTTCGACCTCGGCGGCGCCTGTCAGCAGTAGTGGCGGTACAACAATCGCTGCCCCGCCGCCACCATCAACTTTAGGTTCAGTCCAGATGTCACTGCCGGGTATGCTGCCAGGTTCAGGTCCGGGTCTACCACCTGGCCAAGGTCCACATATACTGCACCATTTATCGTATGGAACAAACCCGCATGGACCGCCGCCACAACCAATGCCAACTGGAGTGGGATTGCCTATGGGTATTGGAATGGCAAGTAACCATAGTTACCCTAACAGTAGCAGCAGTGGCAGTAATACAAATACTACAGCAACAGCATCTACCGCAAATTCAACGAGTTTAAACAGTAATAGTAATAATAGTGGTAGTAGCAATATCGGCGGTAGCAACAGTAGTGGTGGTGGCGGCACAGCTGCGACCATCAACAATTCAACAGCGATTCAACTGCAGCGTGGTGAGGGTTCACAATTACTTCCACCTCCACCTCCGCATATGCTGTCACATCCACATTTACCACCCCCGCCCACCCATTCCGGAACGGTAGTGGCGGGGCCGCACATGGCCCCCATGCCACACATGTTAATGCATCCACAACATGCAATGTTGCGCGGCATTTCTCCCGGCACTGCCAATACGAATAGCGGTAATAATTCCGCGCTACCGTTAATTGGTGGTGCTGCATCTTCATCTGTGATTCAGCGAGTTATCTCCCCTAAAAATGAAAATCCCAATAGGGAGCGTGATATAGCATACAGGTACTCACTCACATCCATATTGTAATACTTACTTTTCTTTAAACTGATTTTAAATTAAAACTTTGAAATAGTATAATATTGTTTAACCCTGCTGTTAGGTAAAGTCCATTTAGTCCAATTATGGGCTTCAATTAATTGAATAGGAGTCAAAATGTATGAAATGGCCCATCACTTTTTCGAAGACCGATCCTTGTGAAGTGGATTTTTTCTGGTATACATTGACAGAAAAAATATAAGTGTGGCGATTTTTAGAAATTCGAAATTTTTCGAAAGCTTCATATTTATATAATTTACAAAAAAATTGGCGCAAAGATATTAACGGGTTTTTGTAAATGATTTTTTAACGTACAATTTATACATATGTATAAAGCGATTGATGAGTCAATAATATATTAAAAATTGTTTGAAACTTTTCCAAAAATAATATGACAAATTAAAAATGATATATAATTCTTAATTGTTTAAAAATAGCGTATAATTTGTATTACCAATCGCGAAAAAATTCAAAATCCAAAAAAAAAACAGAAAAAATTAATTGCTATAACTTCGAAATATTTCGAATTTCGAAAAGTCGTAAAACTTATATTTCTTTATCGTCATGCCCGAGAAAAAATCCATTTCACAAATTTGCAGCTGAAACTGTGGATGGTATTACTGTGTTGAGTAAATAATACACCAAAATATATACAAAGAATTAGTTTAAATTGTGTCTTTTATATAAAAATTGCAGTGTGAATCAATTTTTTTCTAACCTAAAAGCAGGATTAAAATATTTCTTTACCCAAAATATGATATTCGAATATCCAAATCTCCATTTTATTTCAGTATACCGCGCTCTGCGGCATCCATGAATACTCACAGCAGCGGCAGTAACAGTATACAAACTGGTGCTCCACCGTATATCACAACTGCTGTCAGTAATAGCAGCGGTGTGGGTTCATCTATGGCGGTGCCCTATAGTAGTACGGTTTCTACATTGCATACAATGCATTCGCTTCCAACGACCACAATGGCATCACCGCATCAACAACACATTGGGACGCCGCCTAGTCTACCCTATCCACCAAAAAATCCATTATGGCCCAGGTAAAGAAACGCCAAAAATTGCATTGATCTGCTGCCACTTATTTTATTTTACTTTTGTTTGTTTGTTTTTTTTTTTTTGTACTAATAATAACATTCATACTTTAGTTCATCTATGCAATTAACTCCATCAACGACGACGACGATCAGCACGTCCGCATCATCCAGTTTGACAACACGTCCAACACCGCCACCAGCGCCACCTCAGGCAACATTAAATGTGGTCGGCGGGTCGGCCGTTTCAAATGCCGCGGCAGCTGCTGCTTCTATGCCCGCTAATTCAGCTTCTCCCCAAACAACGCATGCTGCCGCTGGATCTGTTTCCACATTTCAACCTCCATTTTTCATTACGCCATTGCCACCTCCTCCATCCACAGTTACTGCTTCTTCAATTAACAATACTGTGACTACACCATCTGCGCCGATGACATCATCGGGACCAGGAACGATAGCTGGAGCAGGACCAACGGCCGTTGGTACCACATCATCGTCAACAGTATCGGCTACACAGACGACTGTTACAACAGCAACCAGTGCACCGACAACAACATCTGCTCCACATCCCTTCTCGGCCGAATCTCTATTTCAAACTAGTAAAAGTAATTAAACTTTATCAATTTTTATTTTTTTGGAACTGTTATTACACATACAAATTTTTTTCGTTCTATACTCCCTCCCATAACTCTTGGAATCACTACACAACCTTTTGGTACGCTAGATGATCAAGCAGATCTGTTGAGACGCGAACTGGATAGCAGGTTTCTCGACCGATCTGGTTTGGCTGCACAACCGCCGGCACCACCACCACCTTCCACGTATTTGCGACAGGAGCTGCACCATCATCAGCACCAACATACGCACCTACATCAGCATCAACAGCTTATACCGGCCGCTTTGCCGCCAACACTTCCAGCTGCACCGCCACCAGCACCGGCACCCATTTTCCCGCAATTATTCAAAGACATTCCAAAAATTGCGGCAGTAGAAACACCGTTCTATCGCACCGGCATCGGTTTGCCTGGCTATCCGGGATATAATTCGGGATTGCTACATCCAGGGTTGGGCGGAGCAACGCCTTTCATGCCGCCCGGACATCTTACTACATTCGCGCCAAAGGTAAAAACAATGTATACATACATATATCTGCAAGTACAACTGCTCGAGCAATTGAAGACGTTGTCGTATAACTACTATTCAGTTAAAATGTTTTACCTAGATCTAATTTCAATTCATATACATACTACATATCTGCAATAATACACCAATTTTTACTTGTCCACTAATCAACTATCCGCCAATCGAAATGTATTCCTCTAACACTATTTTTCGTTTTCATGTTAACAATCATCGTCATGTTACGTTTTGTATCCCACCAACCAAACAATCCACTAATTTAGCCGCCACCGCCATCATCGCCCTCCGCTAACACCAATGCCACGAACTCAAACAATCCACCAACGAATTTAGATTCCTCTAAATCTGCGAGGTTTACGGTATGTTTTTTTTTTTGTTCTGAAGACCATACGTAGAAATCTTGAATATTAAAAATTATTTTCTAAAACGTATGTAGAATAGAAGGTAGGTCTTGAGTAACCAACAACTAACAAAGTATAGTTATATTTGTGACTCTTAGACAAAAAAAAAGTAAGAATAGAAAAATTAAGATCCATACAATTTCCTTTTTTTTTTTTGTTGCCTGTCTTTGTGGGAACGATGAATATGCGAGTTGTACACACATACATACATACATATATACGGTGTTGTGCATATCATAAGCAATAAATTTCATTATCATACATTTGGCCACTTATTTTTATTGATTTATTTTCAATATTTCTTTTTTATAAAAGTATAGCTGATTCCATAACATAATTAATGAATAAAAGTCTCATACTTTTTAGAAAATGTATTAAAATTCGATAAATGTATAAAAATGGTCTCAAAATTTTCAGCTTTTTAATTCAGATTTAAAAAAAATTAAAGTATGCAGTTTTGCAGCCCATTCAATTTTTATAAACAATATGCAAGTTTCGGGCGACTAAAAACTCGCGTTGATTTGTGATTATTTTTGTTTGTTGACGGTGATGGGAATTTTCCTCCGAATACATCTGTATGGAAGAAAATGTCCGACACCGTCAGTAATATATTAAATTTTCTTGCTTACGTTATGCACACCACTGTATATGTATACATATGTATGTATGTATGTAAATCTAGTTCAAGCAAATGGAATATCTTGAATCTTTTGGGACTCCCAATTTATCAAATTTTAATGTCCCCAAGACGAAATCATATAAATTCGCCTTGTTTCCCCCGTTTATTTCTTTTAATAAGCCTATGACAGGACAATTATTCTTTGTTTGTTTTATATTCCAAAAATAGCTTGGCCCAAGTTCCCTTTACTAATTTGTAATTTTTGTTTTAGCTAAAGCATTCCAGTAGCTAAATTTTCAAAATAATAAACACAGTGATCGAATCGAAATTTTTGTCAGAAGTTTTTAATGTTTTTTTTTTGGTTTAAAGATTACGATAACTTCACAGGCATGTTGCATTTGGATTGCCATGAAATGTTGCTAGCAACCAAAATTATTGAAGCGCCTAAAAGATGCCACATAAAAGCAAATGAAACAAAGTACACAAATAATACAAAAACAATTCCTTAAATGAAGTGTCGAACGCAATTTTAAAATGTAAATGCCACTTAGTACTAACAACTGGAACAACTCAACCATTTCCTTCAAACTCACTCTTCACTAAATTAAAAAAGAAATAGAAATGTGACAAAGGATGGCAATGAAATCATATTATTTGCCAAATCGATTGTTAATCGAAAGCAGATAATTTATTCTTGAAAACAATTTCAGTAACCGAAAATAAAATATACTTATATAATCATGTTAAAAAAATAGGGGCACGACATTTTGTTCAGTTTTGACTATTCTTGTTTTATTTTTTTATAAAAGTTTAGCTCATATAACAAATGGAATTTTTTTTAAATAAAAAACTTTTCTTCTTATTTTTTTATTTTTTAAGGGCTATACAATTTTTTCCGAAAATTTTGAATAAAAAGTTTGTTGTAAAAATTTGTTAAATATTCCAACTGTTTCTACAAAGTTTGAAATGTGGAGTTATGTACATGGAGTTTGCTATATATGTAAGATAGAATTTTATAAAAAAAATTAAAAGCAAAATATGAACAGCCAAAATTGGTCAAAATGTCGTGACCCTGTTTTCTGTTTTTATATTTCGGTCTAAATTCTATTAAAACGTTATGTTTATTCTGGTTAGAAAAAGAGTGGGACTTATATTAAAGTGCTTATTTTTGCAATCATGAGATTTCAGATATAAAGATTTAGATACGTTTCGCTTTTTTTTTTAATTATTTTTTTTATATCTAGTATTGAGTAAATACGCCCAGCGGAAATATACTTGCAAATTAAAAGTTCGCCAGATATTTACAAGTTTTCCCTCATTAATTCTTTTATTTAATTTCCGTTAACTTTTCAGTTAAAATAGACTTTATTCCATAGAAATAAAAGTGTGAAAATTTTTACGAAATTCAGGTGGTTTGTAGCCAACTCTATTTAAATATAATAATGTAAAAGTTTGAAGTGACTAAAAATCCGCTTTGATTTTTAATCTTTTTTTTTAGCTTAGGGTGCATTGCATTTTTTCCATACAATAAAGCCTTCGTTATATGGAGGAAAATGCCCAACACGCAAATTTTTAGTCACCCTCGGCAAAAAAAAAATTATAAAAAATCAATGTTATTTACCAGCTACTGGAAACTTGGATTTTTTAAACTGGGCTACTGCATACTTGAAAATTTTCTATAACTTATATTTTAAGTTTAAAATTTTGATGAAAATTTGTTACATTTTATATAAAAACTGAACGGTACTTTAGTTTAAAAGTAACGGAAATTAAATAAAAGAAAAATAAATTAGAGAAAATTTATCAATATGTGGTGAACTTATAATTTGAAATGAAGTATACACTTAAATCCGCTAGGAACCGTAACAGTTATAAGAGTCATTTAAAAAAAAAATACTTTTTAATAGTCTTGTTGAGTTTTACGTATTGCTCAGAAAATAAGGATTATTTTTTAGCTTTATTTTTGCTTAAAAAACAAAAGTTATAAGTTTTATTTAAAAAAAAATTTCTTATTTATTGCTCATAAAATATTAGTTATTTTTTTAGTAGTTATTATTTGAGTTTTTTTTGTGCTTAGAAAATATTCGTATTATGTGCTGTGCAACAAAGTCAAATTTTTCGTTGCGCATATAATTTTCTGTTCAACAGAATTTTTTTTATGGTATCGTAGTGAATGAACGTCATAATAAAAATCCTTGTGATCAGCTCTTTCGACCTCAGTCGAAAAAAGAGTGCAACTTATAATACGGGCCTAAGACTCAGAATATAATTATTACAATAGAGTTTTTTAACTCATACAAATAAAAAAAATTAATTCGACTAAGATTTGTTCATGTAACAAAGATTTTGTTGGTGTACTCCTTAGGCAGGGATCAGTTAACTTTCGCAATTAATTTTATAATTGAAATTTAAAAAATTATCATTATTTGCGATCCCTCTTTTCGGCCAAAATCTCTTAAGAGGTTATAATGTCAATAAAGTAAGTAAGTTTAACTATCACTGCCAATATAAGAAATGTCTGGGGTTACATATGTATATAAGAAAATTTTATATACATCCATTTTTTCTAGATGACGTTTACTTACTCGTACACAATAATCAGTTGATACAATTAGATTTTATAAAAGTTATAGATTACTACGACTCCAATGATTAATCGCTGTCATCCATAAAGCGTGCCCTTTTGTTTGTTGTATTACTGTTTACGATTTCAGGAAGATTTAAAACTCGGCCTGCTACAGTAATATTTTTAAACACCAATATATCCTTTGCTATTTGTCTTAATATTTTGATAAAAAAAAGAAACATCCCCACCGTTTTCTATGCTACAATTCTCACTATCTCACACTCATAACGCACATAATAAACATTAAAATATATACATATACATATATACACTTTGTAAATAGGATTTGAATTTGAACGTTTCACATCCAACTTATACTACGTTTTATTTTATTGCTCGATAGAAAACTGGTCGATGGAATGCCATGCATGTTCGTATAGCGTGGGAGATTTACTATAACCAAAATAAACAAAATCCTGACAAATTGGCTAATACCCAGGCCGGTATGCCTGGCGCATCACCAGTGGGAGGAGGATCACAAAGTGGCGCTCCTTCGTCTTTGAATGCGACTGGCGGCAGTGTTGGAGCCCCGCCATCTGCATCGGTAACGCTTAGCGGTCTCAAAACTTCACCAGCGCTTTCATTGAGCTCCGCACCACCGCACATGCTCCATCGACCGGGTGAGTTACCACCTGGCGCAATGGCAGCCTATGCTGGTGCTTTGCCGGGTCGTTCGCCATTCGAAACATCGCCGCTATCGACGAGTTTCATTGGAGCACCACCCAGTCATATTGGTAATTTTAATAAGGCTAAAAAAGCGGACGTGCAGTACATCTAATGAAATCGTTTTGTTTTATTATTTATATTCTAGGCACAGCAGTTTCGCCATTCGGTCGTTACGCTGCACCATTTGGATTTGGCTTATCACACTTCGGCTGCGACACGTGGCGACCGTAAGTAATCTTCAAGCGTAAAATTATCTATGGTTTTTGCGGTTATTTGAAATGTATATTGCATGCATTTACTTTTATCGTAGGTTACAACGTGCTGTGGCATATCATCCCGCTGCTACAAGTACTCCCATGTGGCCACTCAAACCTGACCCCGCACTGGATAATGCGCGCCGCGAAGCCGAGGAACGTGAAAGAGAGCGTGAAATGCGTGAGCGAGAGCAACGTGAACGTGACCGACAACGTCGCGAACGCGAAGAACGTGAACGCAAAGAAAAAGAAGAGAAAATTAAACGTGAACAACAGGAACGTGAACGTGAACGAGAGCGTGAGCGTGAAAGAAAGGAACGTGAACGACGTGAAATAGAACGTAGGGAATTGGAGCGTGAACGGATGCTACAGCAACAGCGTATTAACGAGAATAACAAACTGTCTCAGGCTGCCGCTGCTGCTGCTGCAATGAATACAACGCGAGATCGTTCGCCGCATCGCAACATCAATGATCCGCTGGGCGGGCCCAGCGGTGGTGAGATACGTATAAAGGAAGAACACCCGCGCACTAAAGAAGAACAAGATGCAATGATTATGCGTGCCTCAGCAGTTGCAGGCGCGGCAGCCGATCAACGTTACCATCAATCGATCGCTGTAGCCCAAGCAAGCGCGGCGGCAGCCGCACATCATGCATCTTTTATGGCCGGACGGCATGGACCACACGCAGTCGGACCGCCACCACCACCCCATCTCGCCCGCACAATGATGCCACCCACATTAGGTGGCCCACCAATGACACACTTCGGACCGCCTGGCCCACCCGGCTGGGCAATGGATCCCTATCGTGATCCATACGCTCCAATGCTGCGCTATAATATAATGGAAGCATTGCGACATGAAGAGGAACGACACAAAGTGGCCCTAAGTATGTATGCGGCGCAGTCGGCAGCTCACCTACGAGGCAAAGAACCCAGTCCCATACCGCCTCCATCAGTGGGCGGACCCTTAGGGCCACCACCACCGCCACCACATCATCGTATGCAACAGTCGCCACACCACCAACAGTCGCCACACCATCAACAGTCGCCACACCATCAACAGTCGCCTCATCATCAACAGTCGCCACACCATCAACAGTCACCACACCATCAACAGTCACCACACCATCAGCAGTCACCACATCACCAACAGTCTGCAGCTGGGCCACCACCGCCTACGATCATAGGTAAACCCCAAACACTTGGAGGAATGCCACACCCGATTGCCGTAGATTCGCATCATCCTACAAAGAAAGAGGATCCCAGTGGAGTTGGTGGTATGCAAACAACATCTTCGCCAGCAGCGCAAGGCCGATGATAAATAACAACAACCAATTTCCATGAAGTGTAGTTGGCCAACGGTTAAAGAACCGTGTATGAAAAATTTGCTAATTTTTTTTAATGTGTGTTTTGTGCAAACTTTATCGCTTTAGCTACTGTTTTTCGTTTTATTGTTGGTTATATTCTAATATGTAGAAGCATGTATGTATAAAGCAAATTTGGGTACATACACAAAGTATATATGCAATATTTATTCAAAAGTAGTATGTACAATGTATTAACAATGAAAATAATGCAAGTAGCGCGCGTATGCAGCAGAGAGGAGGATCAGCAATTATAAAGACTTTAATATCTTTCTTAATAAGGGCGATGTTCTACGAACCTCATCGTAGGCTCGTGCAATTGTATAATATTTTAATTTTATTGTATAAAATATTTAAAAACAAAAAACAAAAACAAACCCCTATAACTGATGGTATGTACATGGAAAAAAATTGAAGAATAAAATATATTAACTTGGTCACATACATACATACATAATTTATACAAAATCGCAGACTCGAACTTATGCATACTCGATAAAACTTAGCGGTAAATACAACGTAAAAAAACTTCAAAAATAAAAATTACGAACATAAGACACCATGTAAGATATAGACGACCTGTCAAATTGATTTGTTTACAATTGGACGGACATTATATATACATATATACAAAAACAAACATACATATACATACATTTGTACGTATAGAGACACATACTATGTGCATGCTAAAAAAAACTTTCAAAAGAAGAAAAAACGGGAAACCAGTTAGTTTGTAATTGTATTAAAATTGGTAGTGTATATGTAGGTTTATATACATTCATATACATATATTATAAATAAATGCATAATAAAATCTAATTAGTACGTACATCGTGAGCACACACTCCTCCCTGTGTATCCCTACCGCATCCCCTAATTAAAAAAAAAGAAAAAAAAAAATCTGCTATCTCCCTATATATGTATGTCCATACCTGCATCAAAAACAAAGTATATACATATATACACACATAAATATTTAGAGCATTTGTATTATTTGTATAATGATGGTATAAAGCAACAAATTATATATTAAATTTATAATTATAAAATTATTACAATTAAGTAGCTTTACATTATTTATAAAAAAATTTAAAATAAAATAAAAATTAAGAGGGAAGTGAATAAGTAAGATAAATACACGCAAAACGAGAAATAAAAAAAATAAATAAAATAAAAGTGAACTAATTTGCATATTATGTAATGTAATAAACGGAAATAAATTAAAGATAGAAACAATGCTAAAATATTAAAAAAAAGCGTAGTTTTATTTTCGTATAAAAGTGGCAATGTTTATTTTGGCAGTGTTATAGACAAAACTCGTGAGGTCCACAATAGTATCTTTCACACAGACAGATAGTTCAAACGTAATGCAAATTAACTCTATTCGTCCATCAAGTTGCTGCTTGCGCGAGATTTATGAACCAAATATACATAAGTAAGTCGCAGATGATGGCCTAACAAATTGTAGATGTTCCATAAAAAAGTGAATATTTTTAATAGATCATACGCCGTTTATTGAAAATGTTTATTAATTATACTACACAACAAAAAAAAAGCCCCATAACGGTCTCCGGTAGAAGGGATTAAACAGAAAAAAAGTATAGGAGAGTCTACACCAACACCAAACTGTTACGCTTTACAAAAATCAACCACAAAAAAATAGACACTGAAGAAAATGATTATAAAAGGTTCCTTATAAATTTTTTTAAATTTAATATAATAAATGTACACCAGTTGGATACTCATGAAAATCTGTTGAGCAGTTCCGGAGATTTGTGAGTTCAAACGGGCAAAAATGCAACCAAAAAATGGATGAAATGTATTCTACTTATATGCCATTCCCTGCCTCATCTTCCGTCACTTTTTTTAAATAAATTCTCAGTGTATAAATGCGACATCTACAGTTTGATTATAATATTGATAAACTGTAGTTGCTTGTAAAATACCGTTATAAAAGCGTTGGTGGGTGTGGTTTCGTCCGAGTTCTACAATTTTCGAAGTTATACTTATTGACTTGAAATGCAAAGTGTTACTTAGAAGCGTACTACCAAGTTCATTTTCCATTACATATTTTAATTTCTTCATATTTCTCTTTTATTAAATTCTTCGTTACGAATTTGAGCTAGGTTGCTACATTAACTATTAAAAATTAGTCTTATATGAGATACACGCAAGGTTTTGTTCCGATTTCTATAATCTTCGGAATTATGCTTTCTGAATTGAGCAGCAAAATGTGTGCCATCATCATTTCCCAAAATCAAATTCTGTATACCTATAAAAAAAACGGTTTAAATGCAACGCAAAAATATTTAACGCAAAATTCTACTCCCTCTGAGTTTGATTTTGACGTAAAGTGTTATTAAAGTACACATTTTTGGAATTTATTACTTTAATTTGGGTTGTTCGAATATTATTCCAATTAAATATGTCGAGCAGCAAAATCCTGCGAAATTGTTACTTATTCCCTCTCAAAGAAAGTTTCACCTACGTGAATGAATTCAAAACTGTAAAATAGAAGAGGTAGCAAATCTGAGCACAAGGTGTTATTCGGATACAGTTCACCGACTTAATTAATAATTACTTATTTATTGTAAGTTTAATTAGCTTAATTTTATATTTCAAATTCTCAGAGCTTAACATACAAATTCACAAAAATTAAAAAAAAACCATTAAAATGCTTATACGCAAGATAATTGTAAAAAATGTCATTTGTTGAAACATTTCAAATCAATTTTATTCTCATAAAGGAAAAGTGGATTTTTAATAAAGAACCGAATAGAACAAAATTCTAGCAAGTGACCAAAATAATAGGTAATTTTAAAAGTTTACCAATATTATAATTTTATTATTATAGTTTTTTAGCCTTTCACAATTAACAAATGCGTGTTTTCAAACAAAGAACGTAGATTACAAAGATGTTTCATCCCATCCTACCGTTCCCCCAACAGAAGATCTCCTCCAATTCACCATACAGGAAATAATTTAACTTTTGCTGATTGACATTACCATCGGTTTAGATCCAATTGGCTTCAGTGTGTGCTGGATGGCATGACAGTTCTTGCCACAGGAAACGAAACGCCATGCAACTTCTTCGTAATCTAAATTCTTTGTTTCAAAACATTTATTGTCGAATCCCTATTGATCTTTTCGCTTTCCTGACAAATTTACAAAACAAACGCATTTCATCTGGCATGCACTTAAATCCGATAGTAGCAATAGTCGTAAAGCATCGATGGCTATGGTAGATATCGATAGTATCAGTGATATTTTTCCATCCATACTAGATGCAGTCATTGCCATATGTCATCTTTGGCAATATATTGAGAATATATTTGCGTCTTTAATTCGGTCAAAATAATAAGCAATTTGTTATAAAAATGGCCAATTTCATGCAAAAGAGTGTTGTAAACTACGCTTGTACTTGTGGCTTAGTGAATCCAATCACGAAACTATTTTTCTGTCGACACTGCTTGAAGCTGAGGTGTGGTTTTTGTGTCTGCCACGAAGTGAGTAATTTTGTGCCCATTTATGTAGGCTTGACTACTAGTCCTCCCTGAAACTTCTGTATTTGCTCTAGGTTGACTCACATTTCTGTTCCAATTGCCTGGAAAATATTCCCTCATCGGAGGCAAAGCACAAAAAGAATTGTTGCACCAATTGCTTTAATTGTCCTTGTTGTCAACATACCTTATCCGCACGAGCTACCATGGTTGTGGTGCCGAAGTAAGAGTACAAGTTTCTACGTTTACTTAAATATTTACTAAGCTTCGAGTTTTTATATTTAGAAAGTCTGATGAACCTCCCAAAGAGGGCGAAGGAGATGGCACAAAGGTCGTAACGAAAAAAATGTATTATCTCTCGTGCTTGGGATGCCGTTGGACGTCGCGTGATGTGGGAATACCTGATCAAACTGTTGGTAAGTGTCAAATAAATACAAACTTTGCTGAATGATTCGTTGGCACATTTCGATATTTTTTCAGCGACCGGTGCATGGCCGGAGTGTGAATGTTCTTATCAGACACGCTTTAATGCGTTATTGGAATACTATCAGGCTGTTGTGTTGCAAGACAAACAGGAAAAACAGGAATATTTAAAGCGTAAAGCACCGAAGGCACATAAATTTCCTAGTCTGACCGTAAGTAAAACAAGCTCATCAAACGTAAATTATAACAAAAACTGTTTAAAATACTATAATACTATTTTAAATTGTTTGTTTAAGGATCGCACTGGTTTGACGGTTTCGATGATACGCCGCCAAATCGGCTGGCCCGATAAAAATACTCAAAAAGCAAAACCGGTTAATATCACACCATCAGTTGCCACTGATGAACTGGATGAGCTACCAGCGGACTTGTTCTCACAGCCGATAAATCTAAGAAATGGTAAACAAACAAAAAATTGCTTTAATTTCTACAAATTCTAGATTAGTATAATTTAATTCTATGTAGTCAGTAACATTAAGCAACGTCATGGACAACCGTCCGATCAACCATTCACTATCAACAAACTTTATCCACAACGTAGAATTCTTTGGATTAAACGTTCGTTGCGGTGTCGCCAGTGCGAGCATAATGTCATTAAGCCCGAGTATCATCCCACATCGGTGAAATATCGTATACAACTATTTGCTAATTATCATGTGCCTGACGTATTGCTCGTTAGCAGTGAGCAGTTGTTGTATGCCGGAAAATCCAGTTCAATCATACTTAAATTATCTAATCCAACTATGCATGATATGTCGATTAAAATTAAAGAATTACCAACACATGCAGAGGAGCTGGAAATGATTGAAGAATTTAAGCTTGCGTGTAAAGTAAAGGAAACCACAGCAACAAGTGCGGCTGCTGAATCATTGAAATCCATAACTAGTACACAATCGCTCACCAGCGCAACACTTTCCCGACAAACTTCGCTCATCGAAGATCCACGTATAGCGCTGCAAAAAGCCAACACCAAATTAGACAATGACGAGATAGAATTTGTACTCAATCAACGTGACGATTCTACCGAATTCGACGAAGATGTACAAACGCCTCGTGAGGAGCCAGAGTAATTGAACCCCCGCTAAAGAATAATGCGCTATACTAAGTGAATAATTAAATTACTTTTTTTTTGCAGATTCATAATTTGGCGCAAATCGAATAAGGCATCGATAAGTTTGAAGTTCACCACGGATGAATCGTTGAAGGCGGGCGATCAAGTTAAAGTCGGTTTCACAATGGAGTACACTTACGTAAATACAGTGACTCATACACCCACTTCACATACGTTGAATGCACGGGTGTTTGTCGATGTTGGAGAAATTGTCACAGCTTAAAACAAGTTTGAAAATCGAGGAAATTATGTAATTTGAATAACGAATATGCGTGTTCTCGCTACTTGAGCCTTGATGAGTGGAATAATTGTCATATACTCTATAGCTATTTAACCCCAATTATCTAGCATTTAAGTTTGCAAAATAAAGTATAAAATACAAGCTTTGCAGATTGCTTCAACTTTGTCACATCGTCAAAATTTAGATGTTTGTGTGCTTGCTGCATAATGCAAATAAATTTATCTTTGTTAAAATAGTTAAGAAGAAAAAAACATCTTTGTACCTAAAGGCACGTGCTAGAGGTAAAACTTCTTTGCCGATTCCATAAAGAGATATAATATAGGGAATGTGAGAAATGCTGTACCCAAAAAAAAAAAATTGATATCAAACAGTTGGTTATTTATGTTTATTGAACTATTTTTAACAATTATTTATAAAAATATAGCCGATTCCATAATATGAACAATATAAATAAAAATTTTAAACTTTTTAGAAAATGTATATAATTCAACAAATTTTAATGGCCATCAAAATTTTAATGTATGTAGTCTTGTAGCCCATTCAATTTTGGTATAACAAAGAACAAATTTCAAGGCACTAAAACTTCGCGTTGATTTTTGATGTTGTTGCAGCAGAAGACATTCCCCACTAAACTTATGGAGAATGATTTGGTGAAATGACAGTCCAAGGATATAAATTATGGAGGAGCCTACCCGGTGTTGTGCCAGCAAAACAAATTATGAAAAATCCTCGAAAATTTTCAATTCAAACTTGCATACTTTAAAACTAAAAAAAATTCAGATTAAAAAGTTGGAAATTTTGATGGTAATTTTTCGATTTTTTATACATTTTCTATAAACTGAAACACTTATATTATATTTAGCTATATTTTTTTTATAAAAAAAATATTTTATAAAAAGAAATTTTTGAAATAATTTAATAAACAACACCGTATGCACCAATTTTCGTTTCTACTCGTTCAGAACTACATAGTTTAGGACCATATAGTCCAAAACGAGTAGCAAACCAGTCCTGAACTAGACCTAAATAGGGATACGAATTTCGATACGATACGATACTATTCGATACCTATATTTTTTACTAGATACTTTTAAATCGATATTTTTTTGAATCGAGTTTTTGAACCCCAGTATCATTTCGAATTACCAAAGAAGAAATGTGTACAGAACACTTTTGGGACAAGAAAATCTGTCGGTATAAAAACCAATTGTTTTTCAAATTAATTTAAGTGAGGTATGCCTGTGCTGAACACAAGTGGCAAATTCGTAAAAAGAAAATGATGTACCTGAATGGCCATTAATTTTTCAAAACTGGAATCCTCAAATACTATATGGTGAACTAACGACCGAATTGGGACTTGTGCAAACAGAAAAAGCCGATAGCATTTAATACGAAATTGTGATTGAACTTGATTTTTAATTCTGTATCAATATTTTAGTTATCGAGTCTTTTGATACTTTCGGTCCGATATCATGTACCTAGTCCTAAAGCAATCCCCAACCGCTTTCAAACTAGTCGCATACCATTATTTATTTCTAAACTAGTCACGTAATGTCCTGAACAAGTCACGAACTGATCCCAAACTAATGTCGAAATTGTCCCACGGTTCATATGCAATGTACATTCTTAAGTTTTCTTTCGAAAATGCCGCGAAATGATGAAAGCAAGGGCGAAATGTGGGACATCATGAGATTCAGTCATAATTGTGTTTGCATTTTGCATAAAACCTTGACCCAAACGATAATTTGTTCTTATTGGACTTCTAATATTTATTATATAGTTTTATTGCTTTGTGTGCTTTGATTTATCTCACAAAAGCGTCGTGTCGCGACGTTAAAAAATCACTCTGCCGCCAAAGAAGTTCTACTTCAAAAAAGTATACATATATTTTTTCACTTTTCCCCTTTTAAAAAATATCAATTGACGGTATATACACGCTACTATATCATTTAAATTGATTTATTTCAAATTTTTCAATTACAATATTTATACTTTTCTAATAATAGACAGTCCCAATTAACTTTGCTATATGCGTTTTAACATAGTACAATATTTCCTGCCATTTCCATTGGTGGATTCTTCCGTTTTGTAATATTTAGCGGTTAGCAAAGCGGATATAAATAGAACAAGTACAATTGGATATTATAACGTTTTTCTCACTTTAATTGCAAAAATATCATATTCTTAAATTAAAGAGCCATTTTTCGTCCTTCTATAGAAATCTCGACAGCACGTCTTGACGACTTCAACCGTTTTGCGTCCAAAAATTTTTTCATGTGTTTTTCAAATCGATTTGGTTTACGTTTCGTCGACTGCAAACAAAATTTAAAAAAAATTCAATCATATTCAATATATATTTTATTTGAATGACGTGACATACAGTTGAAATTTCTCCTTCTACGGTTGATTTTGGGCGTACAACATAGTCTTTGTTCGATGGCTGCGGCACACGTGCGCGTGCAACCCAACCTTTATCACCAGGTCTTAATGGAGCTTCATCAGATTTTGTAAACGCAGAATTTAAACCTTTCTTTTTGTTTGAGGATGTCGTTGGTTGGGGTTCGGGAGATTTCTGGCGTTGTGGCATCTGTGCTAAATCTCGCTCTTGGCGTTCTTCCTTCGACATAGCCTTAAAATCGCAGCTCAAATTGAAAATCGGTCGTGCCCATTCAGAAATTAAACGACCCGCTCGCTCGCGATTAGATTTTGTTTCTTGTGGATGTTTATATAAATACATTACAGCCTTTCCAATACCCGATTGTTTTAAGTAACCTTTGTCAATAGTTGGGAACTAAATATTTAAAATTATAATAATAATAATAATATCAATATGATAAGATATGCATAGTGATATAGAACTTACATCTGTAAGTAACCTTAAAATGTGATCGCGTATTTGCACACATGGCAAACTTCTGTTTGGTAATGGTGCTAGCCAATCTGTGAGCACGTTCAAGATATTATGTTCCATAAATGCTAATTGTAAATCTTTTTTAATCAGCTGTGACATGACCATTTTAAGCATTGAAATTTTTTTCGTTGCCGGTCTACCTTCCATATTCAGTTGGCGATCCTCATCAGCGGCATTTTTCATACCTACGATTAGCTGATCAATTAGGTCGTCATTATCGTTTATCAAGCTTATATCTCGTTTTCGACGACGTATGCGTTTTTCCTCTTTTTTACGTAGCAACATGGCATCGAAGTCTGATAAAAAGTTATCATTTCTAAAAAAAGAAAAATAGAAATATACAAATGCAAAACATTTAATATTTTTTTTAGCGGTATGCATGAATGTTACGTTTAAATAATTAACTTACTCTCTGCCACCGTCAATCGGAATATTTTCATCATCGGAACTATCAACAATTTTTTTCTGTTCAGACTCGCCTTCATTTGTCTCTTTTGGTTCTTCATCTTTTTCCTCTTCCTCTTCGTTATCGGTGTCCGTAATTTTTGCTCTTTTATTTACCGTTGAAGGACCCTCATCTTACAATATAGAAGAGTGTGATTAAAACTAAATAAAATTTGAAAAAGCGGAAATGCTCACCTTCCGAATCGCTTAAGATATTTCTCTTTCTGCCTTTTTTAACTGTTGGTGAATGAGAACCGCTTTTGGATCGAGACCGTGAACGTGATATGGAACGACTACCGGATCGCGACTTTCGTGCCACAGAGCGAGATCGTGATCTAGATTTGGATTTTGAGCGGCTGCGACTACGGCTTCGGCTTCGGCTTCGGCTACTTCTACTCCCAGATCGACTTCGAGATCTAGCTGAACCGCTGTGTGAACGTCGCGATCCACTTCGCGATCGTCTGGATCTACTACGAGACCGGCTAGATCCACTGCGAGAACGTGCTGAACCACTGCGGGAATGGCTGGAGCCACTTCGCGAACGTCTAGAACCACTTCGGGACCGTCTGGAGCCACTGCGGGAACGCCTAGAACCACTGCGAGAACGACTAGAACTACTACGCGAACCAGTTCGCGAACGTGCAGATCCACTACGAGAGCGTTGGGAGCCACTTCGCGAACGCCTGGAACCGCTTCTTGAACGTCTTGATCCGCTCTTTGAACGCCTTGATCTACTTCTTGAGCGTATTGATCCACTTCTTGAACGCCTTGATCCACTTCTTGAACGATTCGATCCACTTCTTGAACGCTGTGAACCGCTCCTTGAGCGTCTTGATCCACTTCTTGAATGCCTTGATCCACTTTTCGATTGTTTCGATCGACTTGGTGAACGCCTTGATGTACTTTTTGAGCGTTTTTCTGAACTTCGCGAGCGCCTGTCACCACTTTTGGAGTGAGCAGAGCCACTGCGCGAACGTTGCGATCCACTCCGTGATCTTCTTGATACACTTCGTGAGCGAACCGAAACACTGCGTGACCTGGAACGTTCAGTAGTTTCATCGCCTCCATCTTTCTTTTTTGATGTTACGATTTTTTTTCCAATAGCTTCTTCAGATGCAACACCTACACTGCGACTGCGACTTCGGCTACTCCTATTGTTTTCTTTACTTATGTCAGCGACTTGCAGTTCTCCATTTTGACTACTACTACGACTACGGCTTTTAGATCGAATGCTTGCATTCTCAATGAGATTTTCCTTGTCTATCTCTTCTGCTGTAGGATCAGCTTTTGATGGTGATGTTGTAGATTGAGGACTTTGCGAACGTGACTTTGATCGAGATTTCCTTGAGTTTTCCACTGTTTTTTCAATATCTACACCTGGGCTTTCACAGATTTCACGATTACTTGGTTCCTCTTGTCTTTCCTCGCTTGTTTTTTTTTGGCAAGTGTCTTCGCCACCATTTTCCTGAGTTACCACATCTTTATCAGCTTCAGTCTCTAGCGGCTTTTCCGCTATTGCTGCCGTGGAATCTGGTGAGCTAGTAATACCTTTTTCATGTGCAGATTCATCACAAACTTCAAAAAAAAAAAATAAGGAATTCATTGAAATGCGTAAAACTTTTTGCACAATAGAACATAACCTCACTTTATACCTGTATTTTCTACGATTTTTCTTACCGTTTTCTGTATTTTCCATGCTTTCGGAATTTTCTTCACAGGCTATATACCGACTAAAACGGCTTCAGCCTAAAATATTTTAATTCGATCCCAGTAAAAATACTGTATTTTCTGCGAATTTCGGTTCGTGAAATTGACGCTTTTTGACACAAACAATCCCTTATAAAATTACTGTTAGGAATGGGTATACGCCGATGAAATAATCGATAAAAATGCATAGCATGTTCTATAGCAATACACCTCAGCTCATGGCATGCAATAATAAGAAAATCAGCAAATTCAGAAATTTAATGCTCGATGTGTTATTTCACATAAACACTTTCAATGAAGATAATCTCCCACTCTTTAATTTTTATGCACTTGTCTAGAGCTAGTCAAAATACAACATTTTCTGGCTTTCCACGCATTACCAATTTAATGAGCGGTTCACACTAGCGATTTGTTGTGTTTGGTGACATATAAATCCATTAAGTAGTTACAAATACAATAAACAAAAATAATAAAATATCAACAACGTCAAATACATAAATCTAAATTTAATCCAATCATATTTCTTTATTTTTTTGTTGAACAAATATACTAAACTTTGATTTTGGATATTTATTGACAGAACATTGTATATAGACATACTATATGTATTTACATATGTGTGTAGGCATATAAGTTTCTTGTATAAATTCCGAAGCATGGCATCGCCGTCAGATGCACGCAATTGTAGTGAGTTTGGAATTTTCTTGTTTTGTCGCTAAATTAACAAAAAAATAATAATACAAAATTGCATTGGAAAATATCTTCTCACGATGAGTTATCGTGGTATTCCAGCCGGCTATGAGGACGATGAAGATTGGCTTAGTCTCTCAGACATGGTACAAAAAATCACTGTTGTGCCAGACATCACAATCGGTGCAGGTCTAAATAATGAAAACTTTGACCACAGCCTCAGCGCCGACGTCGGCAACTGGTTTTGTAACTACAAGGAGCAATGGAATTCCTGTAAGTCACCTTCGACAGAGATTTTCACAGTTTTACTATACAAATATATTACCAGAAAAAAAAATAAACCGTATATTTCTTTTGTCCAGACAAACGCACTCCGTCTGCACAGCATAATCTCAAATTTATGCTTATGAAAGATGTGGATCCTCTGCTGTTAGCCTTAAAATTATTTGCAAATAGTCCAGGTTGTAATAACTTAAAAAATAAAAACCTGGCACCATTTAGTAAGTTTAATATATTTCCTTTATATTTTGAACAAATTCTAATGAATGCACTTACTTATATAGTACTGGAAACCATTAATGAGCTCCATATACAATATCCTGAGATATCTGCTAAATGCACAGACAACACGCGTATGGTCGCTTTCAATTTTGTGAAGACTTGCGGTATAGTGTCGCTTTATAAGGCTGTGATGTCCACCTATGAATTGAATAAAATACGAGAACTATTGGTGCCTAAAATAAAAGAATTAATAACACAGGGACACTTTAAAGATGTAAGCATAACTAATACACAAAGTTTTGGTTTTTTTTTCAAAGGATACAATTTGAATATTTTTACAGGCCGCTCATTGGACGATGCACTTGGAAGTTGCTAATCTTTTTGGTATTTTTGATATGATATTTCCATTAATTTTACAAGACAAAGTTTCACTGGCGGAGGAGTATCTTAATGTTGCCAAGGAATTGGCATTGCCTACAGTGCAATTTCTCGATTCCTTACTGGATAAAAAAAAGACTGTCTTTGAACACTGTGATGAAATATTAACGTAAGTATTGTTAAAGCATATATCTATATAAATTACTAATTTGCTTAATAGAAATTACAAGTACAAAGATGTCAAGCATAATGTGTTAAGCTATCGGCCAATGTCCAAATTAGTCACACGTCTGGCGAAGAAATACAAGATTGATGCTCAACATACGCCTAATCTTAATTTTACAAAGGCTTGTTCATATATGCATTATCTATGGCATAAATACCGAGATGGTGGCATGAGTTGCGATGCTTGGCGTGAATTGGCTCGTGATGCTGCCAATACGATACCATTACAAATGGATTTAATAGAAAATGTAGCGGCATATGGTGATTATGAAGAGACGAGTTTTTGGATTAAATATTTTAATATACCACTGGATGAGTGTCCCAATGGTGTACGAGAGTATTTACAACAAAATCCATCTTTAGCGGAAACTGATGAAGCTCCCATACACAATACCAGCAATGAATCATCCAATTCCGCTAATAGTGGTGGTGGTGGTGGTGGTGGTGGTGGCGCAATGAACAAATGTAAACGTTCAAATTCGTTCATAGCAAATCGTTATCTAACATTAAATCTACCATTCGATTGTGTGATAATCATCGATGATCGTGTGAAATTTCTTGATATGTTGGATTATTTGGAAAATCAATTGTTGATCGCATTCGATTCTGAGTGGAAACCAACGGTTTGCAATGAAAATGTTATTTCACTCTTACAAATAGCTACTATGGATCGCGTTTATCTATTAGATTGCTTATCGTCACACCTTTCCGATGAGATGTGGCAACAGCTTGGACGTAGAGTTTTTAATAATTTAGAGATTTTGAAAATAGGTTTCTCCTTACATCAAGATTTGCGTATGCTGCACAAATCATTGCCATTGCAATTAAATCTCAACACAAAAACATGCTATTTGGATTTGCGCGAATTATGGCGACGTTTGAAGTATTTGCAAATTGTCAAATTTCCGTATGAGTGTGGCTTCAATTCGGGTGAAAGTCTATGTACTCTGACTGAAATCTGTTTGGGTAAAAAGTTAGATAAATCAAATCAATGTTCGAATTGGGCTAATCGACCGCTGCGTCACGACCAAATCGTCTACGCGGGTGAGTAGTAGTAAGAATAATATTAAAAATTATCTATTTAAAAATTATATTTAAAAAAGTATATATGTACATACATATGTATAAATATTAAAAAAAAATTCATTGGTCTGTCGCTTATTTGTAGCACTGGATGCGCATTGTTTGTTGCAAGTCTATCAAGTGGTTTCAGAAATTCTTATACGCATGGGTTTGGATGTTGACGAAGTTGTCGATGAGGTTACAACTGGTAAAACTGGCTACTTATTTCGCATGAAACGCACCATTACCGAGCAGACTGATGATCGTAATTTGGCTGTGCCAGTCAAAACGAATATACCAAGAATAACTGCAGTGAGTGCGAAATGCGAAAACGATGGGTAAGTGCACTTGTACTTGCATGCAGAAAAAAAAACAAAAAATTTTATACTCATATTAAATTCATTTGCAGAATTCGTATAAAATTTATATGCGATAGTATGCTTTTTGGTCTATCGAAAGAGCTTCGTAAATTGGGTATTGATTGTGTCGAAATTGCCAAAAACAGTTTGGGTCATTACATTGATATAGCTAAAAGAGAAAATCGCTATATACTTACACGGGATTCACGCTATCAATTGTTCGTTCAAGCATTGCCACCAGAACAATGCTTACAAATCCCCACTGATTCCAGCGTGGAACAAGTATTAAATATACTTCGCTTGATGGACATAAAAGTGTATGAAAGTAATCTCTTTACACGTTGTTTGAACTGTAACAGCAATGAATTTATATTGGCACTGAGACATGAGATGCAAGTAATGCGTTTTGGGCAGGTGCTAGATGAGATGAAAGACGAGAGTAGAAGAAATACGAGTCCATATGAAAAAACTTTTCAACTATGTGCGTATTATAATTTTTATTTAAAATATATTACTAAAAAATTTCATTTCAAAACTTTCTCTATCTCACTACAGTAACTGCTAGCAATCATATTTTAAAATCAAAAACGACTTATCGTGGCAGGCCTATCAAGTTAAATCGTATTAAGTCGCACATATTACGATCGAAGGAACATTTTTATATATGTGATGTGAGTGGTTGTTTGTTTTTTCGAATTAATAAAATGATTTTTATATTATATTTTTTTATATATGTACATATATTAATCCATTTACAGAACTGTGGTATTTGTACATGGGATGGCGCTCATTCTCTAAACAGCAGTATAATGGAGGTTATTATCTATGACGATTCCGAAACTGCTGCTGCTATTTCTACTGGATATTAAGCGCAGATTATGACAAACAAATTATAGCGACTGATCTTTTTACATTGAGTCGTACTAAGTTAACACTCTGTATGCATATTATATACATTGTTTTTTTTTTTAACTTCACAGACATGTAGGCACATCTTTTTATATAGCTCTATATGCAAGAATGTATAACTTTGTATTTTTCGAATGAATGATATCCATATTTCGTTTTAGTTTTCAAAATATACATACATGAGCGCATATGTATACATACTTACCATTTGTTTGTATGTACATATGTATATCCAATATATTTGTAAATTAGTACAAATTCAACAATATTACAAATGAGAAAAGTACATTGAAGTGAATTAAGAGTACATGAAAGAAACGAAATACAAATTAAATTATGCATATGTGTGTTTGTATACTTACATATACATACATATGTACACACATACATACATACAATTAATCTAGTAGTAGCAATTAAAAAGGATATATTAGTGTAGTGTGAAAATCTCAATACAAATATGACATACTCGGATGTTTATGTGTGTCTGTAATAAATGAATTTAATAAAAATGTATGCTAGATAAAGTGTCATAGTCGTATTTACTTTGGTTAATGTTTGTTGTGTTTATCGAAACTATGGCATAAATATTGGTTATGGCCAGTTTCTTATTCATAGCTCACATTTTTCTTGAAACACAGCAAAACAGGATAAAAAACATTAACCAGCAAAACTCATAACAAAAACAAAACTAAAAACTAAAGTAAATAATAAATTAAAACTTAAATAACGAAAAATAAACTCTTTCGCCAAATAAATATTTTAAAATGTAAAATTTCATTCGCGTCATTAGAGTGATTTTTCTAGGTTGCGACACAATGCGTCACGACACGACACTTTTGCGAGGCAAAATAAACACATTTCGGAATCAGGATCGTTTTCGGAAGAGGTTGGGACCATTTCTGGATTATAATAGTCCTGCCATTTCAAGAAGAGTTTGGGACTAGTTCATGATCATTCCGGAATCATTTCTTGACCAGTTTGCGATGAGTTCGGGACAAGTGCAGGTCCATTTCGAGACTGCTTCCTAAATTCACGGGATGAGAGTTGGGGGAAATGGTGATTGCCTCTCGCTGAGTGATGTTTAAACCTGTCTGATTCGGCTTACTCAATGCAATTGCGCTGCAAAAAATTATTTGGGATTTCCGAGCGCCAGGGAAAATGGAGACTTTAATTAACGTGGTTTTTTATAATATTTTCTTCAATTACAATAAAAAGAAAATAACGTTACCGAAGGTAGTTAGAGCCACAACAACATCAACCACAACAACAACAACAAGAGCAGAGTAATCATGCAACAAACAAACATTGCCCATATAATTATGAGGAATGTAGCTGAAATGCCAGTCTTTGGGCGGATATAAATCCACGTAGTTCCGGTACCGTAGAACCGACTGTCATGGGAACCTTTTTTGCTGTTACAACAACAACAACTGCGCTATAATTTCTGCGTATCTGAATTACCTGGTTTTATTCCCGGCCAACTCTTGTCCTGTTTAGATCGGCGGAATCCATCATTGGCTGGTAATCATTGGGGCAACACCTTTCAGCAGCATAACTCTAAATACTTATGTATAGGCCAGGCGTTGAGTCTAGCTCTGGTCAAAAATAATATTTTTGCTTCGTTTGCCAAAGTATTAGGTGTAATTCTTGCAACGGATGTAGCCATATTAAGATTGTTATGTGGCGCCTTGGTGCAAGGTATGCTAGAGCATCAATCGCCACACGACCTCGCCAGGCAAACGTATTCCACGTAATGAGTGCCTTTACAAGGCACCACCAAGGGACTTACACGGTTTGTAGGAGCTTCACTCAACGGCCCAGGCAGCGCGGCTTTGGATCCCGTCCTTTCAGACCGTCTGCTCATGAAAACGAAACGACGAGCGACTGGCGTGGGAACTCGTCCTTCCCGACCAGCTCAGCATCAGCGAACGGATGGCTCGGGAACATGTTCTTTCCGACCATCTGATATCCAAAAGAATTGGCGGCGAGTTGACTCGGGAACACGTCCTTCCCGATCACTACGACGAAAGCCCCATACAATTACCCCTCCACCCGCTTAACAGAAGAAATTTGTAGCACATGGAAAGCGTGTACATACTATTCTATTCTAGTTGTTATGTATAGTTTTGTATAATGTTTAATATAGTGCTTAATATATAAGACTTAATCTAATTATTTAGCAATAAATGTTATGTATTTAAATACTTTGTACATATAAATAGGTCATATGACCGTAATAAATAAAATAATAATAATAATAATAATAATTCAAGGCATTCTCAACTTCTGTATACCCCGCCGATAATATTTTTCTGCATTTTCAGAGTAGTTGTCTCGAATTTTCTGACGTTCTGCTCGTCAAGGAACTACTAGCCACGTTCCAATTACTTCTGCTCATTGAGTCCCTGATTTGAAAAGTCATTGAATCTATAGTCAGCTTGGTTATGCGTCTTCTTTATTTATTCGATCTTCTTTCTATAGATTTTTACTCAAAATGAAGATACATATGTACATACATAGGTTTTAGCGTTTTCAATTTATGATAAATGAATTCAAGTGCTTCATGCGACAAACAGAGTGAAAGGCTGTATTTTTTAAAAGATTTCCAGCCTTGTTGGATAAACGATTACATCATCAAGCTCCATCCTAACTTTGAAAATAACAAAAAAAAAACAAAATTACCTACTTCTAGAGAACGACCGAACCTCGGCTTCGTGAATGTTTGGCCAATGAAGTTCGATTCGGTCCAAAATGGGTACGTTAATAAACAAAATTGTCGCATTTGGAGTGTTGATAATCCACAAGCCATTCTTTAGACGCCGTTACATCTTCAAAAAGTCACTGTTTTGGGTGCTCTATGAGTATCAGGGAGGGAATCATTGGTCCATATTGCTGCAAAAATCAAGCCGGCCATAATGTTGCAGTCAATGGGGAACTCTATAGATCCATTATTATTGATTTTTTCGTGCCTGAATTGGGGGATGCTTTTCTATGCAGATAATCCCGAGACGATTTACGGCTTGGAAGAAAGTATTCGGCGCGTTATTGCTGACATACGGTCGCAATTGCTGCAAAAAATGGTCGAAATTTGAACCTCTCGGCTGGAATTTACTCGAGTCAGCTAGCGTTTTATTTCTTCCTGAAAACCACATGTCTAAAAAAGCTCCCTTTATGTACATTAGTGTGACGAACTGAAATGGATGTGGTTTAAACTAATTAGCAACTTTTTTAACATCCAAGACAAAATCTAGAATTTTTAAAAATTTTTTGGTTAGTCATTATTTTAGAAGTTGAAAATGTTAGGATTGGCTTCGGCCCTAAAAATCAAAATGCAAAAATTCGATAACCGAATCTCTAACACATATGCAAAGTTGTTCAAGTCTACAAATACAAACACACAAAGGGACATACCGAAAGCCACGGTCAAAAAATGTCGACCAGAAATAAACTTAACAGTCATACATAGCTCCGGGTATAATGACGTGTGATATTATCAGTACATTTCCTTAAGGGTTCCTACTTACATCGAATTTACGTGGCAATGCCGTTTCATGAAACGAATATCCACTCCGAGTTTATTAAGAGTAGTAAATAGCATTTTTGCAGGATATTACCAATCATATTTTCTACACCTATGAAATCCTCTTCAACTTCGTGGATGTACCGACCCACAATCTTAAATTTTTCGATTCTCATAGATCATTGATTTCAGTAACTGAGACATTGACAGCGTAAAGCATGCATTGAAAGATTCTTAAAACTCGTTAAAAGATTTTGAGTAACTTTGACATTTCGCATTGCGCCTGGAACGAGACAACCCCTGAATCCGTCTCTTGTATGTTTATAAAAAAAAATTATAATAATAATAAATAAAGGTTCGAAATCTGTCAAAAAAGTCTCTGTTATATAGCTATGATAAGCACTATAGGTATGTTTGTTAGTTTTGCCTAGCGGAAATTCAATCGAAAATTTAATATATATGTACATATGTATACATATATTTTACTACCAGTCGGGAAACGAACGTTACAACGTTATCTATCACATCCGCAAAATTGCATCACATTCATACGTATTCCAAAATATTAAACAGCTAACGGCACTTTTATCGTCAATTAAACAATGAAATATTTAAAAACGTTTCAAAAAATTTCAAACATTATGCATATTTTAATGAATGTTTGCTCAACAGCTCGCGCTAGTCTCAATACACATGTAAGTGTATGTATGTATGCATATATGTACATATGTATGTACATATGTATAAGCCTTCTACTAGATTTACGCTTTTCTAGTATCTGCAGAGCACAAGTGGAAGCGAAAACGACAACTAACCACGTTCGGTAGTAAGGGACTGAGAGAATGTCTCAAAATTTGTCGCGTGCTTTCAATTAAAGGTAACTAAACTACATAAATATATACAATATATAAACAAATGCATATATACATACATACATACGTTTAGAATATAAATAATTTTTTTGCAACTATTACGCAACAAAAAATTATAATTAAATAGGGAAAATTTAAAATTCAATTCCAGTCATATGAAACGAGTCGAAGCGAAAACGTTAACTATCGATTATAATTAATTTTACGAGACGAAAATAAAAATAATATGTATATAATAAAAAAAAAATTATGTGCCTACCTATATTAATAGAAAAAAAAACGAGCAAACAAAAGCAAAAGTGAATTTTCATAATTCAGTATCCTTGTGTAATGTGTTGAGTGTAAAAGTGAACTAAACAAAACGGATATTTTAAAATTTTAGATATCCAAGAAAAAACAAATCATATACAATTTTCCCGTCATCTAAAGTGCTTTGTTTGCTTCGATACGGTTAGTCATACTATATTTCAAAAAATACTTTGGTACATGTGATAAAATAATACTATAGGAAACTAAGACAATTCGGGATTGATTTAAAAATAGTGTGTTATATTATGTTGCAAATAGCGAAAGTGCTGCTATTTTTTTTTCCAAAAAATATATTAAAACATTTTTTGTTTTAAATTGATAGTGAGAATGACTATATACTTACATATACTAAAAATATTGAAGTAAGTTAGTGGACATTCTAAGCGGGCATAAGTATCCTGACAGGATCGTATTTGTTGTGTGATAACATAAAACGTTTTATAATGTTTTACTTGCGCAAAATTGAAAAACAAATATAATAAAATTAGTGAAAATATGACTTTCAATATACATCGTGAAATATGTATATGTATATTTACATAGTTCGAAAATTTAAATTTTTTGTGAATTTGCAAATTCCGATTGAAAGTGACATCAATAATAAACTTCAGAATTCGATTTTGAAAAAAAGAACGCAAATATTATGATTAAACATGAAATGAATAGTTGTAAAGCCATTTTATTATATATATATAATATATGATATATAAAAGTTTGTGGATGTCAACTACTCAAACAAAGATTAGCTGCATACTCCATTTAGGAGTTCAAATATAACTTTTTTAACATTCGACAGCTCAAAAGTCTTTGAATATCCTGTGGAATATACCGCTTTAGCTGAGTTCCTTCCAATATATTTATTACGAGTATTTCATCTTACGTATGATCAGTACGCCTCGGTGGAAATGCAAACTTGCGCCCAATGCAAGCTGACGAAACCAATGCAATCGCCTGTGGAACACAGACATACACTCTATAGGATTTGTTGAAAAAAATTAGTTTTTCAAAGACATGTCTATCCAAAGGCACTTATAAATTCAATTCGCATATGAGCGTGAAATGTTTGATCCTTTATGAATTGAGTAAAATTATACAAAAGAATAAAATCATAAATCTCTATGTGAATAGTCTTGACTGGAAAAATTCCTCTTTGAATAGAGGAAAGTCTCAAATCGTAAATTTTCTAAATATACCCTCTTTAAAAAATGATATTATTTTTAGTGTTGGCGGAAAACGCAGATTATAAAGAAGTTCTATCACTCCCACCGATCCTCTAAGAGAAAATCTTGTTTTATTTCACCATACCAGAAATAATTTAAGTTTGACTAATCGATATTCGAATCTGATTAGATCCAATTGGTTTCCGGTCATGCAACTTCTTTGTAATCTACGTTCTTTGGGTTGGGCAGAATCGATGCCAAAAGTACTGAAGACCCGATTTCTAAAAGTACCGATTCTGGGTACACAAAAATACTAAGTACCGAAAAAATTCATAAGTACACAGTACCAATTGCTGATACACAAGATATATTTGAGAACTTAGTTCTAAGTTTTCTTAATGATTTAAAAAAAAACTTCAGCAACTTTTGATCAAAATCAAACACTAATTATTGCATCAAAAAGTATCTCACAATGCCCCTTTCTGTGCGCAGACAGAGCAGTGACGTTATAAGAAATATTATTTCGTCTACGTCCAAAGTTTTCGATATTTGATGAGAGCAAAATAAATATTTAAAAACTTCGAATTTCAGGTGTCTATGGTATTTGTTTGTTATTATTTTTTTATTTCTGTCTAGTTGTGCAGGGTGTATATAATATGTTACACACAATACAGCTCAGAAAACTTCTTCTTGGTGACTCAAATTGCCCATAATAACTGCAATTTTTTCCAGGCATAAATGGACGAAGCGTCAAATTTTAGCTGCTTTTTGTTTATATTCGAATGCAGAATTCAAATATCACAGTAAAAAAAATATCCATTAACTAGCCAATACTTACATTTCTAAAATTTGCTCCCAGTGTGAGAAATATGCAAAAAAAATGCGGACACAAAATGCTAAAATAGCTCCACCAATCACAATTTCCTCACACACATACAGATTCTGGGCCCCTTAGGGTCAGTTTTTCAGTGGGAGTTAAGCCAAGTTTAAATTCATCATCTGGCTTGCAAAGAACGTAGATTACAAAGAAGTTGCATTGCTTCCACCGTTACTCTAACAGAAAATGTCTTATTTCACCATACCCGTTTCAATGATTGATATTGGTTTGTGGTGTGGTGAAATTGGTCGAAAATTCTTGCCACAGGAAACGAAAGGCCATGCAACTTCTTTGTAATCTACGTTCTTTGACAGAACTATCTCTTTTGATAGAACTATCGCAATTACAAAGAACGTAGATTACAAAGAAGTTGCATCAGTGAAATTATTCTGTGATAGGAAATGTTAGCTTACTTCACCAAAGTACAAACCAATTGGTTCCAATCAGATTCTAATATCAATCAGCAAAAATCAAATGTGTTCTGGTATGGTGAAACAAGCCAAAACATTCTGTTGGCATATCCGGTGAAAGTATGCTACTTCTTTGTAATCTACGTTCTTTGGTATTTAGTTCTATGTTCTTTGGCAAAAGTCAAATTTGTTCTGATGTTTTGAAATAAGATTTAATTTTTTGTTAGAACTGACTTTTACTAATTCGTATATGAAAATATGTACACAATGCACATTCATAAAACGTTTATATATTTACTCACTTTTTGCATTTTTTCCTTTTTTTAATGAAAATAGCTAACATTTTTAACACCTGCTGTTTTACTTCCTCGCAAATTGTTACGAGTAAAAATTTAACCAGCAAACACTTACTACTTCCCCTCAAAGCAACCCTCTTAATTTCCTAAACTTTGCAAATTTCATGTAAATTTTTTCGAACGAAAATGCCAAGACATGATAATTCGTAGAAATTGTTACGAATTATTTTAAACTATTACGTAAGCAAAAAACAAATAAACTTGTGGCATTTCATCACAAGAATTACAAATCAAACAACTGAATTCTCGATTCTGGGCACAAAATGTATCGTGAACTGAAATGAATATAATTAAACGGAAATACTATTGATTTTTAAAAGTTTTTATAACAATGCAAATTTCAAAGTTTAGTTAAGTTTACATATGAATTTTTGTTGTTGTTACGATGCTCCTCTCAAAGACTGAGAGAAATTCGTTTCCGAACACATCGTTGTGCCATAGTGGTCATATCATAAGTGCCACAATTTAATACAACACTGTTCCCCACATGGGTTTATTAACTAAAATCGAATTTGATTTCTTTTAAAGTATGGCTTATTCTATAACATAAACCATATAAACCAAAGCGTTATACAAAATTTAAAAAAAAATAAACATATTCAAACAAATTTTCATCAAATTTTCAAAAATCTTTTAGTCACAATTTTTAGAAACCTTGGAAGTATACATACATTAATTTTGATAATTTTTATTTTCGCCCATACAAAAATTAATTTTGTTCATGCAAAAAAATTAGCAAAAGTCAACGCAAACAAAACTGTATACCTAAAGTGTTTCTATAAAATTTTTATAAAAAGTTTGAAAACCCAGCTGCCGTTTCTACACCCAGTACAGCAATGCACCAAGAGGTCATTCCTTCGGAGTGTCCTGCAGCCAATATTTAAATTCCAAAAGAAAAGGGAGAGGCATACCGCTAGTTGTATGATAATGCATTTCCAATCGGAATTTCCTTCTTCCAAGGAGGCGACAAACAAATTTCACTAAAGACCGAGCAACTCCCACCTGTGCAGATTTTTGACAATTGCGTCTGGGTAGGCACGTTCAATATCTTGATACACCCTACTGCCGATTACTTAAAAGCTTGGACCTTCTCTATACCAATGACAACTTGGGGGAGGTGCTGTGCCTGCGGAGATAGCTCAATCACAACCACCTTCTGTCGAGGATAGAATGTTATTCTATAACTGTAAGAGAAGCTTATTTTCTGAAAGTCGTTAGGCTTCACATGAGAGGCCTTACCTTGTGTATGTACATAGAGTAGACTAACACACGCCCTATATGTAGTGGTAAGTTCACTAAATTAAGAGTTTGCTAAATTGTTTATTTGAAAAACGTCAACACTGTTAAAAACTATATTTAATGATGAGTTATGGAAATATTTAATATCATTTTTGATCAACTGAATTACGTGTTTAGTAGTATTTATATCAAACCAAATGTAAAAACCAAGTAAAATAAAAATTAATCAGGTTCGCAAGTGTAAAAACAAAAACATAACCCTAAGTAATCTATTTATAAATATTGCACAAAAACAAATCCCATTAACACGAAAATAAAGTAAAATAAATTTTATGGAATTTATATTTTCAGAAAAAAAGCGCTTGAATACTTTAAAGTGTGGTATAAGATAGTTGGAAATTCGGAGAGAACACCCATATTTAAACAACATACAGAAGCACAACTCCTTTGCTGAAACCGTATAGATATGTTTGTAAATTTAAGAAATAAGTTCATTAAATATAAGTAAATACAGACAAAATGCGAAAACACATACTAATATTAAGTTTATTAGTGGCTCTCGGCTCCGACATGCCACTAAACGCACCAAATCTGATACTGCATAGGGGAACAGGCGCCTTCAAATTCGTTCTCCACTTCAGAACAAATTGTACAAAAAACACAACCGTGCCAGAGAGTTTAACAAGCCCTTCACGCAAGCCATATGAAATATTAAACCCATCAACCGCAACACCCATTACATACCCACAAGATGGCTCTCTGACTTCGTCTGATGATCCAGCAACACCGACTGAGGGAACTACTGACGTCACAAATGAGAACACCACTTCTAGCGATACGACACCTGAAAGCAGCACAACACTAGATGGCTCCATGACTTCGTCTGCAGATCTAGGAGCATCAACTGTTGAACCTATCACCACGAAAGATGAAACAACACCTGCTAGCGATACAACAACTGAAATAAGCACAACACTAGATGGCTCCCTGACTTCGTCTGCAGATCCAGGGCCATCAAGAGAGGGACCTACTACCACCAGAGATGAAGCACCTGCTGCTAGCGATACAACAACTAAAATAAGCACAACACTAGATGGCTCCCTGGCTTCGTCTGCAGATCCAGGAATATCAACCGAGGGACCTACCACCACCACAGATGAAGCAACAGCTGCTAGCGATACAACAACTCAAAAAAGCACAACACCAGATGGCTCCCTGACCTCGTCTGTAGATCCAGGAACGTCAACCGAGGGACCTACCACCATCACAGATGCTTCACCAACTCCTAGCGATAGGACAACTGAAATAAATGCAACACCAGATGGCTCCCTGACTTCGTCTGCAGATCCAGGAACATCAACTGAGGGACCTTCTGCCAACACAAATGAGCCAACCACATCTAGCGATAAAACAACTGAAATAAGCACAACACTAGATCGCTCCCTGACTTCGTCTGTAGAGCCAGCAACAGCAACTGAAGGTCTTACTGCCACCTCAGATGAACCAACAACTCCTAGCGATACAACAACTGAAATAAGCACAACATTAGATGGCTTCCTGACTTCGTTTGTGGATCCAGGAACATCAACCGAGGGACCTACCACCACCACAGATGAAGCAACAGCTGCTAGCGATACAACAACTGAAATAAGCACAACACTAGATGGCTCCCTGACTTCGTCTGTAGAACCAGCATTATCAACTGAAGGTCTTACTGCCACCTCAGGTGAACCAACAACTCCTAGCGATACAATAACTGAAATAAGCACAACACTAGATGGCTCTCTGACTTCGTCTTCAGATCAAGGAACATCAACCGAGGGACCTACCACCACCACAGATGAAGCAACAGCTGCTAGCGATACAACAACTCAAAAAAGCACAACACCAGATGGTTCCCTGACCTCGTCTGTAGATCCAGGAACATCAACCGAGGGACCTACCACCATCACAGATGCTTCATCAACTCCTAGCGATAGGACAACTGAAATAAATGCAACACCAGATGGCTCCCTGACTTCGTCTGCAGATCCAGGAACATCAACTGAGGGACCTTCTGCCAACACAAATGAGCCAACCACATCTAGCGATAAAACAACTGAAATAAGCACAACACCAGATGGCTCCCTGACTTCGTCTGCAGATCCAGGAACATCAACTGAGGGACCTTCTACCAACACAAATGAGCCAACCACATCTAGCGATAAAATAACTGAAATAAGCACAACACTAGATGGCTCTCTGACTTCGTCTGTAGAGCCAGCAACAGCAACTGAAGATCTTACTGCCACCTCAGATGAACCAACAACTCCTAGCGATACAACAACTGAAATAAGCACAACATTAGATGGGCCCCTGACTTCGTCTGCAGATCCGGGAATATACACCGAGGGACCTACCACCACCACAGATGAACCAAAAGCTGCTACCGGTACAAGAACTGAAATAAGCACGACACTAGATAGCTCCTTGACTTCGTCTGTAGATCCAGGAACATCAACCGAGGGACCTACCACCACCACAGGTGAAGCAACAGCTGCTAGCGATACAACAACTGAAATAAGCACAACACCAGACGGCTCTCTGACTTCGTCTGTAGATCCAGGAACATCAACCGAGGGACCTACCACCATCACAGATGCTTCACCAACTCCTAGCGATAGGACAACTGAAATAAATACAACACCAGATGGCTCCCTGACTTCGTCTGCAGATCCAGAAACTTCAACTGTTGGACCTACTAGCACCGCAAATGAGTCAACCACTAGCGGTACGACATCTGAAAAAAGCACAACACCAGATAGGTCCCTGACTTCATCTGTGGAGCCAGGAACATCAACTGAGGGACCTACCACCATCACAGGTGAAGCAACAGCTGCTAGCGATACAACACTAGATGGCTCTCTGACTTCGTCTGTAGAGCCAGCAACATCAACTGAAGGTCTTACTGCCACCTCAGGTGAACCAACAACTCCTAGCGATACAATAACTGAAATAAGCACAACACTAGATGGCTCTCTGGCTTCGTCTGTGGATCCAGGAACATCAACCGAGGGACCTACCACCACCACAGATGAAGCAACAGCTGCTAGCGATACAACAATTGAAATAAGCACAACACCAGATGGCTCCCTGACTTCGTTTTCAGATCAAGGAACATCAACCGAGGGACCTACCACCACCACAGATGAAGCAACAGCTGCTAGCGATAAAACAACTCAAAAAGGCACAACACCAGACGGCTCCCTGACCTCGTCTGTAGATCCAGGAACATCAACCGAGGGACCTACCACCATCACAGATGCTTCACCAACTCCTAGCGATAGGACAACTGAAATAAATGCAACACCAGATGGCTCCATGACTTCGTCTGCAGATCCAGGCACATCAACTGAGGGACCTTCTGTCATCACAAATGAGCCAACCACATCTAGCGATAAAACAACTGAAATAAGCTCCACACTAGATGGCTCTCTGACTTCGTCTGTAGAGGCAGCAACATCAACTGAGTTTTCTACTATCACCACAGATACTTCAGCAACTCCTAGCGATAGGACAACTGAAATAAGCACACCATTATATGACTCCCTGACTTCGTCTGCAGATCCAGAAACTTCAACGGTTGGAGCTACTAGCACCGCAAATGAGTCAACCACTTCTAGCGGTACGACATCTGAAAAACGCACAACACTAGATAGCTCCCTGACTTCGTCAGTATCGCCAGGAACATCAACTGAGGGACCTACCGCCACCACAGGTAAAGAAACAACAGCTAGCGATACAACAACTAACATAAGCACAACAATTGGTGGCTCCCTGACTTCGTCTGTAGATCCAGGAACAACGGCTGAAATAAGCACAACATTAGATGGCTCTCTGACTTCGTCTGTGGAGCCAGCAACATACTCTGAAGGTCTTACTGCCACCTCAGATGAACCAACAACTCCTAGCGATACAACAACTGAAATAAGCACAACATTAGATGACTCCCTGACTTCGTCTGCACATCCAGGAATATCGACAGGGGGACCTACCATCACCACAGCCGAACCAACAGCTGCTAGCGATACAACAACTGAAATAAGCACAACATTAGATGGCTCCCTGACTTCGTCTGCAGATCCAGAAACTTCAACTGTTGGAGCTACTAGCACCGCAAATGAGTCAACCACTTCTAGCGGTACGACATCTGAAAAAAGCACAACACTAGATAGCTCCCTGACTTCGTCAGTGGCGCCAGGAACATCAACTGAGGGACCTACCGCCACCACAGGTAAAGAAACAACTGCTAGCGATACAACAACTAACATAAGCACAACAATTGGTGGCTCCCTGACTTCGTCTGTAGATCCAGGAACAACGGCTGAAATAAGCACAACATTAGATGGCTCCCTGACTTCGTCTGCAGATCCAGAAACTTCAACTGTTGGAGCTATTAGCACCGCAAATGAGTCAACCACTTCTAGCGGTACGACATCTGAAAAAAGCTCAACACTAAATGGCTCTCTGACTTTGTCTGTGGATCCAGGAACATCAACCGAGGGACCTACCGTCACCACAGATGAACCAACAGCTGCTAGCGATACAACAACTGAAATAAGCACAACACCAGATGGCTCCCTGGATTCGTCTGTAAATCCAGGAACAACGGCTGAAATAAGCACAACACTAGATGGCTCTCTGACTTCGTCTGTAGAGCCAGCGTCATCAACGGAGGAACCTACTGTCGCCGCAGATGCTTCAAACACTTCCAGCGATAGGACAACAGATATAAGCACAACACTAGATGGCTCCCTGACTTTGTCTGCAGATCCAGAGACTTCAATTGTTGGAGCTACTAGCACCGCAAATGAGCCAACCACTTCTAGCGGTACGACACCTGAAAAAAGCACAACACTAGATAGTTCTCTGACTTCGTCTGTAGAGCCAGCGACATCAAACGAGGAACCTACCAACTCCACAGACGAACCAACAACTCCTAGCGATAGGACAACTGAAATAAGCACAACACTAGATAGCTCTCTGACTTCGCCTGTAGAGCCAGCGTCATCAACGGAGGAACCTACTGTCACTGCAGATGCTTCAAACACTTCTAGCGACAGGACAACAGAAATAAGCACAACACTAGATAGCTCCGTGTCTTCGTCTGGAGATCCGGGAACGTCAGCTATTGGAGCTTCTAGCACCGCAGATGAACCAACAACTTCTGGCGATCAACTTGCATTTGTGGATGCGGCAGAATCAAGTGAACAGTCTGAAAGTCTTACAAAGGAATCAACCACTCCTAGCGATCCAACTGGCTCTCTGACGTCGTCCGTAGGCCAAGAAACATCAACTATTGCCACCACAAATGAAGAAACAGCTGCTAGCGATAAAACAACTGAAATAAGCACAACATTAGATGGCTCCCTAACTCCATCTGCAGATCCAGGAATATCAACAGGGGGACCTACCACCACCACAGATGCACCAAAAACTGCAAGCGATACAACAACTGAAATAAGCACAACACTGGATGGCTCTCTGACTTCTTCTGTAGATCCAGGAACATCAACTGAGGGACTTACCACCACCACTGCTGAACCAACAACTGCTAGCGATACAACATCTGAAATAAGCACAACACTAGATGGCTCTCTGGCTTCGTCTGTAGAGCCAGCAACATCAACTGAAGGTCTTACTGCCACCTCAGGTGAATCAACAACTTCTAGCGATACAATAACTGAAATAAGCACAACACTAAATGGCTCTCTGACTTCGTCTGTGGATCCAGGAACATCAACCGAGGGACCTACCACCACCACAGATGAAGCAACTGCTGCTAGCGATACAACAACTGAAATAAGCACAACACTAGATGGCTCCCTGACTTCGTCTGTAGAGCCAGCATCATCAACTGAAGGTCTTACTGCCACTTCAGATGAATCAACAACTCCTAGCGGTACAACAACTGAAATAAGCACACCACTAGATGGCTCTCTGACTTCGTCTGTGGATCCAGGAACATCAACAGATGGACCTACCACCACCACAGATGAAGCAACAGCTGCTAGCGATACAACAACTGAAATAAGCACAACACTAGAAGGCTCCCTGACTTCGTCTGTAGAGCCAGCATCAGCAACTGAAGGTCTTACTGCCACTTCAGATGAATCAACAACTCCTAGCGGTACGACAACTGAAATAAGCACAACATTAGATGGGCCCCTGACTTCGTCTGCAGATCATGGAATATCAACCGAGGGACCAACCACCACCACAGATGAACCAACAGGAGCTAGCGATACAACAACTGAAATAAGCACAACACCAGATGGCTTCCTGAATTCGTCTTCAGATCAAGGAACATCAACCGAGGGACCTACCACCACCACAGATGAAGCAACAGCTGCTAGCGATACAACAACTCAAAAAAGCACAACACCAGATGGCTCCCTGACCTCGTCTGTAGATCCAGGAACATCAACCGACGGACCTACCACCATCACAGATGCTTCAGCAACTCCTAGCGATAGGACAACTGAAATAAGCACAACACTAGATGTCTCCCTGACTTCGGCTTCAAATCTAGGAACATCAACCGAGGGACCTACCACTACTACAGATGAACCAACAACTGCTAGCGGTACAACAACTGAAATAAGCACAACACCAAATGGCTCCCTGATTCCGTCTGTAGATCCTAGAACAACGTCTGAAATAAGCACAACGCTAGGTGGCTCTCTGACTTCGTCTGTAGAGCCAGCAACATACTCTGAAGGTCTTACTGCCACCTCAGATGAACCAACAACTCCTAGTGGTACAACAACTGAAATAAGCACAACACTGGATGGCTCTCTGACTTCTTCTGTAGATCCAGGAACATCAACTGAGGGACTTACCACCACTACAGACGAACCAACAGCTGCTAGCGATACAACAACTGCAATAAGAACGACACTAGATGGCTCTCTGACTTCGTTTGTGGATCCAGGACCATCAACCGAGGGACCTACCACCACCACAGATGAAGCAACTGCTGCTAGCGATACAACAACTGAAATAAGCACAACACTAGATGGCTCCCTGACTTCGTCTGTAGAGCCAGCATCATCAACTGAAGGTTTTACTGCCACCTCAGATGAGCCAACCACATCTAGCGATAAAACAACTGAAATAAGCACAACACTAGATGTCTCCCTGACTTCGGCTTCAAATCCAGGAACATCAACCGAGGAACCTACCACCATCACAGATGCTTCACCAACTCCTAGCGATAGGACAACTGAAATAAATGCAACACCAGATGGCTCCCTGACTTCGTCTGCAGATCCAGGAACATCAACTGAGGGACCTTCTGCCAACACAAATGAGCCAACCACATCTAGCGATAAAACAACTGAAATAAGCACAACACCAGATGGCTCCCTGACTTCGTCTGCAGATCCAGGAACATCAACTGAGGGACCTTCTGCCAACACAAATGAGCCAACCACATCCAGCGATAAAATAACTGAAATAAGCACAACACTAGATGGCTCTCTGACTTCGTCTGTAGAGCCAGCAACAGCAACTGAAGATCTTACTGCCACCTCAGATGAACCAACAACTCCTAGCGATACAACAACTGAAATAAGCACAACATTAGATGGGCCCCTGACGTCGTCTGCAGATCCGGGAATATACACCGAGGGACCTACCACCACCACAGATGAACCAAAAGCTGCTACCGGTACAACAACTGAAATAAGCACGACACTAGAGAGCTCCTTGACTTCGTCTGTAGATCCAGGAACATCAACCGAGGGACCTACCACCACCACAGGTGAAGCAACAGCTGCTAGCGATACAACAACTAAAATAAGCACAACACCAGACGGCTCTCTGACTTCGTCTTCAGATCAAGGAGCATCAACCGAGGGACCTACCATCACCACAGATGAAGCAACAGCAGCTAGCGATACAACAACTCAAAAAAGCACAACACCAGATGGCTCCCTGACCTCGTCTGTAGATCCAGGAACATCAACCGAGGGACCTACCACCATCACAGATGCTTCACCAACTCCTAGCGATAGGACAACTGAAATAAATACAACACCAGATGGCTCCCTGACTTCGTCTGCAGATCCAGAAACTTCAACTGTTGGACCTACTAGCACCGCAAATGAGTCAACCACTAGCGGTACGACATCTGAAAAAAGCACAACACCAGATAGGTCCCTGACTTCATCTGTGGAGCCAGGACCATCAACTGAGGGACCTACCACCATCACAGGTGAAGCAACAGCTGCTAGCGATACAACACTAGATGGCTCTCTGACTTCGTCTGTAGAGCCAGCAACATCAACTGAAGGTCTTACTGCCACCTCAGGTGAACCAACAACTCCTAGCGATACAATAACTGAAATAAGCACAACACTAGATGGCTCTCTGGCTTCGTCTGTGGATCCAGGAACATCAACCGAGGGACCTACCACCACCACAGATGTAGCAACAGCTGCTAGCGATACAACAACTGAAATAAGCACAACACCAGATGGCTTCCTGACTTCGTTTTCAGATCAAGGAACATCAACCGAGGGACCTACCACCACCACAGATGAAGCAACAGCTGCTAGCGATAAAACAACGCAAAAAGGCACAACACCAGACGGCTCCCTGACCTCGTCTGTAGATCCAGGAACATCAACCGAGGGACCTACCACCATCACAGATGCTTCACCAACTCCTAGCGATAGGACAACTGAAATAAATGCAACACCAGATGGCTCCATGACTTCGTCTGCAGATCCAGGCACATCAACTGAGGGACCTTCTGTCATCACAAATGAGCCAACCACATCTAGCGATAAAACAACTGAAATAAGCTCCACACTAGATGGCTCTCTGACTTCGTCTGTAGAGGCAGCAACATCAACTGAGTTTTCTACTATCACCACAGATACTTCAGCAACTCCTAGCGATAGGACAACTGAAATAAGCACACCATTATATGACTCCCTGACTTCGTCTGCAGATCCAGAAACTTCAACGGTTGGAGCTACTAGCACCGCAAATGAGTCAACCACTTCTAGCGGTACGACATCTGAAAAACGCACAACACTAGATAGCTCCCTGACTTCGTCAGTATCGCCAGGAACATCAACTGAGGGACCTACCGCCACCACAGGTAAAGAAACAACAGCTAGCGATACAACAACTAACATAAGCACAACAATTGGTGGCTCCCTGACTTCGTCTGTAGATCCAGGAACAACGGCTGAAATAAGCACAACATTAGATGGCTCTCTGACTTCGTCTGTGGAGCCAGCAACATACTCTGAAGGTCTTACTGCCACCTCAGATGAACCAACAACTCCTAGCGATACAACAACTGAAATAAGCACAACATTAGATGACTCCCTGACTTCGTCTGCACATCCAGGAATATCGACAGGGGGACCTACCATCACCACAGCCGAACCAACAGCTGCTAGCGATACAACAACTGAAATAAGCACAACATTAGATGGCTCCCTGACTTCGTCTGCAGATCCAGAAACTTCAACTGTTGGAGCTACTAGCACCGCAAATGAGTCAACCACTTCTAGCGGTACGACATCTGAAAAAAGCACAACACTAGATAGCTCCCTGACTTCGTCAGTGGCGCCAGGAACATCAACTGAGGGACCTACCGCCACCACAGGTAAAGAAACAACTGCTAGCGATACAACAACTAACATAAGCACAACACTAGATGGCTCCCTGACTTCGTCTGTAGATCCAGGAACAACGGCTGAAAAAAGCACAACATTAGATGGCTCCCTGACTTCGTCTGCAGATCCAGAAACTTCAACTGTTGGAGCTACTAGCACCGCAAATGAGTCAACCACTTCTAGCGGTACGACATCTGAAAAAACCTCAACACTAAATGGCTCTCTGACTTTGTCTGTGGATCCAGGAACATCAACCGAGGGACCTACCGTCACCACAGATGAACCAACAGCTGCTAGCGATACAACAACTGAAATAAGCACAACACCAGATGGCTCCTTGGATTCGTCTGTAAATCCAGGAACAACGGCTGAAATAAGCACAACACTAGATGGCTCTCTGACTTCGTCTGTAGAGCCAGCGTCATCAACGGAGGAACCTACTGTCGCCGCAGATGCTTCAAACACTTCCAGCGATAGGACAACAGATATAAGCACAACACTAGATGGCTCCCTGACTTTGTCTGCAGATCCAGAGACTTCAATTGTTGGAGCTACTAGCACCGCAAATGAGCCAACCACTTCTAGCGGTACGACACCTGAAAAAAGCACAACACTAGATAGTTCTCTGACTTCGTCTGTAGAGCCAGCGACATCAAACGAGGAACCTACCAACTCCACAGACGAACCAACAACTCCTAGCGATAGGACAACTGAAATAAGCACAACACTAGATAGCTCTCTGACTTCGTCTGTAGAGCCAGCGTCATCAACGGAGGAACCTACTGTCACTGCAGATGCTTCAAACACTTCTAGCGACAGGACAACAGAAATAAGCACAACACTAGATAGCTCCGTGTCTTCGTCTGGAGATCCGGGAACGTCAGCTATTGGAGCTTCTAGCACCACAGATGAACCAACAACTTCTGGCGATCAACTTGCATTTGTGGATGCGGCAGAATCAAGTGAACAGTCTGAAAGTCTTACAAAGGAATCAACCACTCCTAGCGATCCAACTGGCTCTCTGACGTCGTCCGTAGGCCAAGAAACATCAACTGAGGTATCTATTGCCACCACAAATGAAGAAACAGCTGCTAGCGATAAAACAACTGAAATAAGCACAACATTAGATGGCTCCCTAACTCCATCTGCAGATCCAGGAATATCAACAGGGGGACCTACCACCACCACAGATGCACCAAAAACTGCAAGCGATACAACAACTGAAATAAGCACAACACTGGATGGCTCTCTGACTTCTTCTGTAGATCCAGGAACATCAACTGAGGGACTTACCACCACCACTGCTGAACCAACAACTGCTAGCGATACAACATCTGAAATAAGCACAACACCAGATGGCTCTCTGGCTTCGTCTGTAGAGCCAGCAACATCAACTGAAGGTCTTACTGCCACCTCAGGTGAATCAACAACTTCTAGCGATACAATAACTGAAATAAGCACAACACTAGATGGCTCTCTGACTTCGTCTGTGGATCCAGGAACATCAACCGAGGGACCTACCACCACCACAGATGAAGCAACTGCTGCTAGCGATACAACAACTGAAATAAGCACAACACTAGATGGCTCCCTGACTTCGTCTGTAGAGCCAGCATCATCAACTGAAGGTCTTACTGCCACTTCAGATGAATCAACAACTCCTAGCGGTACAACAACTGAAATAAACACACCACTAGATGGCTCTCTGACTTCGTCTGTGGATCCAGGAACATCAACAGATGGACCTACCACCACCACAGATGAAGCAACAGCTGCTAGCGATACAACAACTGAAATAAGCACAACACTAGAAGGCTCCCTGACTTCGTCTGTAGAGCCAGCATCAGCAACTGAAGGTCTTACTGCCACTTCAGATGAATCAACAACTCCTAGCGGTACGACAACTGAAATAAGCACAACATTAGATGGGCCCCTGACTTCGTCTGCAGATCATGGAATATCAACCGAGGGACCAACCACCACCACAGATGAACCAACAGGAGCTAGCGATACAACAACTGAAATAAGCACAACACCAGATGGCTTCCTGAATTCGTCTTCAGATCAAGGAACATCAACCGAGGGACCTACCACCACCACAGATGAAGCAACAGCTGCTAGCGATACAACAACTCAAAAAAGCACAACACCAGATGGCTCCCTGACCTCGTCTGTAGATCCAGGAACATCAACCGACGAACCTACCACCATCACAGATGCTTCAGCAACTCCTAGCGATAGGACAACTGAAATAAGCACATCAACTGAAGGTCTTACTGCCACCTCAGATGAACCAACAACTCCTAGCGATACAACAACTGAAATAAGCACAACATTAGATGACCCCCTAACTTCGTCTGTAGATCCAGGAACATCAACCGAGGGACCTACCACCACCACAGATGAAGCAACAGCTGCTAGCGATACAACAACTCAAAAACGCACAACACCAGATGGCTCCCTGACCTCGTCTGTAGATCCAGAAACATCGACCGAGGGACCTACCACCACCACAGATGCTTCACCAACTCCTAGCGATAGGACAACTGAAATAAATACAACACCAGATGGCTCCTTGACTTCGTCTGCAGATCCAGGAACATCAACTGAGGGACCTTCTGCCAACACAAATGAGGCAACCACATCTAGCGATAAAACAACTGAAATAAGCACAACACTAGATGGCCCTCTGACTTCGTCTGTAGACGCAGCAACGTCAACTGAGTTTCCTACTATCACCACAGATACTTCAACTATTCCTAGCGCTAGGACAACTGAAATAAGCACAACATTCGATGGCTTCCTGACTTCGTCTGCAGATCCAGAAACTTCAACTGTTGGAGCTACTAGCACTGCAAATGAGTCAACCACTTCTAGCGGTACGACATCTGAAAAAAGCACAACACTAGATAGCCTACTCACTTCGTCTGTGGAGCCAGGAACATCAACTGAGGGACCTACCACCGCCACAGGTGAAGCAACAGCTGCTAGCGATACAACAGCTGAAATAAGCACAACAGTAGATGGCTCTCCGACTTCTTCTGTAAAGGCAGCAACATCAACTGAGTTTCCTACTATCACCACAGATGCTTCAGCAACTCCTAGCGATAGGACAACTGAAGTAAGCACAACACTAGATGTCCCCCTGACTTCGGCTTCAGATCTAGGAACATCAAGCGAGGGACCTGCCATTACTACAGATGAACCAACAACTGCTAGCGGTACAACTACTGAAATAAGCACAACACCAGATAGCTCCCTGACTTCGTCTGCAGATCCAGGAACAACGGCTGAAATAAGCACAACACTAGATGTCTCTTTGACTTCGTCTGTAGAGCCAGAAACATCAACTGAAGGTCTTACTGTCACCCCAGATGAACCAACAACTCCTAGTGATACAACAACTGAAATAAGCACAACAGCAGATGGCTCCCTGACTTCGTCTGTAGATCCTGCAACTACGGCTGAAATAAGCACAACACTAGATAGCTCTCTGACTTCGTCTGTAGAGCCAGCAATATACTCTGAAGTTCTTACTGCCACCTCAGATGAACCAACAATTTCTAGCGATACAACAACTGAAATAAGAACAACATTAGATGACTCCCTGACTTCGTCTGCACATGCAGGAATATCGACAGAGGGACCTACCATCACCACAGCCGAACCAACAGCTGCTAGCGATACAACAACTGAAATAAGCACAACATTAGATGGCTTCCTGACTTCGTCTGCAGATCCAGAAACTTCAACCGTTGGAGCTACTAGCACCGTAAATGAGTCAACCACTTCTAGCGGTACGACATCTGAAAAAAGCACAACACTAGATAGCTTCTTGACTTCGTCTGTGGAGCCAGGAACATCAACTGAGGGACCTACCGCCACCACAGGTAAAGAAACAGCTGCTAGCGATACAACAACTGACATAAGCACAACACTAGATGGCTCTCTGACTTCGTCTGTTGGGGCAGCAACATCAACTGAGTTTCCTACTATCGCCACAGATGCTTCAACAACTCCTAGCGATACAACAACTGAAATGAGCACAACATTAGATGGCTCCCTGACTTCGTCTGCAGATCCAGAAACTTCAACTGTTGGAGCTACTAGCACCGCAAATGAGTCAACCACTTCTAGCGGTACAACGTCTGAAAAACGCTCAACACTAAATGGCTCTTTGACTTCGTCTGAGGATCCAGGAACATCAACCGAGGGACCTACCACCACCACAGATGAACCAACAGCTGCTAGCGATACAACAACTGAAATAAGCACAGCACCAGCAACATCAACTGAAGGTGTTACTGCCACCTCAGGTGAACCAACAGCTCCTAGCCATACAATAACTGAAATAAGCACAACACTAGATGGCTTTCTGACTTCATATGTGGATCCAGGAACATCAACCGAGGGACCTACCTCCACCACAGAGGAAGCAATAGCTCCTCCTCTGACTTCGTCTGTAGATCCTGGAACTTTAGCTATTGGAGCTTCTAGCACCACAGATGAACCAACAATTTCTGGCGATACAACATCTGAAATAAGTACAACACCAGATGGCTCCTTGACTTCGTCTGTAGATCCAGGAACAACAACTGAAATAAGCACAACACTAGATGGCTCCCTGACTTCGTCTGTAGAACCAGCATCATCAACTGAAGGTCTTACTGCCACCTCAGATGAACCAACAACTCCTAGCGATACAAAAACTGAAATAAGCACAACATTAGATGACTCCCTGACTTCGTCTGAAGATCCAGGAATATCAACCGAGGGACCTACCATCACCAAAGATGAACCAACATATGCTAGCGATACAACAACTGAAATAAGCACAACACCAGACGGCTCTTTGACTTCGTCTGTAGAGGCAGCATCATCAACTGAGTTTCCTACTATCACCACAGATGCTTCAGAAACTCCTAGCGATACAACAACTGAAATAAGCACAACATTAGATGGCTCCCTGACTTCGTCTGCAGATCCAGAAACTTCAACTGTTGGAGCTACTAGCACCGCAAATGAGTCAACCACTTCTAGCGGTACGACATCTGAAAAAAGTACAACACTATATGGCTCTCTGACTTCATCTGTGGATCCAGGAACTGAGGGACCTACCACGACCACAGATGAAGCAACAGCTGCTAGCGATACAACAACTGAAATAAGCACAACACTAAATGGCTCCCTGATTTCATCTGTAGAGCCAGCATCATCAACTGAAGGTGTTACTGCCATTTCATATGAACCAACAACTCCTAGCGATACAACAACTGAAATAAGCACAACATTAGATGGCTCCCTGACCTCGTCTGTAGATCCAGGAACATCAACCGAGGGACCTACCACCACCACAGACGAGCCAAGAGCTGCTAGCGATAAAACAACTGAAATAAGCACAACACTAGATAGCTCCTTGACTTCGTCTGCAGATCCAGGAATATCAACCGAGGGACCTACCACCACCACAGATGAACCAACAGCTGCTAGCGATACAACTGAAATAAGCACAACACCAGATGGCTCCCTGACTTCGTCTTCAGATCAAGGAACATCAACCGAGGGATCTACCTCCACCACAGATGAAGCAACAGCTGCTAGCGATACAACAACTCAAAAAAGCACAACACCAGATAGCTCCCTGACCTCGTCTGTAGATCCAGGAACATCGACCGAGGGACCTACCACCACCACAGATGCTTCACCAACTCCTAGCGATAGGAAAACTGAAATAAATACAACACCAGATGGCTCTTTGACTTCGTCTGCAGAGCCAGGAACATCAACTGAGGGACCTTCTGCCAACACAAATGAGCCAACCACATCTAGCGATAATACAACTGAAATAAGCACAACACTAGATGGCTCTCTGACTTCGTCGGTAGAGCCAGCAACATCAACTGAAGGTCTTACTGTCACCCCAGATGAACCAACAACTCCTAGCGATACAACAACTGAAATAAGCACAACATTAGATGACTCCCTGACTTCGTCTGTAGATCCAGGAACATCAACCGAGGGACCTGCCACCACCACAGGTGAAGCAACAGCTGCTAGCGATACAACAACTGAAATAAGCACAACACTAGATGGCTCCCTGACTTCGTCTGTAGATCCAGGAACAACGGCTGAAATAAGCACAACACTAGATGGCTCTCTGACTTCGTTTGTAGAGGCAGCAACATCAACTGAGTTTCCTGCTATCACCACAGATGCTTCAACAACTCCTAGCGATACAACAACTGAAATAAGCACAACATTAGATGGCTCCCTGACTTCGTCTGCAGATCCAGAAACTTCAACTGTTGGAGCTACTAGCACCGCAAATGAGTCAACCACTTCTAGCGGTACGACATCTGAAAAAAGCTCAACACTAAATGGCTCTCTGACTTCGTCTGTGGATCCAGGAACATCAACCGAGGGACCTCCCGTCACCACAGATGAACCAACAGCTGCTAGCGATACAACAACTGAAATAAGCACAATACCAGATGGCTCCCTGGATTCGTCTGTAAATCCAGGAACAACGGTTGAAATAAGCACAACACTAGATGGCTCTCTGACTTCGTCTGTAGAGCCAGCGCCATCAACGGAGGATCCTACTGTCACCGCAGATGCTTCAAACACTTCTAGCGATAGGACAACAGAAATAAGCACAACACTAGATGGCTCCCTGACTTTGTCTGCAGATCCAGAGACTTCAATTGTTGGCGCTACTAGCACCGCAAATGAGCCAACCACTTCTAGCGGTACGACACCTGAAAAAAGTACAACACTAGATAGTTCTCTGACCAACTCCACAGACGAACCAACAACTTCTAGCGATAGGACAACTGAAATAAGCACAACACTAGATAGCTCCGTGTCTTCGTCTGGAGATCCGGGAACGTCAGCTATTGCAGCTTCTAGCACCACAGATGAACCAACAATTTCTGGCGATCAAATTGCATTTGTGGATGCGGCAGAATCAAGTGAACAGTCTGAAAGTCTTACAAAGGAATCAACCACTCCTAGCGATCCAACTGGCTCTCTGACGTCGTCCGTAGGCCAAGAAACATCAACTGAGGGACCTACTGGCACCACAAATGAAGAAACAGCTGCTAGCGATAAAACAACTGAAATAAGCACAACATTAGATGGCTCCCTAACTTCATCTGCAGATCCAGGAATATCAACAGGGGGACCTACCACCACCACAGGTGAACCAACAACTGCTAGCGATACAACAACTCAAACAAACACAAACCCAGATGGCTCCCTGCCTTCGTCTGTTGATCCAGGAACATCAACCGAAGGACCTACCACCACCACAGGTGAAGCAACAGCTGCTAGCGATACAACAACTGAAATAAGCTCAACACTGGATGGCTCTCTGACTTCTTCTGTAGATCCAGGAACATCAACTGAGGGACTTACCACCACCACAGATGAACCAACAACTGCTAGCGATACAACATTTGAAATAAGCACAACAATTGGTGGCTTCCTGACTTCGTCTGTGGAGCCAGCAACATCAACTGAAGGTCTTGCTGCCACCTCAGATGAACCAACAACTCCTAGCGATACAACAACTGAAACAAGCACAATATTAGATGGCTCCCTGACTTCATCTGCAGATCCAGGAATATCAACAGAGGGACCTACCACCACCACAGATGAACCAATAACTGCTAGCGATACAACAACTGAAATAAGCCCAACACCAGATGGCTCCCTGACTTCGTCTGTAGATCCAGGAACATCAACCGAGGGACCTACCACCACAACAGATGAATCAACAGCTGCTAGCGATACAACAACTGAAATAAGCACAACATTAGATGGCTCTCTGACTTCGTCTGTAGAGCCAGGAACATCAACTGAAGGTCTTACTGCCACCTCAGATGAACCAGCAACTCCTAGCGATACAGCAACAGAAATAAGCACAATATTAGATGACTCCCTGACTTCGTCTGCAGATCCAGGAATATCAACAGAACGACCTACCACCACCACAGATGCATTAACAACGTCTAGCGGTAGGCCAACTGAAATGAGCACGACACTAGATGGCTCCCTGACTTCGGTTGCAGATACAGGAGCATCAACTGAGGGACCTACCACCACCACAGGTGAAGCAACAGCTGCTAGCGATACAACAACTCAAATAAGTCCAACACTGGATGGCTCTCTGACTTTTTCTGTAGATCCAGGAACATCAACTGAGGGACGTACCACAACCACAGATGAACCAAAAACTGCTAGCGATACAACAACTCAAATAAGTCCAACACTAGATGGCTCCCTGACTTCGTCTGTAGATCCAGGAACATCAACCGAGGGACTTACCACCACCACAGATGAACCAACAACTGCTAGCGATACAACATTTGAAATAAGTACAACAATTGATGGCTCTCTGACTTCGTCTGTGGAGCCAGCAACATCAACCGAGGGACCTACCACCACAACAGATGAATCAACAGCTCCTAGCGATACAACAACTGAAATAAGCACGACGTCAGATGGCTCTCTGACTTCGTCTGTAGAGCCAGGAACATCAACTGAGGGAGCCACCGCCACAACAGATGAACCAAAAACTCCTAGCGATACAACAACTGAAATTCGCACAACACCAGATGGCTCCCTGACTTCGTCTGTAGATTCAGGAACAACGGCTAAAATAAGCTCAACACTAGATGGCTTTCTGACTTCGTCCGTAGAGCCAGCAACATCAACTGAAGGTCTTACTGCCACCTCAGATGACCCAGCAACTCCTAGCGATACAACAACTGAAATAAGCACAACATTAGATGACTCCCTGACTTCGTCTGCAGATCCAGGAATATCAACAGAGGGACCTACCACCACCACAGATGCATTAACAACGTCTAGCGGTAGGCCAACTGAAATGAGCACGACACTGGATGGCTCCTTGACTTCTTCTGTAGATCCAGGATCATCAACTGAGGGACTTACCACCACCAAAGGTGAAGAAACAGCTGCCAGCGACACAACAACTGAAATAAGTACAACAATTGATGGCTCCCTGACTTCGTCTGTGGAGCCAGCAACATCAACTGACAGTCTTACTGCCACCTCAGATGAACCAAAAACTCCTAGCGATAGACGAACTGAAACAAGCACAACATTAGATGGCTCCCTGACTTCATCTGCAGATCCAGGAATATCAACAGAGGGACCAACCACCACCACAGATGAACCAACAACAGCTAGCGATACAACAGCTGAAACAAGAACAACACTAGATGGCTCTCTGATTTCGTATGCAGATCCAGGAATATCAACTGAGGCACCTACCACCACCACAAATGTAGCAACAGCTGCTAGAGATACAACAACTGAAATAAGCACAACAGTAAATGGCTCCCTGACTTCGTCTGTAGATCCAGGAACATCAACTGAGGGACTTACCACCACCACAGATGAACCAACAACTGCTAGCGATACAACAACTGAAATAAGCACAACATTAGATGGTTCCCTGACCTCGTCTGTAGATCCAGGAACATCAACCGAGGGACCTACCACCACCACAGACGAACCAACAGCTGCTAGCGATAAAACCACTGAAATAAGCACGACACTAGATAGCTCCCTGACTTCGTCTGCAGATCCAGGAATATCAACCGAGGGACCTACCACCACCACAGATGAATTAACAGCTGCTAGCGATAAAACAACTGAAATAAGCACAACACTGGATGGCTCTCTGACTTCATCTGCAGATCCAGGAATATCAACAGAGGGACCAACCACCACCACAGATGAACCAACAACTGCTAGCGATACAACAGCTGAAACAAGCACAACACTAGATGGCTCTCTGATTTCGTATGCAGATCCAGGAATATCAACTGAGGGACCTACCACCACCACAAATGAAGCAACAGCTGCTAGCGTTACAACAACTGAAATAAGCACAACAGTAAATGGCTCCCTGACTTCGTCTGTAGATCCAGGAACATCAACTGAGGGACTTACCACCACCACAGATGAACCAACAGCTGCTAGCGATACAACAACTCAAATAAGCCCAACACCAGATGGCTCCCTGACTTCGTCTGTAGATCCAGGAACATCAACCGAGGGACCTACCACCACAACAGATGAATCAACAGCTGCTAGCGATACAACAACTGAAATAAGCACAACATTAGATGGCTCTCTGACTTCGTCTGTAGAGCCAGGAACATCAACTGAGGGAGCCACCGCCACAACAGATGAACCAAAAACTCCTAGCGATACAACAACTGAAATAAGCACAACACCAGATGGCTCGACTTCGTCTGTAGATCCAGGAACATCAACTGAGGGACTTACCACCACCACAGATGAACCAACAACTCCTAGCGATACAACATTTGAAATAAGCACAACAATTGATGGCTCCCTGACTTCGTCTGTAGATCCAGGGACATCAACCGAGGGACCTACCACCACAGCAGATGAACCAATAACTGCTAGCGATACAACAACTCAAATAAGCCCAACATCAGATGGCTCCCTGACTTCGTCTGTAGATCCAGGAACATCAACCGAGGGACCTACCACCACAACAGATGAACCAGCAACTCCTAGCGATACAGCAACTGAATTAAGCACAATATTAGATGACTCCCTGACTTCGTCTGCAGATCCAGGAATATCAACAGAGGGACCTACCACCACAACAGATGAACCCACAACTCCTAGCGATAGAACAACTGAAACAAGCACAACATTAGATGGCTCCCTGACTTCATCTGCAGATCGAGGAATATCAACAGAGGGACCTACCTCCACCACAGGTGAAGCAACAGCTGCTAGCGATACAACAACTGAAATAAGCACAACACTGGATGGCTCTCTGACTTCTTCTGTAGATCCACGAACATCAACTGAGGGACTTACCACCACCACAGATGAACCAACAACTGCTAGCGATACAACATTTGAAATAAGCACAACAATTGGTGGCTCCCTGACTTCGTCTGTGGAGCCAGCAACATCAACTGAAGGTCTTGCTGCCACCTCAGATGAACCAACAACTCCTAGCGATACAACAACTGAAACAAGCACAATATTAGATGGCTCCCTGACTTCATCTGCAGATCCAGGAATATCAACAGAGGGACCTACCACCACCACAGATGAACCAATAACTGCTAGCGATACAACAACTCAAATAAGCCCAACACCAGATGGCTCCCTGACTTCGTCTGTAGATCCAGGAACATCAACCGAGGGACCTACCACCACAACAGATGAATCAACAGCTGCTAGCGATACAACAACTGAAATAAGCACAACATTAGATGGCTCTCTGACTTCGTCTGTAGAGCCAGGAACATCAACTGAGGGAGCCACCGCCACAAAAGATGAACCAAAAACTCCTAGCGATACAACAACTGAAATAAGCACAACACCAGATGGCTCGACTTCGTCTGTAGATCCAGGAACATCAACTGAGGGACTTACCACCACCACAGATGAACCAACAACTCCTAGCGATACAACATTTGAAATAAGCACAACAATTGATGGCTCCCTGACTTCGTCTGTAGATCCAGGGACATCAACCGAGGGACGTACCACCACAGCAGATGAACCAATAACTGCTAGCGATACAACAACTCAAATAAGCCCAACACCAGATGGCTCCCTGACTTCGTCTGTAGATCCAGGAACATCAACCGAGGGACCTACCACCACAACAGATGAACCAGCAACTCCTAGCGATACAGCAACTGAAATAAGCACAATATTAGATGACTCCCTGACTTCGTCTGCAGATCCAGGAATATCAACAGAGGGACCTACCACCACAACAGATGAACCCACAACTCCTAGCGATAGAACAACTGAAACAAGCACAACATTAGATGGCTCCCTGACTTCATCTGCAGATCGAGGAATATCAACAGAGGGACCTACCACCACCACAGGTGAAGCAACAGCTGCTAGCGATACAACAACTGAAATAAGCACAACACTGGATGGCTCTCTGACTTCTTCTGTAGATCCAGGAACATCAACTGAGGGACTTACCACCACCACAGATGAACCAACAACTGCTAGCGATACAACATTTGAAATAAGCACAACAATTGGTGGCTCCCTGACTTCGTCTGTGGAGCCAGCAACATCAACTGAAGGTCTTGCTGCCACCTCAGATGAACCAACAACTCCTAGCGATACAACAACTGAAACAAGCACAATATTAGATGGCTCCCTGACTTCATCTGCAGATCCAGGAATATCAACAGAGGGACCTATTACCACCACAGATGAACCAATAACTGCTAGCGATACAACAACTCAAATAAGCCCAACACCAGATGGCTCCCTGACTTCGTCTGTAGATCCAGGAACATCAACCGAGGGACCTACCACCACAACAGATGAATCAACAGCTGCTAGCGATACAACAACTGAAATAAGCACAACATTAGATGGCTCTCTGACTTCGTCTGTAGAGCCAGGAACATCAACTGAGGGAGCCACCGCCACAAAAGATGAACCAAAAACTCCTAGCGATACAACAACTGAAATAAGCACAACACCAGATGGCTCGACTTCGTCTGTAGATCCAGGAACATCAACTGAGGGACTTACCACCACCACAGATGAACCAACAACTCCTAGCGATACAACATTTGAAATAAGCACAACAATTGATGGCTCCCTGACTTCGTCTGTAGATCCAGGAACATCAAACGAGGGACCTACCACCACAACAGATGAACCAATAACTGCTAGCGATACAACAACTCAAATAAGCCCAACACCAGATGGCTCCCTGACTTCGTCTGTAGACCCAGAAACAACGGCTAAAATAAGCACAACACTAGATGGCTTTCTGACTTCGTCTGTAGAGCCAGCAACATCAACTGAAGGTCTTACTGCCACCTCAGATGAACCAGCAACTCCTAGCGATACAGCAACTGAAATAAGCACAATATTAGATGACTCCCTGACTTCGTCTGCAGATCCAGGAATATCAGCAGAGGGACCTACCACCACAACAGATGAACCCACAACTCCTAGCGATAGAACAACTGAAACAAGCACAACATTAGATGGCTCCCTGACTTCATCTGCAGATCGAGGAATATCAACAGAGGGACCTACCACCACCACAGATGAACCAGCAACTCCTAGCGATACAGCAACTGAAATAAGCACAATATTAGATGACTCCCTGACTTCGTCTGCAGATCCAGGAATATCAACAGAGGGACCTACCACCACCACAGATGCATTAACAACGTCTAGCGGTAGGCCAACTGAAATGAGCACAACACTGGATGGCTCTCTGACTTCTTCTGTAGATCCAGGAACATCAACTGACGGACTTACCACCACCACAGATGAACCAACAACTGCTAGCGATACAACATTTGAAATAAGCACAACAATTGATGGCTCCCTGACTTCGTCTGTGGAGCCAGCAACATCAACTGAAGGTCTTACTGCCACCTCAGATGAACCAACAACTCCTAGCGATACAACAACTGAAACAAGTACAACATTAGATGGCTCCCTGACTTCATCTGCAGATCCAGGAATATCAACAGAGGGACCTACCACCACCACAGATGAACCAATTACTGCTAGCGATACAACAACTGAAATAAGCACAACATTAGACGGCTCTCTGACTTCGTCTGTAGAGCCAGGAACATCAACTGAGGGAGCCACCGCCACAACAGATGAACCAAAAACTCCTAGCGATACAACAACTGAAATAAGCACAACACCAGATGGCTCCCTGACTTCGTCTCTAGACCCAGAAAAAACGGCTAAAATAAGCACAACACTAGATGGCTTTCTGACTTCGTCTGTAGAGCCAGCAACATCAACTGAAGGTCTTACTGCCACCTCAGATGAACCAGCAACTCCTAGCGATACAGCAACTGAAATAAGCACAATATTAGATGACTCCCTGACTTCGTCTGCAGATCCAGGAATATCAGCAGAGGGACCTACCACCACCACAGATGCATTAACAACGTCTAGCGGTAGGCCAACTGAAATGAGCACAACACTGGATGGCTCTCTGATTTCTTCTGTAGATCCAGGAACATCAACTGAGGGACTTACCACCACCACAGATGAACCAACAACTGCTAGCGATACAACATTTGAAATAAGCACAACAATTGATGGCTCCCTGACTTCGTCTGTGGAGCCAGCAACATCAACTGAAGGTCTTAGTGCCACCTCAGATGAACCAACAACTCCTAGCGATACAACAACTGAAACAACTACAACATTAGATGGCTCCCTGACTTCATCTGCAGATCCAGGAACATCAACCGAGGGACCTACCACCACAACAGATGAATCAACAGCTGCTAGCGATACAACTACTGAAATAAGCACAACATTAGATGGCTCTCTGACTTCGTCTGTAGAGGCAGGAACATCAACTGATGGAGCCACCGCCACAACAGATGAACCAAAAACTCCTAGCGATACAACAACTGAAATAAGCACACCATTAGATGGCTCCCTGACCTCGTCTGTAGATCCAGGAATATCAACCGAGGGACCTACCACCACCACAGACAAACCAACAGCTGCTAGCGATAAAACAACTGAAATAAGCACGACACTAGATAGCTCCCTGACCTCGTCTGTAGATCCAGGAACATCAACCGAGGGACCTACCACCACCACAGATGAACCAACAGCTGGTAGCGATAAAACAACTGAAATAAGCACGACACTAGATAGCTCCCTGACTTCGTCTGCAGATCCAGGAACATCAACCGAGGGACCTACCACCACCACAGATGCTTCACCAACTCCTAGCGATAGGACAACTGAAATAAATACAACACCAGATGGCTCCCTGACTTCGTCTGCAGATCCAGGAACATCAACTGAGGGACCTTCTGCCATCACAAATGAGCCAACCACATCTAGCGATAAAACAACTGAAATAAGCCCAACACTAGATGGCTCCCTGACTTCGTCTGGAGATCCGCGAACTTCAGCTATTGGAGCTACTAGCACCACAGAAGAGCAAACAATTTCTGGCGACCAAATTGCCTTTGCGGATGCGGCAGAATCAAGTGAACAGTCCGAAAGTCTTACAAAGGAATCAACCACTCCTAGCGATCCAACTGGCTTTCTGACGTCGTCCGTAGGCCCAGAAACATCAACTGAGGGACCTACTGGCACCACAAACGAGCCAACCACTTCTAGCGATACGACACCTGAAAGAAGCACAATACTAGATGGCTCCCTGACTTCGTCTGCAGATCCAGGAATATCAACCGAGGGACCTACCAGCACCACAGATGAACCAACAGCTGCTAGCGATACAACAACTCAAATAAGAACAACACCAGATGGGTCCCTGACTTCGTCTTCAGATCAAACAACATCAACCGAGAAATCTTTTGCCATCACTAATGAGCCAACCACATCTAGCGATAAAACAACTGAAATAAGCACAACACTAGATGTCTCTCCGACTTCGTCTGTAGAGGCAGCAACATCAACTGAATTACCTACTATCACCACAGATGCTTCAACAACTCCTAGCGATAGGACAACTGAAATAAGCACAACAGTAGATGTCTCCCTGACTTCGGCTTCAGATCTGGGAACATCAACCGAGGGACCTACCACTACTACAGATGAACCAACAACTGCTAGCGGTACAACAACTGACATAAGCACAACACAAGATAGCTCCTCAGCTTTGTCAGCAGATCCAGGATCATCAACTGAGGGACTTACCACCACCACAGGTGAAGAAACAGCTGCCAGCGACACAACCACTGAAATAAGCACAACAGTTGATGGCTCCCTGACTTCGTCTGTGGAGCCAGCAACATCAACTGAAAGTCTTACTGCCACCTCAGATGAACCAAAAACTCCTAGCGATAGACCAACTGAAACAAGCACAACATTAGATGGCTCTCTGACTTCATCTGCAGATCCAGGAATATCAACAGAGGGACAAACCACCACCACAGATGAACCAACAACTGCTAGCGATAAAACAACTGAAACAAGCACAACACTAGATGGCTCTCTGACTTCGTATGCAGATCCAGGAATATCAACTGAGGGACCAACCGCCACCACAGATGAAGCAACAGCTGCTAGCGATACAACAACTGAAATAAGCACAACACTAGATGGCTCTCTGACTTCGTCTGCAGATCCAGGAATATCAACTGAGGGACCAACCATCACCACAGATGAAGCAACAGCTGCTAGCGATACAACAACTGAAATAAGCACAACACTAAATGGCTCCCTGACTTCGTCTGTAGATCCAGGAACATCAACTGAGGGACTCACCACCACCACAGATGAACCAACAACTGCTAGCGATACAACAACTGAAATAAGTACAACATTAGATGGCTCCCTGACCTCGTCTGTAGATCCAGGAACATCAACCGAGGGACCTACCACCACCACAGACGAACCAACAACTGCTAGCGGTACAACAACTGACATAAGCACAACACAAGATAGCTCCTCAGCTTTGTCAGCAGATCCAGGATCATCAACTGAGGGACCAACCACCACCACAGATGAAGCAACAGCTGCTAGCGATACAACAACTGAAATAAGCACAACACTAAATGGCTCCCTGACTTCGTCTGTAGATCCAGGAACATCAACTGAGGGAGTCACCACCACCACAGATGAACCAACAACTGCTAGCGATACAACAACTGAAATAAGTACAACATTAGATGGCTCCCTGACCTCGTCTGTAGATCCAGGAACATCAACCGAGGGACCTACCACCACCACAGACGAACCAACAGCTGCTAGCGATAAAACAACTGAAATAAGCACGACACTAGATAGCTCCCTGACTTCGTCTGCAGATCCAGGAACATCAACCGAGGGACCTACCACCACCACAGATGCTTCACCAACTCCTAGCGATAGGACAACTGAAATAAATACAACACCAGATGGCTCCCTGACTTCGTCTGCAGATCCAGGAACATCAACTGGGTATCCTACTATCACCACAGATGCTTCAACTTCTCCTAGCGGTAGAACAACTGAAATAAACACAACTGTGGAAGGCTCCCCGACTTCGTCTGCAGATCAAGGAACATCAACTGAGGGACCTATCACCATCACAGATGCACTAACAACTCCTAGCGATACAACAACTGAAATAAGCACAACACTAGATGTCTCCCTGACTTCGGCTTCAGATCTGGGAACATCAACCGAGGGACCTACCACTACTAAAGATAAACCAACAACTGCTAGCGGTACAACAACTGAAATAAGCACAACACAAGATAGCTCCTCAGCTTCGTCAGCAGATCCAGGAACATCAACTGAGGGACCTTTTGCCATCACAAATGAGCCAACCACATCTAGCGATAAAACAACTGAAATAAGCACAACACTAGATGGCTCTCTGACTTCGTCTGTAGAGGCAGCAACATCAACTGGGTATCCTACTATCACCACAGATGCTTCAACTACTCCTAGCGGTAGAACAACTGAAATAAGCACAACTGTGGAAGGCTCCCCGACTTCGTCTGCAGATCAAGGAACATCAACTGAGGGACCTATCACCATCACAGATGCACTAACAACTCCTAGCGATACAACAACTGAAATAAGCACAACACTAAACGGGTCTCTGACTTCGTCTGCAGACCTAGAAATATCAACTGAGGGACCTACTGGTACTAAAAATGAGCCAACTACTTCTAGTGATACGACACCTGAAATAAGCACAACACTAGATAGCTCCCTGTCTTCGTCTGGAGATCCGGGAACTGCAACTATTGGAGCTACTAGCACCGCGGATAACCCAACAATTTCTGGCGATCAAATTGCATTTGTGGATGCGGCAGAATCAAGTGAACAGTCCGAAAGTCCTACAAAGGAATCAGCCACTCCTAGCGATCCAACTGGCTTTCTGACTTCGTCCGTAGGCCCAGAAACATCAACTAGGGGACCTACTGGCACCACAAATGAGCCAACTACTTCTAGTGATACGACACCTGAAAGAAGCACAACACTAGATTATTCTCTGTCTTCGTCTGTAGAGCCAGCAACATCAACTGAGTTACCTACTATCACTACAGATGCTTCAACAACTCCTATCGATAGGACAACTGAGATAAGCACAACATTAGATGGCTCCCTGACTTCGTCTGCAGATCTAGAAACTTCAACTGTTGGAGCTACTAGCACCGCAAATGAGCCAACCACTTCTATCGGTACGACACCTGAAAAAAGCACAACAGTAGATAGCTCTCTGACTTCGTCCGTAGAGCCAGCGACATCAAACGAGGGACCTACCAACTCCACAGACGAACCAACTACTCCTAGCGATAGGACAACTGAAATTAGCACAATATTAGATGGCTCCCTGACTTCGTCTGCAGATCCAGAAACTTCAACTGTTGGAGCTACTAGCGCCGCAAATGAGTCAACCACTTCTAGCGGTACGACACCTGAAAAAAGCACAACACTAGATGGCTCTCTGACTTCGTTTTTAGATCCAGAAACTTCAACTGTTGGAGCTACTAGCACCGCAAATGAGTCAACCACTTCTAACGGTACGACACCTGAAATAAGCATAACACTAGATAGCTCTCTGAATTCGTCTGCAGATCCAGAAGGTTCAACTGTTGGAGCTACTAGCACCGCAAATGAGTCAACCACTTCTAGCGGTACGACACCTGAAAAAAGCACAACACTAGATAGGTCTCTGACTTCGTCTGTAGAGCCAGCGACATCAAAGGAGGGACCTACGAACTCCACAGACGAACCAACTACTCCTAGAGATAGGACAACTGAAATAAGCACAATATTAGATGGCTCCCTGACTTCGTCTGCAGATCCAGAAGAGTTAGCAACATCAACTCTCGGAGATAGTGGCACCACAGATGGGCCGACAACTCCTGTGACAGAATCAAGTAAACAGTCCGCAATTCCCATAGAGGAATCGACAACTCCTAGCGATAAAACGACTGAAAGTGTTAGAACAATAGGTGACACTTTGACAGTAGGTCTAATAATTGGAGGACCTACATCTGTAGACAAGACTACTGCGGAAAAGTCGTTGAGCCAACTAATACCTTCTAAAGACTCTTCCACTTTACCAGGCTATAAAGATTGTGATGCTGTTGTTCGTTTAATGTTCTTAAATAGGTAGCGCCACACGCTTAGATAGGTATAGGCATTAGATGTTTATATATAAGTAATAGTTAATAAGATGAACGGCAACTCCACTTTTGGTTTCAGTGTTATTAGTGTATTTAACAAACATTTTATATAAATTCACAATAAAATATCGAAACTGCTTTTCATAAATAAATTGGCACATATTTACCATCCAGGTTAATGAGGGGATTCTCTAAGTCGTGGGGATATCAGCACATTGAAAAGATTGCAGTGTTCTGCATTCCAATTAATTAACACGAAAACAAAACATACGTTAAAAATATTTGTAATATTTGGCAACTATTTTGTTTAACTTGAAATGATGTATTAAAAAACAACTCAGAGAGTGCTGGGATAGAACCGAAGTCGGTCGGTCGGTCGGTCGGCCGGTCTTCGTCAAGTCACTTCTTGAATAGCCGTTTGAAGAATGATGAGCTGTGACAAGCTCAAGATACCTATGTTGGTAGATAGCTCCTCGCATAGAACAAACTTAATTCAAGCGTCTTCAATATCTTCGTTTTTTTTTATCATGACAGCCGAATATTTATTACAGCCATACCCCGTCCATTGCATCTGATTTAATGCAGTAATGTCAGTTTTATATTTTCCGAGGACATCCTACAGTTGGATAGAAACACCCTGGTATTTCAAGTGCACATCCATAAAATGCATATCCAGAGTGCCATTTTCCAATTTTTACTTCCGTATTCCTTTCTCCAACTCATTGCTGTGCATCTACTTAGAGCAAGTTATTTTATATAGCAACTGCAAATTGGTTTTTTTTTTTATATCCGTAAAATATTATCGGGTTTCGCCCATTTTCAATATAATTTACCAAGTCTTGCTGAGACAGCCATGGTTTACACGATTTCTTCCGGGAACCACTTGACCCACGAATGCGGCTCACAATAGACGAGCATGCAAGGAAGGACACTTCTGTTCTACTTTCGCTATTCTGGAAAGGGTTAGTCATTCCGCTCACCACCTGCAGGCTCGTTAAAAAACGAAACCTATCTGGTCCGAATAGGACCAGATCGCAAAATCTCTACATGCTAAATATAAGAAATTTATCTATGGCCAAGGGGCTATTTGTACGCCATTTAGCTATCGGAATCATGCGGACAGGCTGGGAGCCCCACACTATGATTTCTGTTGAAGCTGCAGAGACGAGGAAGAAGCGAAAATTCTAAATCCCCTAATTGTTTTTTGAAGTTTTATGAAATAAAGTGTGAATCAAATAACAAATTTTAATAGTAAGATAGCCCTTATTTGGTTTTTAATAAAATTCTTTAATTTGCTCAAGCATTTAAACCAATATACTACTTACATACAAACATGCATTGAAATTCGTTGGCTCCGAAAAATTCAAACTAGTCAACTATACTTTATAATCATTTGGGTCAAATTCTTCTTTCGTTGAACATAGGAATGGGTAGCGCGGATTCATGCCAGTTCTACAATGTGAGCCTGGATAGGGTCCAGAACGGAATATTGGCTTGTAGCAGAATAAGCGACGTGCATAGTTGCATGTGAAGATTACATTCATACCATAATCACTTTCGTAAAGGGAAGCGGCACAGCCAAGGCGATTGTTTCGATCCATTACCGTCTTACCAAAGTGTAGAATCAGTTTTCTAAAAAAAGGAAACATAAAAAAATGCAAGTAACTTTCACTAACGAAACAAAAACGTTATTTTCTTTTACTCACATTTCCGGTGGATGATACGAATCAATTTCCGCCTGTGTACAATCGTGATATTGTTCATACCAATAAACACGCATATGCTCCTTAATATCAGCATAAATATTTGTACGATTGAATTTCGATTTCGTATAGAATAACCAGCCGATATTTTGATCGAGCGTATTGTAGCGTGCTGTTGTGAAACATTTCTGATCCTCATATATTATGCCACATTGTTTTACATTAAATTCGGCAAAGTATGCTAACTCGTCATCCCATTCCAATGTGGCCATAGCAGCAGCCGGTTCAAAGACAAGACCCTTCGCCATCTCATTGCGATATTTATTATGCTCGCCTAGGAAAAGCTGTTTCAATTCTTCGGTTATGGGCAGTAATTCAGCGTTGGGTGGACAACGTGCGTCGAATGCCTGAGGGATAAAAGAATATTAAATTCAACGAAAACCAGAAAAACAAAACGATGCATTGAATTCATTTAATAATACATAGTGCTTATCATAACTACACGACAGGAACTTATTGGCAACTTTCAACAGTAAATTTAATTCTAAATAATTTTTGGTATATTTTTTTTTATGTACAGCTCATTGCCTAATAAAAATCATATAAGTTCAAGCATTAAAATTTTGTGCAAGTTTTAATGAAATGCAAATAATTTGTATCAAAATTTCAAACTTTTCAATTAGAATTTCTAGAAAATTTTTTGGGTATGGAGTTTTGTAGGCTATTTAATAAAGTGCAAGTTTGAAGAGGAGCAAAAGTTCGTTTAATCTTTAATAATATATTTTTTCCGACGGTATTAAGAGGCAATTTGAAAAGTCAGGCGTCAACACTAAAAAAAATTGGCCTACCAACCTACAAACCATTAAATACGAAGAAGATCTGTAAATTAGGTTTGTTTTTGGGCAGCCATTCGAAGCAAACAACTTTTGAGCTTTGTGAAAAATGGGGAAAAGTGAATTTCGTGTTATCATGAAATATTATTTTTTACGCAACAATACGCCAACCGAAATAAAAGCGAAGCTGGATAAACATTTCCCGAACTCTTCACCATCAATTAAAATTATCTACAAGTGCATCGCAGATTTTCGTTGTGGTCGTACCTGCACCGAGATGATGCTGAACATTCTGGAAGGGCAAAAGACGCTCTCACTGAAGAAACGATAGAAAAAATCCCCGCTATCGTTTTGAACTAGTGAAAGTAAGCGAGATAGCTGACATGGTGAAGATCTCAATAGAACGTGTGCACAACGCCTTGCTCGATGGATTGAAGAAGCCGCGATTGGGTGCCGCGTTTGCTCACAATTAACCAAAAACGTCAATGAAAGTAATGGAAAAACTGAATCATTTAGGCTAGGAATTGTTCCCACATCCTCCGTATTCTCCAGATTTGTTTTGTATTATCTGTTGAAGAAATGGCACGGTGGTAAGAGATTTTTATCAAATGAGGAAGTTGCATTGGAAACTGAGGCCTATTTTCGACACTTTGTCGCAGCCTACTTTTTGGAAGGCATCGAAGAGTTGGAACATCGCTGGACTAAGTGCATCGAGCTAAAGGGAGACTACGTTGAAAAATAAAATGAAACTTGCCCAACAAAATTTTGTTTTCACTATTTTTCCGCATGGACTTTTCAAATTGCCTCGCTCTCATTGTCTCTCTATAATTAAAATTAACCAGTCCGTTAACTAAAAAAATTTTCAAAAATCATTGCAATTTTTAAGCAAATTCAAACTTACACTTTGTTATGCTCAAATCGAATGAGCTGGAAACCTACATTCGTAAAATTTTCTACAAATTCTGATTAAAAGATTTTAAATTTTGATACAAATTTTTGAATTTTTTTTTAAATTCGCACGAAGTTTGAAAATGGATTTGTATATGGTTTTTTTTTTAAATGGTTACTAATAAATAAAGGGTCGAAGCTTGTTGAAAACTCCGCGCCTTGGAAAAAAATAACCCTGACCCTCCCGCTACACAATCCACAGTATATTAGCGCAAATATCCCTTCTGCGTATTAAGTTAATTTTTTTGCGGCTTTAATAAAATCCTAACACTCACGCCAGTATGATTACAGGCTAAAACATGTTGTTCACGTCTTCCACTGCACATATAAGCTGGACTGCAGTAATCCACAACATCGACGGCACCTTCCACAGCTGCTGTGTACAACCACCAGAGCAATATTGATACAAAGTATTTAAATAACATTTTTTACTTCCACAGAAAACTCTCAATTACACACTCGAAATCGTTTTGTCTCTGCCAAATATAAGTTTAGCTTTATATACACCAACTTACTTAGTATATTTAGGTGGTTAGAAAAAATCCCCGTTCATCCGTTCATTATTCACAAACAAAAAAGATAAGAGCTGCATTTCACTTAATTTCTATTAGTTGCGCTACATTTCTTATCTTAAACAAATACTTACTTATTATATAGTAGCTTTTTGTAACAAATTTGCTTCACTTTTCCTAGAAATTTGATTAATACAGAACAGTATCTAATATAGTCTCTTCTTTGGTTTATTGATCTAGAGTTATCGGTCGCTGCGCTTCGGGTTAGCAAAGATTCGAATAATTAGTATGATAAATTTTAAGTACTTTCTTTACAGATATTGAGATTTGAAATTACATACCCACAATCATTATCAGCTAGAAATAAAGAATATGTATGTACTAATTAATTGTTACGTATTTGTTAACGTTTTATTTTCTTTTGCGAAGGTCAATGACTTGAGTCATACACTATACATATTATCTTTTGCCCTCAGATGTGATTGGCTACACGCAAGGGTACTTTGAGGAACATGCAGTGATACGCATGATGTAGATTTAGTTGTTTTTAAATTTATTTATTTCAAGTACGAATAGATGGTCATTTATGATTTATGTAGAGTACTATGATAGTCATTTTTTCGATTCCTGCGACACCAAGATTTTCAGGAGCTCGATGCTACGAGCCCCAATATTAAATATAATAACATTTGTAGTCATTTCCTTCCGCATAGCCGCAGTAACGGATCTGATGAATAAAATTGTCCTTGAAGAAGAGAAATATAGGTATTTTCTGAAGAGTGAAACTATTTTACAAATATCATCAAGCAGAGGAAAAATCACTCGACATTGAAGAACCGTCGGCATCACAAATTAATTTATGAGCAAAGTACGATGAAATGCGGTCGCCGAAGACGAATGTGTGAAACGTAGGCGCATTTCATTCGGTAGGTGCCGGGTTCATACCCTAGCCGTGGCAAGTAACATCAAAAATTATAGAAACGTTTTTTCTAATATTAGTCGCCCCTCGGCAGGCAATGGCAAACCTCCGAGTGAATTTCTGTCATAAAAAACTTTTCTACTTCTATGTAGTTTGGTCTAGCATCAAGCTATGGTGTATGCGCCAAATTATTATATTATTATTATTACGTGAGAGCGAGCTTTTAACTAGACCTGCCAAAGGGCAGCAGACACGTACGAGCAGAGTGCGGAATAAAGAGGGTAAGAGAACCCTATCAACCATTGTTGAGCCTACGGAACGGCAGAGTGTACGTCTAGCCTGGGCCAGAGAAGTGGTCAAAGCAGGCAGAAAGCTTTCGAAGGCGACGGATACGCCTCTAGCAACTCGAAGTACTGCAATAGCATCGAGGAGATGAAGGTAAAGGGTCGGAGCTTGTCGAAAAGACAAAGATCGACCGAAAGCGAGAGGCCAGCCAGCAAACAACAGAGGGATAATGGCACTAAACGTGAAACACCTGGAGGCGCGATACCGGAGTACTGTGGCGCCGACAAACTGTCAACTTTCAGGATGTCTCTGAATAAGCAAGGCGCAAAGACAGGGAACCCGCTGGAGTTCCTGCCGACGGAAACTCGGTAAAGTTCTGCGAAATCGCGAGACTACATCTGATCGTGGCGCTGTTAGACAAGCGGGTCCAATGGGCAGACGACCACCGAAAGGTGGAAGTATGTAGAGGGGAAGCTCCTCAGCGTGATGATCAGAGGGATGTGCGAGGAGCCCGGGAAGCCAATACCTTCCTTCGATAGAGCAATGGGGTAAAACTCATTAGATGCAACGATGGTGCAACAACAACAGGGTCAAAAAAATCTGTCACAGGATTGGAAAGTACTTCGCGTATCAAAGCCGCCGTATCATTATTTTGTAATAATCTAGCTTGAAAAATTCCACCATTTTTCCATAAACCGCCCTCCTACCATAAAATAAATAACAAATAATTGGAGTTTAAATAAAATTATTTTTTATTGTGAAAATTATTCGCAAATAATCCCGATATATTCGGTAGTTAAAAAAGTCTGGAATACCAGATTCCCTTGACTCCCATCTCCAGTAAGTATGAAAGACTTCACCGATACCAAAAAATTACACACCTAAGTCTATCCTCTTCTGCAGTAAGACAACAAATACTTTTCCAAGATATGAATATACTTACATAGTCAGGTAAAATGTTGATCCCGCCTTACCAAATATAAAAGCGTTAGTGTAAAATCTTGTTCGCTGATTTAAAGTCTGTTGGCAGAATTTCTCTAGTCCTTCTATTTTTAGTACATCAAATGTTCAATTTAATGAAACCACCGAAAACCATTGATTAACTTCTGCCTATTCTTAATTGGCGCTACAACCGCCTAGAGAGTATTTGCTCTAAAACGGGTGGTGTAATTTTTGAAATTAGCTCTAACCCACTTATTCCTCGAAAATATTTATTTCGATTTTAAAAGCCACATTATAGACCCGTGTTTTAATACAGCTTCTCACATATATAACTTTTGTATAATTTAATTAAATTTTGACCCATATTTTAATATTACATATAATTTGTGTATAGTTTAATTAAATTCGACGTTCCGTTTGATATCCGTACTGTTATTTTTTTCGAAACGTGGCAACGCTATACAATTATTTTTTTTTTAATTCTTATTTTTCTTATATCTTAGATATTGGGCAACACCGTTTTTTAAAGTTTTTTTTAGATAGGTGGCAACCTTAACTTCAAATGTGGTGTATAGGTCTTTCAAAGTCTCTTTGTTTAATATTCGAACTGCCATATTTTATATGTAAATGTTTTATTGAAATTTTCTTGAAATTTTTTTTTCGAAAGGTGGCAACCCCGTTCAAATTTTTTTTGTTTAAAATTTGTTCTCACATTCTTAGTAAAATTGTGTTATTACTTTTGTTTTCAATAAATTTTATTTTTTTTTAATATTACATACCTACCGTTTCCACAATTTTTTCTTTACAAACTTTCTACAGACAGAAAGAAACCAAAGAAAATAAAAAAGAGCAAAAAATCCGTTGAGCCGAAGGATAGTCAAGTATGTAGTTTAATAATTGTTCTTTATATTGTACTCTGCTTCTTGATAATCTTCAATTCTTGACCGAAATTGTAAGATTCATTTTAATTCTGGGTTCTGAAGCCTTAAGCGTATAATCTACAGAGATATGGCAAAGAAATTTTTCGGTACAATGGACATTCATTGGAAAGCAAAAAATATATCAACCCATCCTTGCATCTAACATCCTTCTCCATTTAGTCCAACCCTGGAAAAGCGATAGGTATTTTAAGTATACCGACCTCGCACGACTACAATCCACAGAATACCCGCTAACATCAGGTATTGGCGAGTAGCTGCAACAATAATAACATGCAAATATTTTGCCGAGTATACACCATCCAAATGTACCAAAAAATATAGCTATAAAAATCAATAAAAAAATTCAATTTATTCTATCCATTTCAATCCAAAAATACAAAAATAAAAAATACTATCATTTGTTACTTAATTTTTAACTTAATCAATAACGTACATTTAAATAGTTTAATTTATAAATGTGCTATCGATCGCATTATCATCATCGCTTTCCACATTCTCCTTACTATCGTATTCGTAAACGGCATTTTTCCAGTCACACAGCGATGGATACTTTTCACTTATCTTATATATACATTTGCTAGCCGCTGGCCCACTTTGATACACAGGTTCACCCAAAACGTTTGTAAAATCATAATTACAGGTCATTAATAATTTCATATCACTCATTTGATTCGGTTCGCGATAGCGAATAGCAGCACAACCGACACGATGCGCCCGATCGGCGACCAACATTGTGAAGTGACCAATCTTTCTGCTGGAGATAAATGAAATGGAAAAAAAAAAACATTATCAATATTGGGGAAAACGCTAAGAAAATTTATTATAAAAAAGTTCTTTGGAACTAAGTGTTAATTATAGATGGTAACTATATACTATTGTGTTTCCGAGCAACTGGTGGCAAGACGAAGAGAGGCTAGCTGGGAGTATCGAATAGCGAGGCGACATTGTGAATGTAAGATTTGTAGCCGTATTATGTTATATGAAGGAAACAAGTTTAGCGTGTGTCAGTTTTATTTGAACAGTTATGTCGAGAAAAAATTTTGGGTGTAATCGCGTTTTTTGCTATAACTTTCTTATATGACTCAGGACTATATGAGGTCCTTAAAAGATTTTGGCCTCAACTGCCATTTTTGACCTGTGCCTCCCTAGTTTTCGAAATGCTATGCTTGTGGATAAAGTCTACAATTTTTTTTAGCAAAACCCTCATAATTTTCCGATAGCTTTAGATTTATAGTATATAAAAAAGCAATCCCAGTCAGCCAAAGTGTTAAATTTTTTCTCTCCCCGAACATGTTCTAATAGCTTAGGGATGAAAAATAAGATCTGTATGCAAATCTGTACAAAAGGTAGCCGAAAAAAGCCATGGGAATAATATCTCTCAAATAAATGGGTTAAGGAGAAATAACAATATAAATATTTTAATCTATATTTCTCTCATAAAAACTTTTGCCCTGCTGGTGTCCATTTATGTGATTTTAAGTGGTCAAAGTAAAAGCTTTCAAAGTTAACTTTTTTAATAAATTTTTCCACCAAATAAAATCTAATTCTGAATGAAACGATCCAAAGCTTATATAATTCACTATTTTCAAAATATTGACGAATTTAAAAATTTTTATTACAAAAATCTAATGAAATTTTTTATAACATAGTGGAACAAAACTAAACAAAATTTGTATGCCCCAAAAATCCTCTCAAAGTAAGTTTTCAAACTAAGGCTATTTTCTAATTTTTTCCTGTGACCCAGTCTAAAACATATCTGTATATATTAGTACTATTCTGTTTATCCAAAGAAATATTAAGATTTTTGCAATTTTGTTTATAAAACTGAAACTATTAAGCGGATTTTCCGGTTCGATAGCTCAAATTAAAGGAAAAGATATAAGCTAGATTTCAAAATAAGATTTATAAATACTATATGCCACAAAAATGATAGAACACAAGATTGCAAAGGAAAAATTGTAAAAAAGAAAAGGAAGAAGTTGCTTTTATTTCGTCAGAAAATTGGTGGATGTTGTCAAATCGGTAAAGAGCGCTCCGCGGAAGGCGCAATCTTGTATTCTATCAATTTCGTGTAAAATGAGAACTGTGAACATTGAGGTGGAATAAAATAAAAAAAAAAAAAAAATACCGATACAAATATTCGGTACAAAACGTATCTTATTATTTTCTATAACTCATGAGAAAAAGATTATGAGACCCCAGGGATTTAACATTTGCTTAATTTTATTGCATTGTGTGATTTGCGTGAACAATAGTTTCTAATAAAACTGTATAAAATTTTTTGATTTCATTAAACCAAGTAGATATGTAACTCATAGTTAATAAAGCCCATACTAAAAAAAGAGCCTAAGAAAATTTTTCCTTACTTTTTTAATTTGATGTCGTAATTTTTTCTTTAAACTGCGATATTTCTCCCATAGGGTCAAAACTTCTTCAAAATGAATAAAAATCTTCATAGAATGAAATCTGTTTCTCTCGAAAAAAAGTAAATATTTCTTAAACGCCACTACATTCCCATTAAAATTCTTGTTGTTTTTTCTTCTAATAGATATTTTCTTCAATCCAGAGTGTAACGCACAAAATTTTAGTAAAAATATAACCCCGGAAACTTAACTATACCTCAAAAACTATAACACTTTTGTTTTATACACTGACTTCATATTTGGATTCAGTGGAAAATTGTATACTCAAATTTTTGGCGGGGCGTCGTAGTGCAAAATGTTCCTCTATTATTAGTTCATAAATTGTATATTGGGAGTTTTATAAGGATCTTATTATAGTATATAACATCATGGTTAAAATAGCGAATATAACTATTCCAATATAATTCATAGAACAATGAATTCCGAAAAAAATAAGAAAACGAAAATTTTTTTAAGATACTTATTATTTTTTTTTTGTATTAAAATCCGAAATAGTTTACGTAGAGAACTTGAACACAGTCTTTCCTTCAAATCTTAACTTTGTCAATCTAAAAAAAATCTACGCGAAAATCATAGTATTTTTTCTTTGTATAGAGAAAACCCGATTCAGCCAAGGCGAATTCATTTAAAGAGATGTTACCAGAACAAAGAAAAAAAAACAATATATACATATATTTTGTTTTTGTTTTTTACGTAACGATTGTCAAATTCAATTGACTACTTCTATCAGAAAGTATGAAAAATTAGTTCCAATGGCAACGAAAACAATCAGGATATTTCTATTTGCTAATCCATACGGTGATTCCAAGGTGAATTTATAGAAACACAGTTAAATTTATTGTTTCCATTTAAACTCGCCGTGCCCTTATGTAGGGACTGTCAAAATGAATATTTGTTTATAATAAAATTTTCGGTTTTGTAATAAAAAATTGTTTACGCTGGCGCGCAAAACCGGTAGAATGGTGACCTTTTTGCTAGAGAGTTTTTTATGATAAGTTTTTTTTCTTTAATTGTATATAAAATTATAGCTCGGTCTGTTTCGCTCACCACTGTATGTTTGTTTGCTTTCTATTTGCTCCATTCGCCCAACAAATTTGTTTTAGACCAAGGCGAATTCATACAAGGTGAAGTTGATAAAGCAGCTGATTAAATTCGCTTGGTGAACAATAAGTCAAAATTATATGTTTGTTGGAAATCATGCCGTCATTGTGCATACAATTTGTTAGTGTAAATTTATGTTTTTGTACGTATAATACCACCTAATATGAAATCACGTTGCTTTGCTTTCCTAACTTTGACAATTGCCACACCAGAAACCAAAAACAAAATACATCTAAATTTTGTGAATGAAATCGCTGTTGGTATTGCCATCACCTTAATGAATACGCCTTGGCTGATTCGAATAAAAAATGAAATGAGTTGTTATAGCAATAAGAATGCGCTTGGATTAAAAAAAATCAAGAGCAAAAAATAACACCGGAATACATTAATGCCGTTAAAAAAATAAAGTTGTATTCAAAATAAAATGATTATGACACATTTCTTAGAAAAATTGTTTTTTCCTCATTTAATATTTCCACAAAGATTTCCTCAGCTAAAGTCCTATAAAAATCCATTTAATAGTTTCAGAAATTAGTAAGTCCAAACGGGAAAAAATTAAAAAAAAAATGATTCATTACCTTCGTTCATTCTTTTATGGAAATTTTCAATGAACAGACACAACTTTTCAGTTTTCTTATAGTTTTATTATAGTAAATGGATCATGATAACACTTTTATTTCACTGAAATATTTTTCTCTTCCCTTCTCGTAAATACTGATGAATGAAATATTTTATAATCTATTTCATATTCGATAACAAATTCCTCTCTCATTCTCTATTAAAATCTAAAATTATATGGACAAAGAGCATTCATGATTCTTTTGAAGTGGAATCTAACTTCGAAAAGAGGAGGAGCAATTAATATACACAGAAAAATTTATAGAGGTATACAACTTCAAAAATAAATTATTTTTCTTATCTAACGAAATCTGAAATCTTAAAAATGAAAATTTATGGAATTGTAAAATTTGGCTTGTAAGGCAGCGACAAAAAAAAAAAGAATAATAATAAAATTTGTCGAGTAATCGTACTGAATGAAGGAAATTTATAGAGTTTAAGGGCCATTTACGAGAACTCCAGAGTTCAATTTTTAAATATATAAATAAGTAACTCAGAGTTAAATTTATAATTTCATAACGTAGACATTGTCTTGCATCAAACAATTACAGTAGCCCAGGCTATGTAAAGAAATGTTTGCAGGTTCTAGTATCTACAACGACGAAATGATCGATGTGCTTGGTTTCTGATCTCGTGGAAGTGATCGCTGCGCTTTGCCAAAAGTTGGAGGCAACGCATTCGATGGTTTCCTCTTCCTTATCGTAAAAAGCGATTCGTTTCGTTCATTTTTTCTTTAGTTATGAGAAAATGTCACAAATTTAAAAACTTAACCCTGAATAATTGCTAGGTTAAATTTGTATGTCTTTAACTCGGAGTTGATGTCTAACCCAATGTTGTGCAAGCAAAGTTATCACTTTAACAGGTAAACTCTGAGTTAAATAAACAACTTGCTTTCTCGCAAGTGGTCCTAAATGTATAGAATATTTGAAATAATTATCGAATGGTGGAGAATCAGTAAATAAATAGGCTTAAAAGAATATATGTATCTACATACATACAGAGCCTTACAAAACCTTTATAAATCGCAATTGTTCTTGAAACTTAGACTTTTCTGTTATCCAGGTTATGTAAACAATAAATACACAAATTCATCTCTACTTCCAGATTAAATTCATTCTGCCCAAAAAATCCCTAAAATAAACTCACCCTTCCGGATGTGGTCGATAGCTATCAATGAACGTTTGATTGGCATCACGATACTCTCGAAACCAACTCAATATAAACGATTTTACACGCTTGCCATGCGATTTAAACTCACGACCAATCCAAAAGTATCCAATATTCTGACCACTGTACTGATAGTGTGGCGTATTGCGGCATTGATCATGTTCGAATTGACAGCGTTTGACATGCAATGTGGCCAGGTATGCCAATTCATCGTCCCACTTTAGCATCGGCATATGAGCAGCGGCATTATAGCCTTCCAATTGACCAGAGGCAATACGTGCGCGTGCCAGATTATGCATATCCAAAATAAACTGACGACGTCGCTGGCTCATCAAGAGTAGATGGGGTTTAGCGCCACAGGTGGGCCCAAAGGCGCCATCGCTAATGCAACCGATGTGCGGCACTTGCAACACGTGGCTGCCATTGTAGAGTTCACAAAGTGTCGGGGTGCAATAAATGTTGGCAGAGATGTCCAACTCATTGTGTAATGTTGTTGTAGTTGCTGCTGGTGGTGCGGTGACAATTGGAGTGACGCTTTTGATGGCAGTGCCGGTATTTGGTGTTTCAGTTGTAAATTCTTTGTATAACTCAACACTAGCAATAGTTGTTGCTGTTATTGGAATTGCTCTGGTTGTTTTCATAGTCGTATCGAATATCACAGATGCTGTTGTCGCGGTATTTTCCGTTTTTATTACAACCGCCTGTTGCACGATTAATATCGCTAAGAAGGCACTAAATAAACGCTTGCTGTAAAACATTTTCGAAAAACAAAAAATGATTTTAACTACTCGTCCAATGCCGTGCGTAAATTTCGCACCGTTCTCAGCTGTAAATAAAGCGCGACTGAGCAGCATTGTTAGATTTCTTAGTATTTTTAGTAGAAATTTTATTCTAACAGCTGATGAACAACAAGATGCTGCTAATCTTCTAATAGCAAAAGCCAATTTTCGTTGTTTAATTGCCCCAATCGTCTCATCAACGCCATTCATCAGCCGTCATTCGAATGCGCTGTCGATTGAGTCTGGGAATAGATATTAAGGGTCATTAAAGTTATTATGTTTTCAATTACGTAAATAACTACAATAAAATGTTCCAACACACAGACACACACACACATATATATATATATATACGAAAGTAGATTTGCATATATTTCTTTGTTTATATGATTGGTCTTGTAGTTAATTATACAATAAACTTGCATATCGATATTTTTATATCGGCAAATATTTCATATCATTAAAAATGATTTGCTCAAATATTTTAAGTTGTAAGGAATAAGATAGGGAAATGCATTTATCGGGACTTGCAATAGGAACGCTATAAAAGTTTTTATAAATAAAACAAAATAGTTTGGGATATGAATTAAATTATTTATTCCTGTGAAAGTACATTCGATGGCATTATGTATGGAGCTCGATTTCTTTTGCATGGGCACCACGGACACGCTTGCAGAAGTCCAGACGCTGAACCCAATTTTCGACGGTTTTCAAGCATAAATCGACCGATACGATATTCGTACGAAGTTCATCAATCGTCGCTGGCTTGTTGCCATAGACCACAGACTTGACGTAGCCCCACAGGAAATAGTCTAACGGCTTCAAAACGCACGACCGAGGCGGCCAATTGACTGGGCCATTTCGTGAGGAAACACGTTCACCAAACTTGGTTTTCAATAAATCGATTGTGACATTCGCTGTGTGGCTTGTGGTGCCGCCCTGTTGGAACCACATATTATCCAAGTCCATATCATCCAATTCGGGCCAAAAATATTCGATTATCATTGAGCGGTAGCGATTCCCAATCACAGTGCCGTATCGGTCTTGATCATCACTGAAGTAGTACGGCTCAATGACGCCGCCGGCCCATAAACCGCACCAAACCGTAATTTTTTCGGGATGCAATGATGACTCATGGAGTACGTGTGGATTGCTGCCTGTCCAATAACGCATATTTTGTTTATTGACGAAGCCATTCAGCCAGACATGACGACGACCATAAATTGGGCGTAGTGCTCTTAAATTTGAGGCCATCGACTCCGAATTTCGGTAGTAAATTTTAATAACTTCGACTCGTTGTTGGATCGTATATCTTTTCATGATGAAATGTCAAACCTTACTGAAGAGAAATGTCAAAAGAGCGGGGAAAAATATGGCGTCGGTTGCTGTCACTATCGGTCTACTTTTGTAGCGTCCCTATTGCAAGACCCTTTATAAATATTAGATTAACTTTTCAATATAGACTAACATAATTCAACGTTTCCAAAATTTTTCGAAACCCTCCAATTATTTCGTTATACGTTCATATATAGTTATGATATACGACATGAACTTTTTGACAAGTTTCGACACTGTCTTTGCTTCTTACTAAATTTTAATTAATCTATATCTATATATCTATCTATATCCTAATAACTGTCTTTGCTTCTTACTAAATTTTAATTAATCTATATCTATATATCTATATCCTAATAATATTATAAATGTGAAAATTTGTGTGTTTGTGTGGAGTGAGCGTATGACCATGCTTTTTACCTTTTAACTCCCAAAGGGTTAAACGAATTTGCTATACTAACATATTAGGTATTCATTAAGAGTTGCCACCCGTTTATAAAGTTAAAGTCAATCAAATAAAAAAGTTAAGTTAAATATTGCTATTTGCCCACTGAACAGATGTGGATAAGATTTGGCACATATACAGTCCGTTCTATAGGTTAACATAAAATAAATTTTTAAAGGAATTGCCACCTTTTCAAAGCCTTTAATCACTTAAAACAACGAATGAAATCAAATATTGCAATGTGGCTAAAAAACAAAAGAAGTTTAATAAAGCTTTCCAATTTGTTTTGCAAGAAAGTTGGCAGCTGTGTCGAGGTGAATTAAGTTAAACTAACAAATTAAATTAAATTTTACAATATGAATGCCAAACTAAAAGTTTCAAGGCTTTATTACAAAAATATTTTTGGAGGTGGTTGCGAGCAGTTTGAAAAATCAATTAAAATTGTAAAATGATCTCAAACGAAGGAGTTTTAGGAAAGCCTTATTTTGAAAATAATTTTGAAGAGGGTTGCCACCTGTTTAATAAAGAAAATTAATGTAAATTATTAAGTTAAAGGAAATATTACACAAATTGGTTCAAAGGAAGTAGAATTTCTGAAATATAACAGTATTGTTACGAGAGCGAAACCAGAGAGTCCAGAGAGGGTTGCCACCTTTTAAACTACTGTTGATACTGAAATTCTACTGTATTGGTGTCAAACCGAAAAGGTTTAAGAAAGGGTTGGCAATTGTTAAAAAAATTTAAATTCAACAATATTTATTAGATAAAAATGAAATGTTACTATACTGCTTTCAACAAATAGGGGCTTAGAAAAACGTAGTCTCGAATAAATTTTGAGGGTTGCCAGCTTTGTGAAAGTTAAATAAAATTTTATTAATAACTTGAATTCAATTAAATTTATGAGATAAATGCAACATTTTAATACTGGTTTGACACAAAAAAAAAAACAAAAGTCTCGGAACTAGTTTTTAAAAATTCTGGTTATAAAGATTCGGTAAAAATTTGTTCAAATTTATAAAAAACAACAAAAAACAAGCACTGGCATCCGTGTTGCCATTTTAAGCTTTTACCGGTTAGATCTAGTTTCTTTTTTAGCCAGAAAATTTTAATTTAGCCTCCAGCCTTTTATTTTTCGCCTTTTCTTAAAGGTGCCAATTCGATACTAATAAATTAAATGTCATCGAAATGCAATGGCAAAAAATACACTTATATCAGTGGAAAAATCTAAAATCTACTATAGAGGTTTGGGCAGAGCCTCGTAAATATAAAAACGCGCTTGGTGATTTAGACTTTTTCGGCCCATTTTTTGCCTATTTGGCCTTTTTTCAAAAAGTTTTGGCAACACTGACGGGCAAACGTTGATACCGTTAAAAAACTTGAGTAAGAAAAAAATAATTCTAAGCCATTTCTAAAAATATTGTATTAAAGCAAATAAGGCGCGATAAAAGGAATTATGTTAATCTTGGTAGGTTTTCTTTTTATTTGAATAAAGGCTTCGCATTATCATTTAGATTTTGTTATTTTCTCAGAATCTGTAAAATATATTAATTAGAGGGATAATGTCGGCTTTTTAATCAAGTATCCTCCAAAGATGTAATTCCATTCAATTTGCGCATCTCTCGACTAACGTCTCTGACAAGCAAATACAGATTTACAAAACCATTTATAGGAAGTTTTGGAATGTGTTTTGTTTTTGTATCTGATAAACAATTCAATATATAAAGTTTTTACAACATATAAGGTCAAATACAATAAATCGTGAAATACCTTAATATAAATAAACATATGTATTTAAGATTCAGAGATTAATAAAACCAATTCATTAATTATTGTACGACCGATACGATATTCGTACGAAGTTCATCAATCGTCGCTGGCTTGTTGCCATAGACCACAGACTTGACGTAGCCCCACAGGAAATAGTCTAACGGCTTCAAAACGCACGACCGAGGCGGCCAATTGACTGGGCCATTTCGTGAGGAAACACGTTCACCAAACTTGGTTTTCAATAAATCGATTGTGACATTCGCTGTGTGGCTTGTGGTGCCGCCCTGTTGGAACCACATATTATCCAAGTCCATATCATCCAATTCGGGCCAAAAATATTCGATTATCATTGAGCGGTAGCGATTCCCAATCACAGTGCCGTATCGGTCTTGATCATCACTGAAGTAGTACGGCTCAATGACGCCGCCGGCCCATAAACCGCACCAAACCGTAATTTTTTCGGGATGCAATGATGACTCATGGAGTACGTGTGGATTGCTGCCTGTCCAATAACGCATATTTTGTTTATTGACGAAGCCATTCAGCCAGACATGACGACGACCATAAATTGGGCGTAGTGCTCTTAAATTTGAGGCCATCGACTCCGAATTTCGGTAGTAAATTTTAATAACTTCGACTCGTTGTTGGATCGTATATCTTTTCATGATGAAATGTCAAACCTTACTGAAGAGAAATGTCAAAAGAGCGGGGAAAAATATGGCGTCGGTTGCTGTCACTATCGGTCTACTTTTGTAGCGTCCCTATTGCAAGACCCTTTATAAATATTAGATTAACTTTTCAATATAGACTAACATAATTCAACGTTTCCAAAATTTTTCGAAACCCTCCAATTATTTCGTTATACGTTCATATATAGTTATGATATACGACATGAACTTTTTGACAAGTTTCGACACTGTCTTTGCTTCTTACTAAATTTTAATTAATCTATATCTATATATCTATCTATATCCTAATAACTGTCTTTGCTTCTTACTAAATTTTAATTAATCTATATCTATATATCTATATCCTAATAATATTATAAATGTGAAAATTTGTGTGTTTGTGTGGAGTGAGCGTATGACCATGCTTTTTACCTTTTAACTCCCAAAGGGTTAAACGAATTTGCTATACTAACATATTAGGTATTCATTAAGAGTTGCCACCCGTTTATAAAGTTAAAGTCAATCAAATAAAAAAGTTAAGTTAAATATTGCTATTTGCCCACTGAACAGATGTGGATAAGATTTGGCACATATACAGTCCGTTCTATAGGTTAACATAAAATAAATTTTTAAAGGAATTGCCACCTTTTCAAAGCCTTTAATCACTTAAAACAACGAATGAAATCAAATATTGCAATGTGGCTAAAAAACAAAAGAAGTTTAATAAAGCTTTCCAATTTGTTTTGCAAGAAAGTTGGCAGCTGTGTCGAGGTGAATTAAGTTAAACTAACAAATTAAATTAAATTTTACAATATGAATGCCAAACTAAAAGTTTCAAGGCTTTATTACAAAAATATTTTTGGAGGTGGTTGCGAGCAGTTTGAAAAATCAATTAAAATTGTAAAATGATCTCAAACGAAGGAGTTTTAGGAAAGCCTTATTTTGAAAATAATTTTGAAGAGGGTTGCCACCTGTTTAATAAAGAAAATTAATGTAAATTATTAAGTTAAAGGAAATATTACACAAAGGGGTTCAAAGGAAGTAGAATTTCTGAAATATAACAGTATTGTTACGAGAGCGAAAACAGAGAGTCCAGAGAGGGTTGCCACCTTTTAAATTACTGTTGATACTGAAATTCTACTGTATTGGTGTCAAACCGAAAAGGTTTAAGAAAGGGTTGGCAATTGTTAAAAAAATTTAAATTCAACAATATTTATTAGATAAAAATGAAATGTTACTATACTGCTTTCAACAAATAGGGGCTTAGAAAAACGTAGTCTCGAATAAATTTTGAGGGTTGCCAGCTTTGTGAAAGTTAAATAAAATTTTATTAATAACTTGAATTCAATTAAATTTATGAGATAAATGCAACATTTTAATACTGGTTTGACACAAAAAAAAAAACAAAAGTCTCGGAACTAGTTTTTAAAAATTCTGGTTATAAAGTTTCGGTAAAAATTTGTTCAAATTTATAAAAAACAACAAAAAACAAGCACTGGCATCCGTGTTGCCATTTTAAGCTTTTACCGGTTAGATCTAGTTTCTTTTTTAGCCAGAAAATTTTAATTTAGCCTCCAGCCTTTTATTTTTCGCCTTTTCTTAAAGGTGCCAATTCGATACTAATAAATTAAATGTCATCGAAATGCAATGGCAAAAAATACACTTATATCAGTGGAAAAATCTAAAATCTACTATAGAGGTTTGGGCAGAGCCTCGTAAATATAAAAACGCGCTTGGTGATTTAGACTTTTTCGGCCCATTTTTTGCCTATTTGGCCTTTTTTCAAAAAGTTTTGGCAACACTGACGGGCAAACGTTGATACCGTTAAAAAACTTGAGTAAGAAAAAAATAATTCTAAGCCATTTCTAAAAATATTGTATTAAAGCAAATAAGGCGCGATAAAAGGAATTATGTTAATCTTGGTAGGTTTTCTTTTTATTTGAATAAAGGCTTCGCATTATCATTTAGATTTTGTTATTTTCTCAGAATCTGTAAAATATATTAATTAGAGGGATAATGTCGGCTTTTTAATCAAGTATCCTCCAAAGATGTAATTCCATTCAATTTGCGCATCTCTCGACTAACGTCTCTGACAAGCAAATACAGATTTACAAAACCATTTATAGGAAGTTTTGGAATGTGTTTTGTTTTTGTATCTGATAAACAATTCAATATATAAAGTTTTTACAACATATAAGGTCAAATACAATAAATCGTGAAATACCTTAATATAAATAAACATATGTATTTAAGATTCAGAGATTAATAAAACCAATTCATTAATTATTGTACGGATGCAAAATTTTATTCGTAAATATAATGTATGGTAATAAGTGCATAAATTAATTATATACATACAAACATAAATACGTACATATTAGAGATGGGGGCGGGATTAAATATTCAGTGCCAAAACTGCCCAACCCCACATTAAATTTTTAACTCCCGAACCCACCCATCTCGACGTTTTTCAAATTCGTCTCACCCGGTCCCGATTTCTATCACTAAACAAAACTCACAGGGAATGTAAAATAATATATCTTTTTAACAAACTCTACGTATTCAACCGAACACTGTAATTAAAACTGAACACTATTTTTTTAAATACGAAAATTTATGAAAATTTATGCCAATTTCGGTTTAACTTGCTTAAATTAAAAGAGCAGTTTTTCGAAGTTTTTCTAAGTAATGTTTTTTTCTCTTAAAATTTCATTAGAAGAGGGATGGCGTTATGTTAACTATTTGCTTGCCAGTTGTCGAAGAAGCATATACAGTGGCTCCAAGCTAAAGTTGGACGCCGCAGAAAAAAATGTTCCTTCCTAAAAATATTTGAAGCAAAGCAATTAAAAAAAAGGTAAAATATTTCTTCAATTACTCATTTATTGCACTAAATAAATTTATTCAGCATTATAAAATATTCTAGTAAAACATCAAATAAGAGTAAATTGAATGCGCAAGCCAAACTCGGGTAATCAACAAGTTTTTTGAAATATAGAAATATATTTTAAAAACTAATATTTTGTATGAAGATCTTTAAGCATTGATTTAACTAATTTTTCGCAAAAACTAAGTTCGATTTTTTCCCATTCCTGTAATAAGATAGATTTCAAGCAATCAAGAACGCACTTTGTAGGCCCTATGCTTTGGATCATTGTCTTGGTAGAAATACCAATCATCACCGAGATCCAATTTTTCAAGACTTTGTGGTAAGTTTTCTCTTAAAATGTTAAGATAGTCATTCTAATTCATTATTGCTTCAATAAAATACAAAGATTCTGGTCCCGAAGCCGAAAAGGTACCCCAAACTATTACCGATCCGCCACCTTGTTTGACAGTTGGTCTCAGATTGCGCAGTTGCAGCTCCTCATTTGGTATCCTCCAAACATACGGATTTTTCCATCGGAGCCAAAAACATTAAATGAACTTTCGTCAGTAAACATAACGTTTTTCCAGAACGAAAAATCCTTATTTTCATGTTCTTTTGCAAATTTTAATCGGATGGTCCGATTGCGTTTGCTGATCAACGGCTTGTGTCGGGCCTTTCTATCATTTAGATCAGCCCCATGAAGTAGATTTCTGATGGTATTGTAGATGCACTAGATTTCTTTCCCAACTTATTTTCAGCTATAACAGCTAACTTTGGTGCACTAAGGAAAGGATTATCTTTAACTTTTCGCAACAGATATCGCTTATCTGAGTTGTGGGCAGCTTTAGGGTTGTTTTCCACTTGTTTGTTGGGCTTGAAGCGCTTAATTATATCGTGAACATTAGAATGACTTCTGTCGACAATATCAGCAATTCCACGCACAGATTTTCCATTGTTGGAATGTTTAATATCCAGCTTTCTAAACTCAATACTTGTTTGACCTCTTTGCCCAAGCATTTTTAAATTATTAAACCGTAATTTTAACTATGTATATATTAAAAAACCGTTCGGGGAATTCCCGTTAGTCAATTAAACTCAGTTACTCAGCCAGTTACTTGAAGCTGGTTGCAATTATTCGACAGACTCGCTTTTGAAGGCGGTCGCATTTTCGTTTGGAAATAGATTTTTGCCACACTGTGCGTTATATTGATTGTTCCTTATATTTTACAGTACCTAACGCGTACCTACTTGCTTTTTTCATCGTTCAGACTATCTAGATTACTAAATGGAGAATTCAAAAAAAGTGTTTATTACATTCGAAATTTTGTAGAAAGATTTCCTGAATTCTTGGAAATTGGCGATAAGGACGGGAGTGAATGGATTCTATGTCCCCTCTAGCCTGCAAATTTTTGAAGTCCTTCACAAATCTGCCCATTCCGGGCATTATGAAATTAGTACCGTATGCCCCGCAGATCCAACGTCCGGCGCCCATCTCTAGTATGTAACTATGCATATTTATATAATATATACTATTTACGAGCACACTATAATTTGCAACGAAGTACACATGTTTCTCATTAGTTAGCATAATTACAAACAGGTATTTAAAATTTGAAGAAGACTTTTAAAACTGCAAGTACTTATACATTATATTAACTGCATGTAAAAAAAAAAACATATGTACGTATGTTTATAGGTATGTATTGTACTATAAACATTTAAATTCTAGGGTTACGCGCATACCAATTTTCTTTGTTTTGCTATCTCACAGTTTAAGGTGCTTTGGCTCTGTCGTACACTGTATAGTTGTTTTTCTTTTTCTGTCTGTCGAAAGCGTGATGTAATAAAAATTAATGTGCAAAATGTAATTATGTTGGTACATATGTACATATTTATGGTGGAAAGAAACCAAAGAGGAAACCAAAATTTTAAAATAACACAAGTGAACAATACAATATTTTTTTTTGTTAGCAAAATAAAGTGAACATTTTGTGAAAATTGTCGAGCAAAAATATTGTGCGACACAAAAAGAGTGCGATGATTTCGCATATGAGTATAATTATTTGAAAATCTGAATTATGTTAGAGAAGTGCGATTTTAATCTATATAGGTGCCAAAGTCTTCTCAATGGATTCTTGAATAGTACTACTTTTCGTGAATCAATATAAAATTTTGTTTTAAATAGATGTATTATATTAATTAGTGTTTTCCAGAATCGATACTAAAAGTAGTAAGCACCCGATTCTCAAACAAATCTGCCGTATCCAATTCTGAAAAGCAAAAGTACTCAATACTAAATTTATATTTAGTACCTATCGATTAAATTGCCGATACTGATCGACTTAGTACGTATCGTTTCGAAGTACGCAGGCGTAAGCTGAGAATAAATACTTTTACTTAGAGCCATCGGTATTCAAAAAGCGTTCAGTTATACTTAGAAGAGACACTTGTACTCGATACTTATTTGCAGTGCCCTTATTTTAAACTCATTCACAATTGATGCAATTTGGAGGCGATACTGATTTGCGCTTGACTTAGTAGCTTTATTTTGGAACTGGCTGGAAATAAAAAAAACTTAAACTACAAAAATTAGGTTTCATTGATGTAAACCGTGTAACAAAATCAGCCGATAATTTTAAAAATACCCGATTTTTAAAATAATCGATATTGCAGCACTCAATCCAAATTTACTAATATTTATAAAAATTAGATGACATTATTTCCTTGAAAAACCTTCTTATATCCAAACAAAAAATACTTTGCTCGCATTAATTCACATCTATGACTAAATACTGATTCGCAAACTCTTAAATTATACCATACCAAAATATCAGCGATTTCACAGGCAGCCCCATCTCCTTCAGTAAATAGAGAAGGCATAAAGACAGTACGGAAAACAAAATTTTTTAAAGCTATAACTCTATGATTGCCGATGAGATTTTATCCCTATCTTCTCCAAACTTTGTACTTTGGTTCGACATGAAAAGTAAACAAAATAAATAGATAATACCTTATCACATAACCAACCGTAAAGTATGACCAATTTTGGTAAATGTTAACGAAAATGGCAACACAGCCATACGATTCGAGGCCTAGTTTTTATTTGCAAAAATTGGAAATGCATCAAATGCACCATAACGGTATAAATTATAGTTGCCATTTCGGGTATCACAACTCCCCATTAGATTTCTTTCCCTTCAGATTTAGTTTTGAATTCACGTAAACCGTACGCAAAGCCCGCATCTGCATTTTTTTCAACATATTGCAATAATTTCAGTCCAAAATCAAAGATTGGATTTGATTATGCTGGCTGACCCAACAAGCGGCCTCACATAGACCGAATACGTCCTTTGTCTTCGTAATCGATGGCGATTTTAAAGAAAAATTGTGCCCCCTGGGCGAATCGAAGTAGACGTTTCGGCCCTTTGTCGATGGCCTTAGTTTACACAAAATCTCAAATCTGCACCTACCCAGTGCTGGACATTCGCATACTATGTGTCCACATTTTCATCAGCCAATACTGGAGTGATCCAGCATCTACTACTGATCTCCTAATCTCTGGCTCTGCACAGTAAACTGTAGCTCAAACTCCCTTTTTCAATTTAGATTCATCCGAGTGTCACGCCCAACCAATACGTATCTGTATAACAAAATACCAAACTGACAAATAATACGACTCTGCCGACATCACGACGTACAAAAACCCCGACAATGAATTGTAGAAGAGTAGAGTACGAGTGACGCGACAGTTAGACGTTTAAAAAAACCTATGTAATTCGTGTAATATCTTTAAATTCTCAATATACTTCTAATTATAATAATACTCAACCGGTTATGTGTTTTATTTAAACGGACATCCTAACAACAACGATGATAAATCGCGTATATGTGAACGGGTAATCATAGCATACGTGACAGTTCAGATGTGAGATTTACCTACTAAGCCTTCGAACGTTGTGAAATTTAAGTATTTCGTTATAAACGAAAAAGCGAAATATTTGCCTATCGAAAAACAAGAATAAAAAAGTGTTCAAGTGCGTGAACCAGCTAATTCAACGTTTCATTGGGCATACGCTTTGCCAACGAACGTAACCTCAAAAATTGTGAGACTTCCGTGGACATCGGGGCTCCAGCAGACATACGCTTTGTCGCTGAGCTCAACGGTCAAATTCAAACTTGCAGTTTTGTAGTTTGTGTCTACATTGCTCCTCATTTTCCTTCGTCTTCACGTCGTTTGTCGTTTTACATTACACTCCTTCGTTAACGTTTCAAAATTGGTGTCTATACCTATCTCATACTCGCGTTGTGTTTTGCTCTTACTCATAAACCTATGCACTTACCGCGAAAATCTAATTAGAACGAATAACAAAATCAAAATAAAACAAAATGTCGAAAACTAATTTAACGCTAAAAGAACTAAGAAACAAATGCAAGGATGCTGGTTTGCCTACGTCTGGCACGAAAAACCAACTTCAGCAACGCTTAAAAGCCTATTTCAATGATACAAGTGAAAGTGAAATAGAAGAAGAAGTTACTATGGTTGAACGCATATCAGCTTTAGAAAAAACTATTGAACGTTTTATAAATACACAAACAACTACGAATTTTGATGCGCGTCTGACTTCGCGTGCTCAAAACTTTCAGCCGACGCTATCGTCTTCGCCAGTTTCAGCAGCGTATACGTGTATGGCCAATATGCAGCCGATTACAACAACGACGTCTGCGCAAGCGAATTTTGTACCACAGTGGCAGAGGGCAGATATACCAACTGCGCCTATGCAGCAAATTCCAATAAGAACCAACGTGTTTAATACAAATAATGTTCCAATTCCGATGTGTAACGACTATTTTCAATCTTCTTATAAGATAAAAGATATTGTTGAGTTGTTGCCCGAATTCAACCCAACGAGCGAAACGTCTTTGAACTCGATACAGTTTGTTAAACGCGTCGAAATGCTAAAAAATGCCTACCACTGGCAAGAAAGTGACATAATTTTTGCGGTTCAACAAAAAATGCGTGGATCCGCAAAATTATGGATAGATTCATTGCAGTGTGCCTTCGTAAATTGGTCACAGTTCGTAAATAATTTTTTAACTGATTTTCCGTGTATGTCTAATGAGGCAGATGCACATATAAAACTTTCGCGAACAAAACGTCAACAAACCGAATCGCCAGTCGAATATTTTTATAGAATGTTAGCACTGGGTAATAAAGGTGGTTTAACAGAAGATAGTATCGTGCGGCATATAATAAATGGCATAAACGACAACGATTTAAAACGTAAAATATCGAATAATTATGTACGGTGTCAAGATTTGTTAAAAGATATAATGAGTTATAGTGTGTATAACGATGTATATCAAAGTACATATAAAACGAAAGCAAGCTCATCCGTAACAAAACCGCAACCGACAATTGCGAAAGAAACAGATAATTCGTCAAATCCTAAGCAAATACATGCAACAAACAGTACAAAGTGTTTTAATTGCGGTAAATTTGGGCATTTCGCAATCAATTGCCTTGAGCCTCAGAAAAAACCTCGATGTACAAAGTGTCAACGTACGACTCATAAAATTGAAGAGTGTCCTGCTCATAAGAAAGCTAACGTGAATAACATAGAAAATCCGGTAGTGTACAAAAATAATGGAAGTGCTAATGATGGTATAGTCAAAGAAATAAACGTTAATGGTCATACCACACAAGCCTTCGTTGACCCAGGTAGTACTCGTACGCTTGTACGCAAAACGTTTGCTAAAAGCATAGGGCCTCTTAAAAACGAGATAACAACGCTACGAGGTTTCGGTGGTGGAGAATACGTTTCCACTCGCAAGATAAATGTGTTGTTAATGATTGACGGGCATAGTTTTGAAGCAGACATGGTAGTCATTAGTGATGAACTAATTTCTGAAAATGTACTCCTCGGAAAGGATGTACTTTGTGGTAGTAGCAAGCGTCTAATCATAGAAAACGATGAGTGCCGCATTGAGCAAATTCGTAGCATAAACGTTCCAAGCGGTTTAAATGAGAGTGAAAGTCAGCAACTAGCAAACATACTGAGTGAAAACAATGAACTTTTTGCTAATAGTATCGTCAATATAGGAAAGTGCGGAATTTCGAAAATGAAAATTGTTTTAAATAATAATACGCCTATTCAGTTAAAACCGTATCGAATCCCTTTTTCTAAACGCCCGATAATATCGCAAATAATCGCTGAACTACTTGAAAATGACATAATTAGACCAAGTGAGTCAGCGTATTCGTCTCCCGTGGTTTTAGTGGAGAAAAAGAACAAAGAACATCGACTTTGTGTAGATTATCGTTGCCTTAATAAGAATACTGTTAAGCAACCGTTCCCCATGCCGAACATGGAGGAGCAGTTTGCGCAACTCGCGGGTAATCGGTTTTTCAGTACGCTTGACCTTCGTATGGGTTATCACCAAATTGAAATCGACGAAGATTCGAAGCAATATACCGCGTTTGTAACGACAGACGGACATTTCGAATTTAATCGCATGCCTTTCGGTCTCGTGAACGCACCAGCGAACTTTCAGTCAATAATGAATAGAATCGCGTCTAAAATGAAATCGGGTGAAGTACTTGTGTACTTAGATGACATAGTAATTCCGAGTAAAACTATCAGTGAAGGACTAATACGTTTAGATCGATTTTTGCAACTTTTAAAAGAAGCCGGACTTACACTACGCCCAGATAAATGTAAGTTCTTGGCAACGCAAATTGATTATCTTGGGCATAGCGTTAACGAAAACGGTATTACACCAGGAGCGCATAAGGTGGCCGCTGTTAAGAATTTTCAACAACCAACCAACGTTACCGAGGTAAGACGATTTTTAGGCCTCACGGGGTTTTTCAGAAAATTCGTGAAAGATTATTCTATCATATCGAAGCCCCTTACCGTGCTATTAACCAAGGCAAATCAAGATAAATTTTCTTGGGGTTCCGAGCAGCAGTCTTCCTTCGAAACTCTTATCAGCGTACTAACGAATGAACCAGTTCTTGTCTTGTTCGATTTCAACGCCCAGCATGAAGTTCACACTGACGCAAGTAGCGTTGGTTTGGCAGGTGTCCTTCTGCAATCCGTGAATGGTGGTGAATGGCTTCCCGTCTGCTACTATAGTCGCCATTGCACAGACACAGAAAGCAGATATCACAGCTACGAGCTTGAAGTCCTCGCCGTTGTGGAAACTCTAGAACGTTTTCGCATTTACCTATTAGGGAAACAGTTTCGTCTTGTAACTGACTGTTCCGCCGTCGCACATGTAAAGGAGCACAAAGAACTTAAGACTAAAATCGCACGATGGTGGCTCAAATTACTTGAGTACGATTTCGAGTGCGTACATCGCCCAGGCAGCCGCTTACAGCATGTTGATGCTTTGAGCCGAATGCCTGACCAACCTGCAAGGGATGTCGAGCCGGCTGGGTTTGTATTTAACGTTAACACTGACATCAACGATTGGCTCCTTACTATGCAATTGCAGGATGAAAAACTTCGACAAACAATCAATATTCTCAATAGTACTATGAAACCGCCTACCGAAAATTCAATAAAAGCTGATTATCAGTTGCGTAATAGTCGTTTATACCGCAAACAACCGGATGGTCTAAAATTCGTTGTACCAAAAGGTGTTCGTTGGCGCATCGTTCAGTGCTGCCATGACCAGGCTGGGCATACCGCGCTAGAGAAAACACTCGAACGTATTAAGCAAACATATTGGTTCCCGAATATGAGAAAGTACGTGAAAAGCTATATAGCTGCATGCATAAAATGCTGTTACCAAAAACAGCGTACCGGCCAAAGCGAAGGTCGCCTTCATATAGACGATGTTAAGCCCATTCCATTTTATCGCATCCACTTGGATCACTTAGGTCCCTTTGTTCGCAGCAAAAGAGGAAATTGCTACATATTAACTATTTCCGACGCATTCAGTAAATTTCTTGTCGTCAAACCTGTTCGCGATACAAAAACGGTGCATGTCATCAAAGCTCTGAACGAAATGTCATCATATTTTGGTCTTCCGTCACACGTCGTTACCGACAGAGGAACATCCTTCACGTCGAAAGCGTTTGAAAATTTTTGCAAAGAATACAACATTCAACACATCAAAGTTGCTGTTCGCACTCCGCGTGCAAATGGCCAGGCTGAGCGAGCAAACCAAAGTGTTTTAACCTTCCTGCGCACGACTACTGAGAATCCAAAAGACTGGGATCTCATGCTGAGAGATCTGCAATGGTCAGTAAATTCACGTAAAAATGCAACAACAGGTTTTAGTCCAAATGAACTTGTATTCGATTTTGAATTGCGCGACGTAGTAACTAACCAACTACTTGCCGCCGTTCACGATGATACCACCGAAGAAAATTCTAAACTTACGTCTGCAGAAAAACGGATTCAAGCCGTAGTAAATATTTCCAGCGAGCGTGAAAAGTGGAAACAACGATTCGATCAACGTCATAAGAAGCCTAAGATATACGCCGAAGAAGACCTTGTTGTAATTGAAAATGAACCAGCTTCTACAGGCGAGTCTAGAAAGCTTGAGCCTAAATACCGTGGTCCTTACATCGTTCGCAAAATTCTGGGTAACGACCGCTATTTGTTAGAAGACATTCCAGGGTATCAAATAACAAACAAAAAGTTCTGTTCCGTATACGCGTCTGATAAAATGAAGCCATGGTGTAGCAATAGTCCCGAACTTGAATCCGATGAATCCGACGACGAAATCGAGGACGATTTAGGTCAGGAAAGGCCGAGTTGTCACGCCCAACCAATACGTATCTGTATAACAAAATACCAAACTGACAAATAATACGACTCTGCCGACATCACGACGTACAAAAACCCCGACAATGAATTGTAGAAGAGTAGAGTACGAGTGACGCGACAGTTAGACGTTTAAAAAAACCTATGTAATTCGTGTAATATCTTTAAATTCTCAATATACTTCTAATTATAATAATACTCAACCGGTTATGTGTTTTATTTAAACGGACATCCTAACAACAACGATGATAAATCGCGTATATGTGAACGGGTAATCATAGCATACGTGACACGAGTATATGTGTGTCGTAATTCTTGTCATACTCGCATTCCTGTGCTCTCTATACTGGCTCATAGTCCGATCGTCCAGTTAGAAAGAACTTTATACTGTTGTAGCCGTATGTTTGGAATTCAAACTGCCGCGACGCGCTGAGTGTTGTCGCAGTTCGAAACACTACCTGGGATCTTGCCTGCCAGGATTGCGGGTGGTGTAGTCTATAAAAGTACTGTTGTGCTAATCATTAAGACCCTGTATACACTTTCTAATCTCCTAGTCATCCACAAATACTACTACACCATAAAACACTATAAACCAAATAATTGCACATAGCCGCAGAAGCCTTCTTAATTTTCTCTTCTACAGTCTCCACGGCAGCTTGTTCTGCGATCCTCAGCTATCAGTTAGCGCTACCTCTTTAAGTTTAGACTTATTCCAAACCGGTAGTTTGTACTTCCCAGTGAACAGCAGTAGGCCTGTCTTCTCTGCGTTAATGCTGCGCCCCAATATCTTAGCCCAGTTATTTAGGTATTACCCTGAGTGTCTGGTCAATTAGGGATAATAAAATAAAAATAATATTTTGGTGCTTATATTGCAAAGTTTGTTGTTTTGCCGACCTTCTGTTATAATTTATGGTGGTTGAGGTTTTACCACAAATTGAGGGACCTATAGTTTTACGCTGACTGATGATTTTTATAGGGCGACTACTATAAAATAAAAACTTTTCTATAATTTTTAACACCAATATCCAATGCTGGTAAATAATTTTAGTTTTCTTCTTGTAATAAAACTCATTACAGTTCCAAATATGATGCCACCTGCACAAAAATAAAAAAAGTTGATTCGCATTCGAAAATTCTGTAAATATGTATGGGTCAAAATCATGGAGGTAAAAAATTTCAGTTGAAAAGAATTTTCTGACTAAAATTACATTTTCCATTCATTTCCCGTCAATGACACATGCAATCGTTTTAGGTAAATATATTCTTATTTTAATTTTATTCCATTCAAAATACCCGAAAAATCATTTTGTGAATGCTTTCATAATCCATTAGGTGTAATTCAATTGAACTCGTTAGAGTGCTCTGAATTAACTGAAGTAACTACATTCGTAACATTACTTAGATATCTTTACCTTTTAGAATTAATGCATTATACTGAGAAAATCGAAAACTTCCTTATTTTAGTTTAATTAATAAGGTGCCTTTACAAAATTTGTCAATTCGGAAACGCAACCATGAATCGATCAAAAGTTGTTCACTAAACGTGCTAGGTGGCACTGCTGGCGGTATTTTCCTTTCAAAGCACAAGGTGATTGGCTTATACTCGTATTTGTTTGATTGAGTAAATAATTAAATAAAAGCATTAATTCGGCATTATTTCTAGAATGCTGTAGTAATTTCTTTCTATATTCTGATATTAAGATAAGTAGTCCCGTAACTGTAGTATAATCTAAAACCCCTAAACATTTTAGATGTATAAACTGAATTAAACTACATTACGAATATATCTTGTATTATTTTTTTAAGTTTTGGAAATGTTTTCGAAATGACTTTTCTAGTTCACAGTTAATTAATTTTCGCGATAGATCCAAAAATATATTATTTCGTGCTCTGCTCGGTCTTTAAGGAAATTGACGGCAACTTAATGCAATTCATAACAGTGAAAAATCTGTTAAAATAATAAAGCTCAATTTTTTTATTTCTACTACAACTAGATTCTGCACATATGCTTGATATTTAAAAAAAAAACTCTTCTCATTTCGTCGTGTTGCTCTCATTTCTAATGTGCTCAAATATTGTGGTTTGAATTATGAATATCAGATTTGAATCGCCGATGGTTACCGATTTCAATTATATACCGTTATAAAAACACGAAAACAAATTTTTTGAGCTAGTTGCATCTAAAAGTGTGCTCTACCTAAGTACTTAATCAAGTCACGTATACTTCACAATGGTAATTTATTTGATCATTACTGCCACCCATCTGTTGTCGCACAGTATAATTTACATAAACTCGTGCAAGCTTGTACTTTTGCATTTATTACATACGTACATATATTTATTTACATAATAATACTACAATGTTTACATATCTAGACTTAACAAGTTATTGTAAAGCTTTAAACAACAAAAGACAACGGGCAGAATGTTAAGTCACAACTTAAATACTTATAATAACATCTAATCAATTGATTCCTCATTCACGCTGCGAAAGACTTAATTAATTATTTACATATCTGTGTGCATTAATTTATTGGTTTATGTCTCTGTGAACAATTTTGAAGGCGTTGAAGTGCGGCTATTATTCAATAGACTGAAGTTAATTATATTTATCGTACATTTTTAGAGTTTGAATTTTTGTATGCATTGGACATGGTGGAAGAATGGACAAGCCGATACACTACTTATCTACCGTTGATCTCCAGGGTTGCATTTTCTCTTTGAAAAAAAAAAAGTAAATCCTGCAATGATTGCAAGAGAGAGAAATTGCAAAACACAAATATAACGAGTTGTCCATTTTTATATTATATTTATATTTTCTTTGCCATCACCCAGCCTGCGATGTCCACGTCATCAACGTAAATATAAAATCCCATATACTTTTCGCATAATCTTTTCCTAACGCATCTTGTTAATTATATTCATATTGCTGCATTTTAAGCGAATACAGTTATGATTAAATACTTTTAAAAAACCTCAAAGCGGCATAAGAGGTGAAAGTCTTTTAACCCGTACGATGGTTCAGCCAGTGGTCATAGATAATTTGAACTCAGAAAACCCTTATTTGCATACTGCGGTTTGAAACGATCACTTCAGGGCTAGGTGCTAAGAATAAATTACATAATATGACAGTTATCAATCAGTTAATTTTCGCCGTGTTTATTTATTATAAGTTAAGAATGAAATATTGCCCGTTTATTATTCAAATTGCTTTTTTAAATAAATGCGAGTCAGCTTCAGAAAGTATACTTTTTTTTTAATGTTGTTGTAAACTTAAAGAGTACAAAATTACTCACATCCAAAAAAAGGGATTTTAACTTTCTGATTGTTCTCTCAAATAGTTTTATTGTGACAGACTTGGGGAAAAACCCATCAGACAATTTGATAAAAGTTTGCAAAGTATTGAGGACACTCATCGCTATCGGTGGGTACTACTGGTAAGCGCAAACTTTTGGTGTTGTTAAATTATCAAAAGTACTGCAAAGATAACAGAAAGGATTGGCAACTTCCACGATACGTGTTAGATGTTCGGTAAGTGAGAGCGCGTTTCAATTTTGAAAAAAATATTTTAACATGAAAATACTTCAATAAAAACTAATCGATTAATAACATTTTTGATTAATTAATAAAAAAACGATTAATCGATTAATTTATTTTCTGATACATTAAATGGTTTTCATAACTAAAACTTAAACTTTATTTTAAATTCCAATAGCTAGGAAAGAGGAAAATGCATCGTTACCTTAAACGTGAAAATTACACTTAACTTGTCAATAATAAGTATTTATTATTCAATCACGTTGGTGGATAACTATTGTATTGTTCGATAACTATGACACCATCGATTTAGTCAAAATGAAAACACACAATCGACATTTCGATAGTAATCTAAAAAAAAGCGGAAATATTCTTAAAGATACATATTAACATCGTATAATAAAAATAAACTTTTTGGTTTTAAAATGAAATTTTGCTTTAAAGAAAAATGTTATACTTCTCAAAAGTAATGCTTCAAAAAAATTAGGGAGTTATAACTTCACAATAACAGGCTGCCTATATAAAAGAGTAATGCAAAAACAATTTCAACACATCTTCTTTACTTTTCCCTAGAGATAAAGGCATTGGTAGAGATGTAAAGTTAAAGAAAATAATCGATTGTAAAAAAATAAAATCGATAGTAACTAAAATATTATACTATCGATACCATATATAGTGCCATCGATTGTTTTGCAGCACTAGTTTACATGTAATTAAAGTAATTCAGTGCACAATTAATCATTTGCAACTATTTTAACAAAGTTTTGCGGGCAATTTGCGATTAATTGAAATTAAAATTAGTCAACTTAAAAATATTTTTTACGACTTTTTTATAATCAATAAATGATAAATCAAATGCAAAGTCACAATAGATACATTTAAATCGCAAATTATGCGATAATAATTGATTAATTTATTCAAATAGTTAATCGCTGCTACTAACAACAAAAATCTTCGGAAAACTTTCGTGGACAGGCCTAACCCCATTAAGAACGAAGTTTCGAGAACGAAAGTTACATTCTTTACAACACATCTTAAACTCGGGGTGGGATACAATCGATAGCATTATTGACAGTAGAAAACTGTCGGCACTATCTATACCTTTTCGAAATTAGCGATTTCGGATTTGAGCAAGAATTCTCCATATCATTTCTTCACATCTCTACACTGCCCGTGGCTAAATGCTATCTTAAGTAATAGTAAAATGTCATATGTTTTCTCTCTGATATCCAAAATTTTGAAGCTTGATTTTTCTTTGTTCTTTTGCTCAAAACCAAGTTTCGGTCAAAATCAAAATATTCACAATAAGATAAAATTTGAATAAGAGCTAAATCAGAAAAACTCAAGCAAATTTCGTTTATTACGATAAATGCTTTTGGAAACTGAAGTCAGAACGGAGTGCCGTAAAAAATGATGTAAAAATTTTATTTACAAAGTTAATTATTAATTTTTCATAAATTTTCAAACAACTAAGTGCTCCATTTCCTTACTATTACTTAGTTCGGTTCGAGGCGATAGTAGCCACGTTTCTTTGTACCCGAGTTGCAAAAAAAACACTAGGTAGGATTACGAGTTGCATGTAAAGCAACAACAATAACTCGGAAAAATATGCGAGTTGAGCCAACTCGATAAAAAGATATCCGACCTGAGATGTAGTGTTGGGAAGTGAAAAAACTGCGCTATTGTGAATGAGCCGAAAGAAAATACATGAGAAATTTCAGTTTATCGCCTAATTCATTTTTATTTACATAGTATTTTTAAATATATAACTACGTCAAACTAAAATTTATTTGCACAACTATTTTCCGTTCGAAAACACCACTAACGAATCTCATGTTTCACGAAAGATGCTAGCAGGGTTGATTTTACAACTAAAGGAAATTTTATCCGAGTTGGAGCGTTCTTTCGCGAGTTAACGACGTTAGTACAAACATACATATGTATGCATATAAATGTATACACTACATACATATATACATAATTATTGTTCACAGACAAAAATGTAGATAAACTACCATATGCCCTTTGGCCTTGTACTCGTATGATAATAATATACACAACATCAAAACAACATAACTTGTCCCAACATGATTACCACGGACTGCAACGGACAAACATTATAACAATAGAAATGTAGTATCACCAAAACAAACAATAATAGCCCAAATCACTACCTACTAGTAAACAGATAACGACCGACGCATCTCAATACTATAAGTAGCACTAAGATTCATGTAAACGAGTTAGTTTAAGAATAGTAATAAAGAGCACGCATTTTGGCACAGCAAAATATTATAATTTTTGAATTCATATCGAGTATCGATATTAACTGGGGGCTCAAGCCGGTCTAACTCTTGACTGCAGCCAAATTCCCTTGAAATACAGGGTAATAAAATAAAAATTCCACAGCTTTGAAGAAAAGCATAAAAACAATCTCTGAAAAAGCGAGATATAACAAATTTAACCAGTCGCGTAAAAGCAAACCTTGAAATAGCAGGCAGCCTAAACCGATCAAAAAAGTGAAAAGTGAAAAACGAAAACTGAAGATTCCTGACTTTAAACAGAATCGCTCACCCTGGACTCACGCACTAAACGCCAACGAAGTTTCAATTATCTGCGCCTAATACCACAGGACGATACAATGGCTCAGGACATCGCAACTCTACGAGCACAGGTAGAACTACTAACTCAAGCTCTACAAAATACACAACTAAAAGTGAATACACTGGAAGCACAACAACCTTCCCAGACAGTCACTACAGCAGACCAACACGTAGAATTTACACCGAACATTACAAATGGAAACCTCATAAATTTAAAAACCTTTGAAGCCATACCATGCTTCAGCGGAGACAAGAACCAGTACAGATCCTGGAGGAAAAGGGCATGGACATTCATGGAAAACATTAAAGAATTTTCCAACCACCCGAACTACTATACAGCGTTTACAATAATACACTCAAAAATTGTTGGGGAGGCAGCAAACATCTTAATCAATCACAACACCAAGCTGAATTTCTATTCAATAATCAACAGACTTGACTATACATACGCTGATCAACGACCGCTGTATGTACTACTCGAAGAAATGAAAAAGATCACACAAGGGAGAAGCACACTATCGGAGTTTCACAGCGAAATCAGCAAAGCACTGAATCTCGCACTCTCAAAGATAGAGATGTCAGGAGAACAAGGACCTGCATCCATGCTAGAATATGCAAATCAAGAAGCAGTCCGTACTTTCATCACAGGACTCAACAGCAGGTATACAAGCGGCACATTATACAGTCATCACCCAAAAGACTTGGAAACCGCATATGCAATCGCAAGCACGATTTACCACGACAGTTCAAACATGCAGTTCGACGCACAAATTACGCCACAAGGATACAACCAAAGACAGAATCCTCCACAACAGAGATATGATGATAGAAGGAGATATAATCCAAATGTGCAAGTACAATATAACCATCAACCACGCCAAGAACCGATGGAAGTGGACGACTCTCGTCAACACGTACGACCAACACAACACAACAATCAACTCCAGCTAAGGAACAACCTTCAGCAACCTCAACGGTACTATAACCCGTTCAGAGAAGACCAACAAGCAGCAAAACGCGGAAGAATTCCTTCTTCACGAAACCTCAACACCAACAAGGTACAAAGAATAAACCAGACGAGAGACGAAGAGCTACAATCACTCGCCGCACATACTGACGACATCTATGAGACAGGAAGTGTTTTTTTAGGAGAATAAACGGATTACCGTGTCTCCAAAGGCGTTGTCAAACGACAGGTACATCCGTTAATATTTTAATTGATACAGGTGCTACAAATAATTATATTAGTTCTAAGTGCAAATTAGGAAAATCTATACCCATAAAACCGGTTAAAGTTAAAACGCTTCATGGATACTCTTTGACCAAAGCTAAGAAAGTTATTACACTACTCAATCATAACTTAGTATTTTTTGAAACCGAAGCTTTAGAGGAGTTTGATATGCTTCTAGGTGAACACGGTCTTAGGGTATTGAAAGCAGAAATTAACATCTTTGAGTATAAACTCTTATACAAATATAAAAAGAAAGTAGTAAGCGAACAAAAAGTTAATTTCACAATTAATAACGACAAGTATAAAACTGAAATTGAAAATATCATGAGAATAAACGACGAAACTAATGAAATCCTTCCGTTTACGACTACAATACAAGCCACAATTAGGACAGAATCAGAAGATCCTATTTGGGTGAAACAGTATCCGTATCCGATAGCAGACAATGAATTCATAAACAAAGAAATAGATAAATTATTAGACAACCAAATTATTCAGCCTAGTAAAAGTCCTTACAATTCTCCAATCTGGACCGTCGCAAAAAAAGGTACCGATAACGAAGGGAAACCTAAAAGACGAATGGTAGTAGATTTTCAGAAGCTTAACGCTCAGACTATCACTGATAGATACCCTATCCCAGACGTTGCAATGACAATTCAAAATTTAGGTAAAGCAAAGGTTTTCACAACGATAGACTTAGAGTCAGGTTTTCATCAGATCTTGATAAAAAAATCAGACAGAGAAAAAACTGCATTCAGTGTGAATGGCGCAAAGTATGAATTCCTTAGGATGCCGTTCGGTTTAAAGAACGCACCTTCCATATTTCAGCGATGCGTAGACGATATCCTACGTCCATATATTGGCAAGTTCGCATATGTTTATATTGACGATGTACTCATATATTCGTCCTCACCCGAGGAACACATGGAACATATTCGTACAATAGTAAATGCCCTCCACAATGCCAATATGAAGATTTCAAACGAGAAATCGCATTTTTTCCAGGATTCAGTTGAATACCTTGGACACATAATAAAATATAATAAAATAACTGTGGATCCAAATAAAATTCAAACTATAAAGAATTATCCAACTCCAAAAAATTTAAAAGAATTACGATCATTTCTTGGCCTAGCGAGTTACTACAGGAAATTTATTCAGAACTTCGCTACAATAACGAAACCCCTGACAACATTTCTACGCGGAGACAATGGTGGTATAAGTAAAAATCAGAGCGCAAAGGTCTCAATTAATCTAGACGAACCAGCACTCGAGGCTTTAACAAAAATAAAAGACGCACTACAAGCACAAGTCGAATTATTCCAACCAGACTTCAACAAACCTTTTGAACTAACGACAGACGCAAGTAACTTTGCAATAGGAGCTGTACTCTCTCAGAACAGGAAACCTATTTCCTTTATATCTAGAACTCTTAGTCAGACTGAACAGAATTACAGCACGAATGAAAAGGAATTACTCGCTATCGTTTGGTCACTTCAAAAATTAAGAAATCACCTATACGGTATAGCAGATCTAACGATTTATACAGACCATCAGTCACTCATCTTTTCAATTTCGGATAAAAATCCAAACACAAAACTAAAACGATGGAAAAATTTCATCGAAGAATACGGCGCAAAACTCGTTTACAAACCCGGACATCAGAACGTTGTCGCTGATGCACTTTCTCGCCAGCAAATAAACAACACGGTAAACTCTGATGACTCCCAACATTCAGCACAAAGCTCCCCAACACAAAAAGTCAAACGAGTAAAGCAACCACTAAACGCATTTAGAAATCAAATTATTGTAAGACAATCAGATCAGAATACCATCGAAATATCCTCACAAAATATATTTTCTAACAGCCGACATACGATTTTTTTTAACACCAAAACTGAATTGCTAGACAGACTAAAAAATATAATTAGACCTAACGTAACTAATGCCCTGCAAATAGGCGAAGAAATATTATTTTACGTCGAGAATGACCTTATCGACACATTCCCAACCGTATCGATTGTACTAGCGCAGAAATTGGTTGACGACATCACCGAGACCGAACAACAAAAACAAATCATACAAGACACACACAGACGTGCTCACAGAAACTACAAAAATAACGCACAGGAAATTTCGCTCAAATATTACTGGCCGAACATACGTAACGCTTGTAAAAAGGAAGTACAGGACTGCGAAATTTGCCTCACAAACAAATATGAACGCCGACCAAATAAACAACCAATTGGTTCAGCACCAGTACCGAACAAAGTAGGCGAATACATACACTTAGACTTATTTTTTATAAGCAATAATATGTACATTAGTTCAACCGACAAGTACTCAAAATTTTGCTATTTGAGACAAATACCATCAAAGAAAGACACATACAAATACATCGACGAGATACTATCACAAATATACCCTAACGCAAAGTTTGTAATGACTGATAACGAGTCAACATTTACTGGCATATGTGCACAACAAATATACAAGCGACTACAAATAACGCATACCAAAACTCCAGCCTATCATTCAACAACAAACGGTCAAGTTGAACGAACGCATAGCACCATAATTGAACTCGCAAAAGTTTTGGCACACCAACACAGTTCGGCACCCGATGAACAGATATTTGAAGCAGTCCGACAGTACAACAAAACTATCCATTCGGTAACCAACGAGAAACCCGAGGACGTGTTTTTCAATCAAAGGGGGTATCCTGACATCAAAGAGCGTCTTCAACAAAACCAAGAGAGAGTTTTGCGATACCACAACCGCAATCGCAAACAACTGAACTACAAAGAAGGAGACGTAATATATTCAAAGACGCATAGACGGAACAAAAACGTAAAAAAATACGCCAGACATATAGTCAAAAAAGACAACGGCGAAACAGTAACGACAAATAAAAGAGTTATTATCCATAAGGACAATATTAGAGTAAAGGCATGTACGGAATAGTGTTTACCTTACTTTTCTCTATTGCACTTTGTGACAATATAATAGATTTAACTAATAGGAAATATGTCTTAGTGGAAACCGACCCTGTTTACATTTATCAGGATACAGCTTTTCTCTATCACATATCTAACCTTTCAAAAATACTAGCGCCATACGAAAGCATAATGAAATCATTATACAATCTAGAAAACCAACCTGAAACTCAAATTTTAGTGAACAAAATCGAAACTCTGAAAAATCAACTCATTCCCAATATTTATAGACCCAAAAGATCAATCAACCTTCTTGGCTCCGTGTTAAAGTTCATCACTGGTACACCAGACCACGATGACCTAGTAGAAATCAAAACTTCACTTAATATGCTAATAGAAAATAACAACAAGCAAAGGAAAATTAACTCACAGTTCGAAAGAATACTCGAAACCCTTGATCCCAAAACAATAACCGAAAACATTGTTATATCAGAAGTTTACAATGAACTTCAATCAATAACAAACACTATAAATTTTGCGAAAACTAATAATTTTTATTCTGGCACATTAAATTTGAAAGATGTGTACGATTTAATAAAGCACGAAAAACTAGATCTTCCAATAATTAATATATTAGAATATGCCGACATTCATATATGTTACCTACAAGAAGCAATTATAACAATATACAAATATCCTATCCTCGAAACTAAATGTAGCCTATTCAATGTTTATCCTTTAGCACATAAGCATGGTAAAATTAATTTAGACCCTAAGATCGCAAAATGTAACAAATATCAAAGAATATCCAAATGTAGAAAGTATATGAGTAACTTTATATGTAAGTCCGAACCCTCTGACAATTGTACTATAAAAATACTAGAGGACAAATCGGCCCAATGCGAAGCAACCCATGAAAATAATGCTCCACTCCGCATCCTAGAGAATGGATACATTTTCACAGATTACCAGCACACTTGGAACAACATGCATATATCAGGCCCTAAATTAATACACTTTAATGAATCTACAGCCATCGATGGTATCACATACTACAATCATCAACGACAACTCAGAAAAATCATACACAATCAACATAGCGAACAACTTGAAGTACTCCGCATCCTTTCCTCAAACTCAATCTACAAATTCAGCAATATCCAAAAACTCTCAGCATTTTTGATACCTATTGAAGAAAACCCAGTACAATTTACGTTCTTTATCATAATGGGATTCCTTACCTTAGCAGTCATCACTTATGGCATGGTACATCTCTGCCGATGCTATGAAAAAAGAAGAATACTTCAGAGAAAAAGACAAATTGAAGACCTATACGAAATCGAACTGAACCGTCTTCAGCAGCAACTCATAGCAGCACCATAGCGGGGACGCTCCGTTTTAAGAGGGAGGAGAGTTAACGACGTTAGTACAAACATACATATGTATGCATATAAATGTATACACTACATACATATATACATAATTATTGTTCACAGACAAAAATGTAGATAAACTACCATATGCCCTTTGGCCTTGTACTCGTATGATAATAATATACACAACATCAAAACAACATAACTTGTCCCAACATGATTACCACGGACTGCAACGGACAAACATTATAACAATAGAAATGTAGTATCACCAAAACAAACAATAATAGCCCAAATCACTACCTACTAGTAAACAGATAACGACCGACGCATCTCAATACTATAAGTAGCACTAAGATTCATGTAAACGAGTTAGTTTAAGAATAGTAATAAAGAGCACGCATTTTGGCACAGCAAAATATTATAATTTTTGAATTCATATCGAGTATCGATATTAACTCGCGCGATGAATGCCGTTTGTACTTTGATAGCGATGCCGAAAAGACTAGAGAAGGAGGTGAAATCGTTCTGATTCCGTGTACTGGAATTTGTGATTTTGGATTGTACTAGTTTTTTATGCATTATATTTCACTTTACTTTATTAAATCTGTCCTGCTGAAAAACAAATAGTTTACATTGTGAAAAATTCGCCTAAGGTTTTTTGAAATTTTTCGAAATCTCGGTCTAAAAACTTGCCTAGAATGTACAATTGTGCCACTGTTATTAGTATGATTTTTGCTTGAATGGCAGGGGTTAATTTTGGTGATCATCGAAAGTAGAAAGAGCAAAGAAACAGCCATCCAGTCTGCAAGCAAGCTTAGTCACGCGAATATTGTTGAAAGCGACGTCAATCTACATAGTGTATTGTATTGTTTTGTAAAACCGGTACGAGCGGGTGTAAGAGTTTTTGTGATTAATTGCATGTCAATTAAATGCTAAATATTATTTTATGCTAAACCTGTGCTGGGCTTCGTCTTTTCTTAAGACATTTTCTTTTGTGGTTTCGCACAAAAATGCTAAATTTTTATTTATCTATATATGTATATTACGTATGTAAGTTGTTGGTAGCACATACATATGTATGTAAAGTTATTCACAAAAGTATTTTGACTTGAGCTCTTTTTATTTTCATATTCAAAATGTTTTGCATGGAAAATTTTTCCGCTGATTTTTTATGAAAATAAAGTTTATTTTATAACGAAAACCGTATCATTTAAAGTTTAACATTTTGCTCCAAATTTATAAAGAATCAAAAAAAATTTCATCTAAATTTTCTGAAATTTAGAAACTGCAAAACAAAAATAAATTGCTTCGCACTTTATATGAAAGAAACGGCCTATTCACTTGACAAAAAAACCATCAAAAAATAAAGGGAAATTTTCAACCACTTGAAATTTTACTAGAATTGAATGGACTACAAAACTGCATACTCAAAATTAAAAAAAAATTGAAATTTAGATGAAAATTTGTTGAAGTTTTTATAAATTTTATGAAAAATATCATTTGTATGGACTTCGTTATAAAATGAACTTTATTTTCATAAAAAGTTAACGGAAAAATGAAACATGAAAAACATTTTGAACGTAATAAAACAAAAACTCGAAGCAAAATACTTTTGTGGGTAACTGTATGCATTAACGCTCGCCTTTTAATAATATGTACAGCCTTTTGTAAGCTATAAAGGTAATCACATTTTTTTATTGATTTCTAATTAGCGCATAAACAGATAATAATTCTATATTTAACTATATTAATCTGCATGTAAATATATACACATGTATATATGTATTTATTATCTGCAGTTCTCCCCATCGTTCATCAGCAAACTCGAATAGGTGATTTGTTAGCTAATTTGCGATTTTATTGCATTGGCTTTGCTAGATTCTGTTTCGCAACATAATGACTAGTGCTAATATTTTTATGACAAGTTAGATGATGTTTTCTGATGGCAGAGAAGAGACTTGGTACGCGTAACAAATCTCTTAATGAACCTGAAAGTGTTAAGGTAATTCTTTGTTATATTTATTAAATTTCTCGTTTTCGGTAATTTTTCTTAATCTTAAAGCATCACGCAAAAATATAAGCTAGTTTTAGTTAATGACATTTATTGTTTTGACTTTTAATAAAGTTATGTCAATTCATCAAATTCATATTATCTGATTCAGTAGAATTAATATTTGTTCATTGAAAAAGTAGCTAAAAAGGGAAATGAGTGAAGTTTAGTCAAACTAATGAACATATATTAAATAAGGAACACATTTTAATTATTGATTTTGCGTAAGTTTACAATAACAAAAAAAAAACGAGCTGTGTGTTTTCAAGCTGTAAAAAATCGTTACATAATTATAAAGAATTTGGATGAATGTTTTCTTTAGTACTATCCGAGTAGCGGAACACGAGGTAAAATCCTTTCCCTTTATTATCCCCGAGCTCGCAAGTACCTAGCACATTATAATTTTGTTCACATAATGGTTACTTTTAACAGCCTACACATATAACAAATTTTCAGATTGAAAAGAGAAATCGTTTAAGCCAAGTCTGTCTGTCTATCCATTCGTCCGTGCATCGGATAACTCGAGTAAATATTGAGATTTTCCAACGAAATTTGATATAATCATTGCCCTGAGTCCAAAGCAGTTTGGTATTGCAAATGGGCGCTCCCATAACGGTGTTTTGTGAAAATCAAAAGAATTCGAGGTTCCAAATACATTGCTAAAATTTTACATACAGCATTGGGTTGAAAAAAATTAATTTTTTGTTTGGAAAATCGACATAGCATCGCCCACTTTGACGCATAAAAATATCCGAAACAACCTTCCGAATTCTACCAAATTTTAACACGAATTTTAGATATGCACTCAATAAGGACAATTTCAAAAATTATAAAAATCGGGCAAAACCCATACAAACCTCTCATATAACAGTCAAAAATAAAAGAAACGCAATACTTCAGTAACTTCTTCTTCTTCTTAATTGGCGCCATAACCGCCTAGCGATTGCAATACAGCACGCCAGCCATTTCTTTGCTTTGCTAACTGACGCCAACCAGAGGCAACAAGTGCGACCAAGTCCCACTTCACCTGGTCTTTCCAAAGGAGGGAAAACCATCACCAGCGGGCGCTACGTTGGTTATTTTCAAAACTGGATCAATTTGTATCATTGCCCTAGGCATGGTAGCCGATCAATTTGAATTTGCTGAACTATGTCTATGTTATACAGCTCATTTTTCCATCGTCTGCGGTATTCGGCGTCGCAAATACGTAACGTTCAAACTTTGTCGTAGAATCTTTACCTCGAAGACTCCAAAAGTCGTCTGATCTGATTGGGAGTGGATGCCAAGACTTGAATTTTTTTATACTTTTTTATTTAATTGGCGCTATAACCGCTTCAATTCCTTCAATTTGTGGCGTGCGTCTTGATGTTGTAACACAAATTGAGGGACCTACTGTTTTACGCCTACTCTGAACGGCGAAATGCTTTTTGTGAGAAGTTTTTTTTCGTGGCAGAAATACACTCGGAGGTTTGCCATTGCCTGCCGAGGGGCGACCGCTATTAGAAAAAATTTTTCTATAATTGTTGATGTTACCCGGCCCCGGCCAGAATTTGAACCAGGGACCCACCGAATGAAGCGCGCACACGCTACACATTCGGCTACGGCGGCCGCCACCCAATCACCCATTCGCTTCGCTCCTCTATCCAGCTTGGAAAAGGCAGAACTAACGGAGCGGTTGTTGAGGCCAATGATGTCGATGTAATCGGCATATGCCAGTAGCTGGACGCTCTTATAAAAGATGGTACCTGTTCAATTCAGCGACTCAAATTATCTTTTCCAACATAAGGTAAAAGAAGTCGCACAACAGGGAGTCACCCTGTCCGAGACCTCGTTTGGTATCAAACGGCTCGGAGAGGTTCTTCCCAATTCTGACTGAGCTGGTGGTATTGCTCCGCATCATTTCACATAGCCGCAGGGATACCAAATTCATACATCGCGTTATATAGGCAATTTCTTCTAGCGCTGTCGAAAGCTGATTTAAAGTCGACAAAAAGATGGTGTGTGTCGATCTTTTTCTTAACGGTCTTTTCCAAAATTTGGAGTATCGTGAATAATTGGTCGATGGCAGATTTACCAGATCTAAAGCCACACTGATAAGGCCCAATGATTCCGTTGATGGTTGACTTAAGTCTTTCACACAATACCCTCGATAGAACTTTGTATGAAATGTTAAGGACGCTGATTCTGCGGTAGTTGGCGCATCACCCTTCTTGTGAATTGGGCAGAGCATATTTAAATTTCAATCGGTGGGCATGTATTCGTCCGACCGGGTATTTGCGGCCACGACATTAAGTTGCCGCACCTTCTGATACAACTTTCTGACGCTTTTCTTGTCGACTAGCATCTTAAGCTCTTCGTAGTAATGTATTTCGACCTATCTTTTTTTTCTTCGAATAATACGTCCCTCTTCCTGTCTAAACTCGCATTGTGCCCAATAGCAGTACTGATCTTTAGGCAGCGTCTTTATGTGAAAGCGCGACATTTCTTGTTGGACCAGATTTCCTTTCGGGGTCGCCGGCACCCAAGAACTTCCCTAGCGTCGGTAAGTAGAGAGCGAGAAATGTGTTTGCTGAGAAGTGCTCCTAGTGAGCAAGTGTGTGGGTTGAGTGGGGTGAATGATAAATGAGGGTAGCGCTCGTCGGGGCCCGATTACAAAACAATAAGATGTCAAAGAATTTTGCTTTGACGTGAATCGTAGCAAGACGCTCGTCAACAGCGAACTTACGCTCCTTTACTGCGTTGCCTGTGGTGCTCATTAAGAAAGGGGTCTGTCCCAGGCCCAACGTACAAGTAGATACTGTAAAGCGAGCCGCTTGCTCCAAGTCACCGCCCGCTTGTAGCCACACCTACTGAAGAATAGACGCTGCAGACACCGGGGAGCTCTGCGGAACCTTCTTCTATAGTCGATTTATACCTGAACGGAAGTATTATGCATATGAGATATGTATGTGTGTATTAGAAAAAAATAGTGCATTCCTCAAATTCCGCTCGAATTTGCTTTTTTTACAACCGATGCGCACGTATGCAAATATGTATAGATAATTTTGTGTATGCGTGTAACTACTAGAATTGCGAGCTAATTAAATGCAAGCACACAAATTTTTCTAATTAAAAGTTACAAATGAAACTAACTTGGTAGTGATGGTATTAAAAAGCTGTGGCAAACGAAGCTGGAATTGCAACCAAAAAATAAAAATAAAAAAACAAAAATAATATTTGCATGCAAGGAAAACAAAAAAGAGAGACAAAACAAAAATATGTAAATGTTATGAAGATATGTAAATTAAGCGAAAAAATTACTTCGTAAGAACGAATGAGGTTAGCGTTTTTTCGGGTTTGAAACATGAGCTTAGCAAAAACAAAACAAAAACAAATAGTAGGAAATATAGTGGCAACAGAGGGCAGACGCGAGTGTTTTGGTGGAAGTGAACTTTTTTATACCCATGCCTAATAACTAATAATGAGAGTATTCGAAGAACTTTGGTACTGCGCATTGTATACGTAGATGTTTATAATGCTAAACAGAAATCAATTAAAACAAACAAAGAACATTGGATATTTTTATCACCCTTTATTACTAATCTCAACAAAACACTACGAAAACAAATCATAATACGATATAGACACTAAAAAGATTAATCTGTCTTTCTGAATCACTAGACCTGTGAAAACTTGTCCAACCGTAGTGTTGGAATCTCTTTTAAGCTGGATCTCTCTCTATATTTTTTGTAGGGAACAGCGGTCTCAAGAGAGGTGCATCTAGGATACATTGGTTGTAAATATGTTCAATTTCAAACAGATCTGCGCTCTGATGGCTCAAAGATGAGTGAGGGTACAGATGTAGTATCCTAGTATTAAGTTTGCAACCCGATGAGAATTTGAAGCCGGCGTGAAGGCGATCTCGACCCACACTAGCCTAAATCTCATAAAAGCTATGAAAGGCGCATCTTATGAGACAGTCATGCATCCATCAGGGCCCCCACTTCTTGTATGTTTACATCGAAGCTGGCTAAGTATTTTTATGACGGCCGTGCTGGGTACCTGGTCACGTTGGGATCGAAAGTAACGAGATCGCCGACCGCTGACCAGGAAAGCATCGGACACCGCCTTAAAAGTTGGTCATCCTTATAATGAGTAACTACTTGGTGAGCAGATTTTATGTGGAGTAAATCCTAGGGATCTTTTCGCTTTTCGGCTAGCCTTTCCGTAGAAAGGACTTTACAACGCTTGGTAGGCCTGACATTAGAGCTCTTAGCAGTTATCTAACCGGTCATAGTACTGCGTTTCTATATATCTGTCTGAGATAGAATGCCGGAATGTCTGGCTTTGATCAGACAAAGATTGCAATACTTCAACAGTTGATCCCAAAAGTGTTAAGTAATCGCCTGCAAGGACCTTCTAGGGTTTAGTAGGAATTTTTAACAATAAATTGGGGTTCACAAAACTGGCATTTGGCAATGACAAAAAAAATTAGATAATTTACATATTTCATTTCTGTTACATTAGGTCAAAGCTGGGTGGAAAAGTTTGAAGGGGTATCTTCTGCGAGGAGCTCTGCCTCAGCCAGAATTTGGGCTTCCGGTCTACTGTAGTGTGTTTCAGGTGAAGGTGGCCGCAACTAAGCCGGCAGCTGATTCGCTACTCACCAATGTAATTCTCTTTAGACGGACAAACATCTATTCTGATAGTCAGGCTGCTATTCGGGGATTAGGGTATCTAATGGGCAGGCCGAAACTGGTCGGGGAGCGCCTGACTTCTCTATCAGCTGCCTCTGAATACTTTGATATCGGGCTGATTTGTATGCCGTGCCATAGCGACAATGCAGAAAACTACATGGCTGATGGGATCGCTCGGCAGGACGCCCTGGAAGTCATTACTCCAAGCAGGGAGAGTAGCAGGGGGCTCCTCTGGTCGCCTACGGAGCTCTGTTGGACAGATGGGCTATATTTCAGCTCAGCGATTACTACGACTTGCAGAATTGCAAGGACCTTCTGGCCGGTGGTGGATCGTGGGCGTTCGAAGGAGCTCAACAAACAAAAAAGGCAACTATCGATTCTCGTAGGAGTGTTCTGAATGGACATTCTCCGATAGGTATTCATACGGTTAGGATGAATATAATCTCAGACTCTTTTTCCGCAGCTGTATAGAGGATAACGAGGTGAAATCATTTTTTCATTTTCTACTCAGCTCTCCTGCCTTTGCGAGGTTGAGGTTCAGGTGCCTAGACTTTTACTTCATTAACACCACCCCAGAGGAACTCTGTGGTGTAGAAATTAGCAGTATGCGAAGCTTCATTTTGGGTACGCATAGTTTCTCTAGTTAAACATTTTTTGGTTGCGGTTTACGATGCCATTCTAACAACAACTGGTATCACAATTGACTCATTTAATACATATGTCTAAGTGAGTTCCCACTGCGGGACTACACACCAATCTACCCCGAGAAAAGTTAGTATAATATATATACGTAGTATGTGTACGAGTGAGGGAATAAAATTAACTCGCCAATTTTATGACTTGCAATTGTTATATTATTACTTTCAAGCGTTGGGTATAAAAAAAGGATGCCAAATAAAATCAAAAGAAAAATATCCTTAGTTCATTTCATTAAAAAATGGCAGTATCGAAATGTGAATGAAGTCAATAAAAACCAAAAGAAATATAAAAAAAAATTTATATAACATAAAAAATTAAAAAATGCGCCGCAAATATGCTACAGTTGCGCAACGTACAAAAAGATAAAATGAAATAAAAAGCTTTTGAAAATTAGATGAGAACATAAAACACACAATAATTGAGCAAAAAATCGTGAGCTTAATAAAATGCAATGCTCATTAACAATTGCCAAAAGATGAATTCTAACACCGACAAACTGTTGAAAGGAAAACAACAAAAATGAAAGTGCATTGCGATATGAAAGTATTTGCATTTGAATTACAATCCAAAGAAGAAAAGTGCAAGAAAAGCAATGCGATTTGAATAGCAAAATTAGGTGCGAATTCATGAATTTCAATTTAAAGCGTCGAGCGGAAAATGAATTACAAATTACAAGGGCAGGTATATAAGCACTTAAATACACACACACACATAAACATTTGCATTTGCCTGCATATATTTGCTTTTAAATACATATGTGTGTATTCAGTTTGGTAGCTGAACATGCGAATCGCATTAAATACGCAAGTAATAAATATTGCAATTTGTTACAGAATGATACTCGATAAATGTAAATTAAATTGTAAATATTATAAATGCCCGAATGCACATAAATGCACGCACAGTAGAATCACGAAAAAGTAAAACGAAATGTCCCAAGGGTAATTCACTTTCTCTAATTGTTAACTTTCTATGCGATTTTATAAATTGAATAAAAAATACAATCATTAACATAGATTGAATTAATTTGCATCATCATTTATTATGTAACTTATATCATATCCAGACCAAAGTGTAAACTCGTAATTATCGTAATTATTGCAAATATCTCACCAATCCATTAAATGGAGGAAGTTCTTCAAAGAAAACCATTATCTTATGAATGTGAATAAAAGTGTATTTACATAATTCACAATTAGGCATAAGTTAAAGTTAGTAAAATAATGCGTCGGGGAAAAGAATAAAGTCGTTTTCATCAACTTTTACATCTCCAGGAGATAATTTTTGAGTTGACGCAGTGTTGAAAAAGAGCGTTCCTTCGTCGATATCGTTACTGGTAGAGCACCGCCATTATAAGCAAGATTTGATCAACATTAGAGAAAGCATTTAAATTGCAGACATCAAGACTCGTCTTCGCCAAAGTTTTACTTCATCGCCAAATACTACAACACAATCAACTTGCAAGCTCGAAGAGTATTTTTCAAATAATTGCTTGCCGGGCTCTTCGTCTAGAGTTGGAGTTTTCGGTGGAAAAAGACATACGAAATTCGAAAGTATTTCACGGTACTTTATTTTTATAGCTTAATCGAGATCTTGGTTTTCAGATCTCGACTCAATGATAAAATCAGATACCGAATAAAATCGAGCACCTGCAATGATACCTAAAAATCTAAGGTTTTAAATCGCTGTTAGAAACTGTTAAATAACAAAACACACGCTTTTTTTCGAATTAATGTATTTTTCGAGTACTTTATTGATGTTCTGTAACATACTGTACGTTCAGTTACAATGTAAACTTCAATTTAAGTAGTCTCTGTGGGGGCGGGTTCGAATCCCCGAATCCCCTTTCCCTCGTGGGCACGGGACTAAGGCACAGAATTTTCTTAATTTTTTTCAATATATGTATGTGGATAAAATAAGAATCTAATAAAAGGACTCGGTGAAAATAATAAAAAAACGCGTACCTTGAGCTCGTCTTTGTCCGCGTAAAGCAGATTTTAAGAGTTCAAGATCAAATCTATCTACATATTTGTATGGAGTCTATAGTTCCACAGTATAAACTCTAAATCACGCTTGATCAAAACGAAATTAATTTTTTTAGGATTACTGTTAATTGTTAGTCAAGTTTGTAGCGTGTGTGCGATTCATTCGGTTTGTCCCGGGTTCGAATCCTGGCCGGGGTAAGTAACATTAAAAATTATTGAAAATCGTTGAATAGCTGTCACCTCTCGGTAGGCAATGACAAACCTGCGAATATATTTCTGCCAAGAAAAAACTTCTCACAAAAAATCATTAGCCGTTCGAAGTCGGTGTAAAACTGTAGGAAGTGTAGCAAAAGTTTGGCCAATCATCGAGCTTTATGATATAAGCGCCAAATTATTAATATCATTATTAAGTTTATTAAAAAAAAAAAAAAGTGCAATAACAAAAGTTTGTTTTAGAACAGTAATAAACCAGTCGTCATATCTTGGGTTTGACACAGAAGTTTTAGTCTTTATTAACTGAAAAAACTTCGATATATACGGGTCTGACTGAAGAAGCCTCTTAATTAAGTCTTGCTTTGTAATTTTTCGCATAAAAAGTAAAACGAAATTGTCGAAAGACTTTTATAATTTTATTATTTTCATATTGGCTGCCTTGCTTGAAAATTGTTGCGTTCGTGAAACAACCGACAGACTTAATCATCCTGTATTTTGCTAAAAATCAATTTTTCTCACTATTTGTTTTTGGTTAAATCATGAAACATATCTGTTTCTTACGTTGCCATTGTTTTTGGAATTTTTTTTTAACTCTTGAACGAAAGTTATCGCAAAATTCGAATTAGGTTGATTAGGCACTTTTTTCACATGAGCTGACTTTGGAAGAGCCAAAGCACCGTTTCATATGTCAGACGCGTATAAATGAGAAACTACATGAAGCAATGTGTCATGATTCAATAATGAAAGGTTTGATACATAAACAGCTTTGCTCCTCACTCTTCACATGACGTCTCCCTTAGCTAAAACAGTGTCACTTCTTTGAAAATTTATGTATGAATGTTATCAAATATTTTTAAATAGTAGTAAAATTAAAAAAAAAACAAACAAAGTTTTAATTCGCTGATAATTTTCCTGAAAACTGTGATAATTTGAGTAAGTATTTTATAAAAATGCAAATATTTTATATAATGCAAATATGTGGTTTTATTTGAAATTCATTAGGCAATTAGTGCATCTAAATCGTGATTGGGATACAGAGTGATCGCTTCCCTGCATCCCTACTCTTTTTCACCTCCACCCCTGTGCCCTAGCTTCCTTGCCAAAGTGAGTGGGCATTCCGAATTTCGAGAATTTAAAGTATTTAAAAAAAAAAATCAAATATTCTAAATAAAAGTTAATATATATCTTTAATTAGGACCTTAGAGTGTGTATGCTATTAGAATAGATGATAAGCATTTCTGCCCAAGTGAAATATTAGTGTAAATATTAGTTGTTTCTTAGTAGGTTGCTAATAACTTGGGCTCCCGAACTTCACTGTCGCCGTTTTGGAATGGTCTTCTGCCCAATTCTATCTATTCTACTATGTAAATTGTTGAAACGTAATCCTGTGATTACATAATTATTTATGGTTATGTACTTTTTGTATCATACATTTTTCTGTTGAAACCATCAGTAACCTTGTTTTTGTAATCATGTGGACGGCTAAAAGCTCTATTTACGCCGTTTTGTCTTACGTCGTGATTTTTCGGAGCCGACCAAAATTGTAAATCAAATGTATAAGAGAAGTCTCAACAATTGGAACGTGGGGAGTTTGTGTGAGTTTTGGTGAATGAATTAATATGGCTCACCTCACAATATGTAATATTGGAGTTCAAAGGAATTTATATTGCTTGGTTTTTATCAGTATCACATGTTTTTTTAGTTGTGAACTACAAAAATTTGATTGTACCAGCAATTTCATATATTTGCTACTAAATGTATAAAACTAAATTTTATGTAGTTATAATAATGATATTTGTTAATTAAAATCAATGTTTGCATAACGAAAGAGTTTCCAATCAGAAAAATGATTTGATCCATTCCCTGACTGCGAAACATATTTGGATTTTGTGCAACTTACATTCTACCACTAATTTCATACTTTGCGTACTTCGTAAAAAGGGATTTTACAAAAAGGGATTCCATTCTTCCCCTTTTCTACTTCCTTCGCAAATGCAACCTTTTGTACGGGAGAGCTAGAAATTAGCTGGCATTATGTATCAAACCTTTAATAATTGAATCATGGCAATGTGTATTTAAATGAATTTTCTGCCATTAACCCATTGATAACGACTGGTGCAAAAGTACCCACACATTTTTGGTGATATGTTTGAAATGTAAATTTAAATATCAAATTCAATAATAGTAAAATTCCGTCTTTAATTAATTCCGCGTTTTCGATCTATTCTAATTTATGATTTTGGAGGTAAGATTGAATATTAATTTAGTTTTTTTTAATAATACTCACAAATTTACATTGTTATTTAATATTGCTTTTTATTTATAGCTAGGCGTTTCTTGTATTTCTTTTTTTTTTTAATTGTGTTCAAACATTTTACACGGAAATGATTTCAACATTTAAGAAACATTCGTTTCATTTCCATACCAATGGAAATTTCCTTATTTTTTTCTATTAACATATTGTATAAATTTTGAACGTTGCTAATTTTACTTCCATTATTTTCCATGAAGACGTTTTCTGAAAATGCGACATAAAAACTGGTGGTCTCATAATGAGTGTCAAAGTTTTGAGCGTAAAATTGGAATCAGAAAAAAGCTATACTTGAAAATTAAAGAGTTTCAGCTTTTCACTATACTAGTTTTACCTCCTAGTGATAGGTCAACTTTCAAAAGTCCTAATTATTCCACTTACGGAATCTCAAAGTTCAACTTAGCGTCCGGTATGACTTTTGTAGGAACTGCATCCGGACATATGTAGATTGTTTGCGCTTCACGCGTGAATCAGAAAAATCACTCGATTTACAATATTTTGCACAGATATACGCAGTGAGTGGCAATGATGTTCAACATGCGATTTCCCATAGTTTTTTGGAGAATTTATCTTTTGGTACACTAAACACTGGGTGAGCGAATCTAATGCTCTTGCAAAAAAATCACGTATTGCTTGGTATTTTAATTTCCTATATACTTTGTTTTACTGTAAATAACTTCAAAATATTTTTAACTAAAAGAAATATATAAAATTATATTCGTTTGGGTTAATGCAAATGACAAATCAAACAAATTGTCCAATAAGCATATTTAGATTTTTTGTTTTGCCTATTTGGATTATTGTATATTGCTATAAAAAGGAAGTAAAGGAATCCGATTTTGAGAAATGAAAATTTTTAACTTTTGTTCTCAAAAGGTAACTTTTTAGAGTGGTATGTAGACGCTGAAATTCAGTTAACTTAACCGAGCGATATTAGCTTTTGCGCGTGTAAACTTTTTCGTAATTCTACTGTACTTGTACATATGTAGTATGTAATATGTATCTACGTATGTTTATATGTAGGCTTGTATGCATGTGTGTGTAAACTAGCGAGTATGTATATATGGTATGGTATGTATGTGCATTTTCCGTTAAAATATCTGCTTACTTAACGTTTCAATTTGGCAAATCCAACAGCTCAGCTGCTTTAAACGTACAATACTTATAGCCGTCGCTGATAATTTTGGATTATTTGATTTACACAAATTCCAAATCGAATGCGCTTTGCATAAGAGTGTAAAGTTAATGCCAAACTAGTACACACATAGTAGGTACATAGCAAGAGCGCTCAAACCAAAGTGAACTGCTATCGAAAACCAACTATCGACAGTTTAAAACACGAATATACTTTAGCGCACATACACATACATACATAAGTGTGGAGTGTACAGCTGCGGGCATGTAATTAGAAATGATTTTAAATTTGTCGTTTTGTGTTTTTTGATTTAGCTTGAGTTGCTAGTAATCTCGAGCATTGATTTGAAGAGAGCACTTGTAGTTAGTTACCTATTCAATTCGAGTTGGTAAGTTGTGGCTAAAAATAATTAGGGTATTCACAGCGTCCATGTTATCGGGTTATCTTGTTATGTTGTCTTAATTTTTTAAGTCGGCTTTGAGTTGAATTTGTTATTGAAAAGAAAAATTTAAAATCGTATAACCTTAAATAATTATTTAAAAATTTTCAATGAAAATAAACTGAAAGCTTTCTCATATTGTATATTTTATTTACGTATATTTGTTTGCCTTGCCGTGAATGAATCTGTTAGTAATAAAAAACTTTCTAGAGAATTATAATCCACTAAAAGATGTTTCTTTTTTAAGACATGTGATTTTCAAGAAAAAATAAAACGCATATAGTTTAATGATATGGCCAAAAATTTACCTTTATTATAAAGATAAGGGTTTGCCATTATGTTTTAAAAGTGATTTCCTGAAAGTGACCGCCGCGGCTGGCTCGAATAAATTGCAGTCGAGTGGCCCAATTTTCGACCACTTTTAGCAGCAATTGGGATCATATCAGCAATAACGCGCCGAGTATTTTCTTCCAAGGCGTCAATCGTCTCGAGCTTATCTGCGTAGACAAGAGACTTCTCATAACCCCACAAAAAATAGTCTAGCGGTGTTAAATCGCACGATCTTGGAGGGCACGCCATAGGCCCACGAAGCGAGGTAATGCGCTCCCCAAAAGTTTCCTTTAATAAATTTATTCGTTTGCTGGCTGTGTGGCATGTAGCTTCGTCTTCTTGAAATCAAGGTCCTCCACATTAACATCTTCTAATTGTGGCACGAAAAAGTCATTAATCCGTTGCTCATCGCTGAAAAAAATTTTCTTGTACGAGTTGGATTTTGTAAGCCTGCAAATCAAGATCCTTCCGCAAAATCTTCCATAAAGTGGATGCGCACAGCTCCAATTGTTGCACGCAATGGCGGATGGACTCATTCGGGTCTTCTTCGATACTCTGCTCGACAGCAGCAATAGCGTCTTCGGTTATGATATTATGAATTCAAATGAAACAGAAAAAGATAATTTCACCAAAGGTAACATTAATCAATTGAAATTTTTATTATGTAAGAATTTAAAAAAACCCTAGCCGTACTTCCTAATTGCTGATTACGGATGGTATCCGAAACTCTTTTGTAATTGGCAACTGCGCAGTCTGCCATTCGGGGTTAGTCCAACCCCAGTTATTGTTAGAAATCCACAACGTAATCAAACGATGGTTACATTTAGAAATCGCGATATTGCCTTCTAGTGTTGAAAAGCTATACCTTAATCCTATATTCAGAATGCTACAGGTATTTGCGACAATGCAAGTACCAATATGAAGACTAACTTTCCTTTCATGTTAATCTTTTTAACCATAGATATATAGATTTTTAAAAATTTTTATTTACTTAAGTTACTACTAAATCTGTGCTTGATTTTCAAACTTTTTCAAGACTAAGTTTTCCTAAATTTCCATCAGTTCTAACCATTATTGTAATGTTTCATTTATCTTATAAATTAAGTTGAATTTAACTTTAATTAAACCGGTGGCAATCCTCTCCAAATATATTACTCGAATGAAGCTCCGTAAAACTTTTGCTTCATCAGCAAATATAGAAATTGAATTAAATTAATATTTTAAAACATTAAAACATTAAATTAATATTTTAATAACTTAAGTTAGTTCACTTTTTTAAGCATACTTAAAAAGTATTTTCAAAATAAAGTTTTTTTTAATCTTCTTCGTTTAAAAACCATATTTCAATAAATGATTTAACTTACTACAATTTTAATAAATTTTTTAAATACTTGGCAACCCTCACCAAAAAGATTTTCGAATGTTAGCCATTTAAAACGTCTAGTTAGACACTTATATTGTGAAATTTAAATTAATTTATTTATTTCATTTAAACAGGTGGCAATCTTCTTTCAAAACATTTTGCAAACCAACCTCTTTCGTTTGATACACATATTACAATATTTGATTTCACTAAAAGCTTCAATTGAATTTAGCATTTTAAACAGATCGCCGAAAGTGCAATGAACTTAACGAAATTATCATGTATAAAACATAAAAATTCCGTCCTCAGATTTATATAGTAGAAGTTAACTAGACATTTTTTGTAATACATTTTAACCTTCTAACTTCTAATTAAACGAGCATTTTTGATCCGTTCTTAAATTAGCTGTAGTGAAAGTACGGTAGAAAAGGCAGTTAGAGGGTTAAAATGTTTCACAAAACTTTTAAGCAGACAATTTTACGAGGGGTTGTTGAAAATGAAAAACTAGTACTGGTTAAGATAAGCTTTGGGATATATAAATTTACATTTATGAGTATTGGGTTGCAACGATTTGTATTTAACGCAATTTTTAGACATTCTGTGCCACATATACTTAATATTTCATTATTTAATTAATTTACATATACAAATTATTAATGAATAACTACAACGCTAAATACCATTGCTGAACAGTGTTATTTTTCGATTTTTGATAATAGTTCTAAAAAAAAAAATATAAAAAAATCTAAAAAAAAAGAAATTAAACTGAGTTATATTTTTTTAATAAAAAATAAAAGGAGTTTTACGAGTGTTATTTACCGCTCTGAATGAAATAATAATTTTGTGAATTGTTATTTTTTTAAATCAAAAATCCTATTTACATAGTACAATAAATTTAGATCTTACTTTTGGCCCTGCTGAAAAAGGGCCTGTTTCGGATCTCTTTTGCTGAACAAACTTATAGTCCACCACGTCTAAGTTTTTTTTTATTTGCTTTTAAAGGTGATAGGGGTCCGTATGGGTATTTGTACCCCCAAGTGCAAAAACTTGAAGAGTTATTGTTTTGATAGCTAATAAAATTTCATTCTCTATTAAAAGATACATTTTTTGAGTTATTTTTTTTGATTGAAAGTAAAACTCAGTTTTTAACGGTTAATTCTTAAAATTGAATTTAACTGCAGGTGATATGCTCTCAAAAATTCTAATACATTTATGCAAACATATGGGATATTCCACACAAAATTTGCCACCAAATTTTTGTTTTCGCTTTGTTCTTGTTATACAGGCGAAACTACGTAATTTTTATATAGCAATAAATATTTTAGGCGGTGTTTTCGAGAAAAATTGTTTTCAAATTTCACGCACGTAAAAAGGAACCAGTATTCAATTGCATGTACTGCAGTATCGAATGGAGATATGAAAATGTTCACGGGATTTTTCCTCAACTCTCAAATGAAGCACACTAAAGTTAAGTTAAATTTAGTTAAGTTAATTATGTAGCAACTAAAATCGGAAATTAATAAACAAATAAACTTTTTTACATTTGGACTGGTTTCTTTCTTCTATTTTATTGGAAAATAAGAGCAAAATGTTTTTCTAAACGCTGACAAAATTCGGGAATGCAATAAATTTTCGAAAACTTCACATAACATATTGATATAAAAAATACGTATCGAATATCTTCGCCTGTATAACAAGAAAAAATATTCAACGCGTAAACAAATTTTTTTGTTGAATTTTGTGTGGAATGCCCCATATGTACGTTAGGTAGCCTCACCAAAAAAAGTTACGGGGTTTCCACCGAAATGATAAAATTTATTATATTCCAAGATTTTCGCCAAAATATTTCTCAAAAATATTAATATTTACGTTAACTGGAGCGATTTGAAAATACCGCCAAAAATAAAGTTTTTATAAAAAAAAAAGTTTAATGTTTAAAAGATCATCTCAGTTATAAAACAGCTTTAGCACTAAAATCTTTAGACTACTACTCCTCTTAATCATTCTATTGAGTTTTGCGAAAAAATATTGAAAGGAAAATGGGTTTATTTACAAAGAAATAAAAAATACTTTTCCGATGATACCTTATATGACCTAAATGGTTGGGTTATTCAAGAAATCAAGAGATTGATCAAAAAATCGTCAAAAATTGCATAAAAAATTCCATTATTATGATTGCGTTGGAATAATGTTTAAATATTTGTATGCATACCTCTAAAACTTAAACTGTTTTATCAACTGAGTTGATTTTTGAAATACTAAAAAATTTTTTTATAAAAACTCTATATTTGGAGATATTTTCATATCGCTCCAGCTAACGTAAATATTAATAGTTTTCAAAAATATTTTTATTTCTAAAAGAAAAAAATGTTTGTTTTAGGTATTTTGAAAATTGGTTGATGCCTTAAAATATAATGAATCTTTTAATTCCAATGGAAAAACAGAAACGATTTTCTTCTTTTTTGAATCAGGAGTGATACACCGCAATTATATATATATATATATATTCTAAAAGAAGTTTGGCCTTATATTGTCATAGAGAGTGTTTCCAATACGTTGCCGTCAACTGTCTATGTACCCATATAAAGTAAATTTAGGAGTCTAAATATAAAAGTACCGAATATATTCACGCATTTGCACCACTTTTTGCCCGCACTAATCTACACGTTTGGAATTTTTGGCAATTCAAGACAACAATTTACAGGATTTTCGTGCACGTTGCGTTTTCTCTAAAAATTTCATTCGGTTTTCATGTTGCATTTGCTTGTCCGTTCTTATCTCGTAATTCTTTTCGGAGTTTTTGCTGTTGTAGTGATTTGTATTTATGTATGTAGGGTATTAAACACATTTTTGGATGGACTAAAAAACTTTGGAAATGCACAAAAGAAAATAGGCCTCTTAAAACTTAAAAGGCTTTTGGGTTTATGAAAAGTCCTTAGACGAAAGAGTGTGTACTCAAACTAACAAAAAATAAATAACTGGATTCAAGAAAAACAGCTAATAAAAGAAGGAAAGTGCGAATGAATCGGCGATGAAGAAATACTTTCTACTTTTAGAGAAAAAAGATTTCATTTTATGTAAGTTTTTATACATCTCGGAGAAACCTTTACTCAATCGCAATCTCGAAATTTGAGGCAAAAAGTACATCAAAATAAAGAATATTTAAAAAAATGCAGCAAACGAAGAAATTTCATGAAAAATATTTTAAATTTTATTCAAGAGTAAGTCTGCTTAGGATCAGTAGATCATTCTTGTTTCCGTTTTTCTAACAGCTCTTAGCAATCAACGTAAATGAAGGTTCTTTAAACGTTAGTCCTATTTTCGTTTACACTAATATTGTAAAAGGTTCTAATTAGGCTTACCAGAAAATGGTGTGGTAATGTGGGACTGAAGGCTAATGGAACAAAAACCACCATTGTTCCTTTTTCAATGAAATATTAACTTGAACGTCTTAAGCCTATCATTGGATACCAAAAAGAGGCTTCTAGGCTTGCTACTAGATCAAAAACTACTTTGGAAATCACACTTAGAGTATGGGGATAAGAAAGCTGTAAGAGCATTTTTGACTTACATATCCATGGCATCAAAAAGCGGGGGCTTTTCCCCAAAAATACTGAGATGGATCTATACAGCTATCACCTATGGGACTACCGTCTGGCTCTGGGCCATTACAGTGCTCAGAAAGGCACAGAGACTGGTCTGCGTCTGCATAATAGGAGCTATGAGAACTTGCCCGACAGCAGCCATGCAAGCGACGGGAGCTTTTTGGAGAATGACAAGTACCAACAACGGAGCAAGACGCGGATACACTATGCACTCAGAGTTTAGCTTTACAAAAAGGGTAGGCATATCTGAAATATGTCACATGAATGAAACGAAATTGCGGAGAAACTCGCAAGAAAGGGAGCATCAAATCACTTTATAGGCCCAGAGCCCTTCTGCGGTATAGGAAAGGGGGGATATCCACTTTGGCCAAAGAAGAAGAGAAAACCGGCAGGTAACTATACTGGGAAAATCTACAAAGTCTGGAGTACTTGAAAGGCTTTTAGTTTCGTACAAGCTAAAACGCTTTAGAGATTGCATGGGTTAATCAAAGAATTATTACGGGAATCCTTACAGGACACTTGCAGGCTCAACTATCACCTGACTAAACTGAAAATTTACTCGAATGAATGCTGCTGAATCCTGCAGAGTAGAAAGGGAAACTGTAAGACAAATTCTGGAGCAGTGCCTTGCACTAATCCATAAACGAAAAAGGATTCTGAGTGCATACCTAATAACGGATGGCACTATGTATTCCAGAGATTAAGGGGCAATACTAAATTTTATCACGGTTGCTGGATTAAAGGAGATCCTTTAATTGCCGAAAGGACACACAATACATCTCAAGGTCGCTGTGATCTATCCCCAACAATAATAATAATAGTAAGATACTAATACAGTAGAAGTCCGATAATCCGGCACGTTCGGGACCGGCTCGGTGCCGGACTACCGAAAATTCCGGTCTATCGGGCGGTAATTATAAGAGCAATTAGGTTAATAATTAAACTACAAATACAGTATGTAAATACATACAACAAAGTTTGTTTTACATTTCAAATAATGTATGTACACGTACAGTAAAACATATTTCACTTAGATTTAAAAAAGTAACGAATGTCTTTTCGTTTTCTTGATTTTTGGCGTTTAGTATAACATTTATTTCTAATGATATGGAAATCAATAATTTCTGAAGCACTGTAGCTAGTATTAGCCTCAGCAAAAGAGATAAACTTATTTAGTGATTCGGCAGCTTCTGCCCAGCTGATTTTTTCCTTTTCTTTCGTTTCGGCATCTGAGCGACTTTCTTTAAGATTTTGAGTAGGCTGAGGGTTTACTACAATGTTGATAATGTCCTCATCGGTTAGTTCTTGTTCAACAGGCTCATTCTCGTCGATTAGGAGCCATCTTTAGGCAGGTTTTTCAAGAGATTTTCAGCACTTCTAACGACATCCAAAGGAAAAAATGGTCACTGTACAGTTAGAACGAAACTCACTTTTTTTATAAACAGTTTCAAAAGTTACGTTTACTGCGATGTGAAAGGACACAAAACAGCAACGCACAAACGCACAAAAAATGGCGAAGACGCTGACGTGATTGATTAACGGAGCTGCACTGTACCTAAATTTGTTGTGACAGCTGAGACAAGCCGGCCGCTAATTGTATCCGAACAATACCGAGCGCTTGCGGGTGATCCCGAACTACCCCGAAAACTTCCGAATAGCTCTCGGGCGTTTTTATTTGCTTTAAGGACACACTTTTGGAGAAAACCAAAATCTTTACAATTTTCCGGAGCGATGCGGGACTATCGGGCATTCCGGACTGTTGGAATCCGGACTAATGGACTTCTACTGTATTATAATAGTTCAGTTAACTTATTAATTGAATTTTATTAACCTTTTTAGTCAAGTGGCAACCCTTATTAAAAATGTATTTTTTCAATTAAAGCTTTCTTTTACTATATTATATCATTTCATTAATATTATAACTTTAATAGAATTTAATTTTTCAAACAGATGGCATTCCTCTTTAAAAATATATGAAAAATTATGGCAACCCTCTTTAAAAATGTTTTTTGTACTATATTATATCATTAAATTTTTCGTTTAACGCCAATAGAGACGCATTTTAGTTAACTTATTGATTTAATTAAATTAAACCTTTTAAACGGGTGGCAACCCTCTTCAAAAATATTTTTATTTATAATACCTGGCATCAATGAGCCTTGAGTCATTTGAGTGATTTAATCGCTAAATTACTTCATTTGTATGGCCACCATGCAAATACTTCAAATACAAAGAACTTTTTTCTAATGATCGAAATATTCATCAATATTAAGATGTCTGCATTTGCACAACGTTGACTAGAAATTAGAATGGGCTTCACTTTTAAACCCACATTTCACATGTTTTACCCAACTAAGTTTTTTTAAAGGATGGTTTAATATGCACTTCATGTACAGACAAAAACACATTTTAAGCTGTAAAAATAATATAGCCTTAGGATAAAAGAAACTAAAATTTGCTGAACCAATAAAACAGCAATATCTCACACATATAGTATACATATATTTACACTTATAGACAAACATACATATGCAAATGAATGTAGTATAAATACCCAGCCAACAAAATTTACGTAGATTGCGCTTTAAGTATTTTCTCCAGCCACAGAGCTAAGTTCCCGATGTGCACCCTCTAACGCTTTAACAGGCTCGATGATGCGACCATTCTCCCAGGTCGATCCGACGCCAGAAGTACAATTCGAAAGACGCACAGGCGCCTCTATTTGAGTGTACGCCGAATTCCTTAAATTAAGTGTTTTTTTTTATGAAAAAATAGTAATTCAAATTTAATATTTTTACACGAAAAAATAGTAATTAAAATTTAATATTTTTACACGAAAAACGAAACAATAAATTAAAGTAATTTTTTTTATTTGCATGAAAGCAGATAACAGATAAGTTTTATCGCAAAATCGTTGCTCCATCGAAGCGTTTATCTTTTAAGTTGCTAAGGTGATGAAAATGAAAGTGTAGACTAAAAGAAATATGAAAATGAAGATAAAGATAAGGACACAGTAAAAAATAAAGCAACTTTTCTGACAACGTAAAAATAAACTTGGCTGTCTCCTCCGATAGGGTATAGGATGGTGTATTTGTACACTAAACATAATGAAAAATGTCACATCACGGTAAATATAATTTTATTTACAAGTTCGATTATTTATAAATTTCTTTCTTCAATTAATTTAAAATCGATTTCAAATTGCGAGTTATGATATGATTATAATGGATATCCAAAGATTTTATATCATAGTCGGTAAATTCAGCCTACACTATGAAACATCCACTAACAGACTGAGGCTGATCGACTTCGACAGAAGATACGGAGGCCAACAGAAGGTTTGAAGACCGACGGAATTTAATGTAAGAATGAAAACGACGACCTTATGACCGATATCCAGAGCACACTCAAACTGTGAAGGGAGCACTTCTGCACGCTACTTAATGGTAGTTGCGCGGAAAACAGCGAAGATGATGAACCTGAACCCCCAATCAATAAAGACGGAGTCGAACTACCGTGACCCGACCTGGACGAAACTTTAATTGCCGTTTCGCGGCTAAAAATCTAAAAAAATTCGGGGATCTGTACCCAAATTTTGCCAGAAGCGAAAGTGGTTCAAGACGATATCAAGCTATTATAGACAGCAATGGGGATGTTGTATTAGTTATGAGGATACGTTGTATTAACAGTGGAGATACGCTGTATTAATATATATCGCACACTTGGTGTTAGAATGTGCCAAAAATAAATAAAATGTCAAAACTTTCCCACACTTGTTCTTTAAAACTTTACAGGCGATTCGGTTTTTTGAAAAACAGTGTAAATGTCTAGGAAAAACTTTTTCCTACATTTTTTTCCATTTGAAGGACGCGGTGTATTGGTAAATTTTATTTATTTTTCAAATACACACAAAATATTTTTGTACTTACAAAAATATATATTTTTTTAATTAATTTCGAAACAATTTTTATTTTATTTGATAGTGAACTTCATAATAAGGATTTTTTTTAATATAAATATTAGAGAATAACCTGAGGAGTGGATTCCAACCAGCACCTTCAGAATAGTATACCGCATTCTCTCCACGTTGACCTGGCCGTCATGCATAATGCTTAAAACACAATACTGGCGAACGGCGAATTTTTCGTCGCACACGTTCGCTGTCAAAAATAGAACACACTGACATATATGAGAATGCACACAACCAAAGCGAACAACGACTTTCGTCCGACGAACATTCGTTGCGATAGACTTAAAATGCCAAATGCAATCCATTGTGGCCATTTGTTTAATGTACTAAGGGTTTTTAAATCGAAATATTTAAATTTCAGCACAAAATATTATTGTCACTTTTTCTAATTGAAAATCAAAATTTGAATTGCGACTTGGCATAATTAGCTGTTTTCGTTGTCGCCGTAGTTTTGTTTTACCAGGCGACATTTTTGGGTGAACGTTGCTGACGTCGTCGCTCTACTGAGCGAAAATTCGTCGTTCGTCTGTATTGTGTTTCAACTAACGTTTTCTTGCTGACTGGGTAAATAAATAATTTTAAAACTTAAGTTAGCTAGTGTGACCTTCTTGTGGCAGCTGCTCCTCGTGTCCTTGCGTTACTGCTCGTCTTGCCGATTTGCAGCTTCTCAAATCGAATTCATACCATTTCATTGGAATGTAAATATTTCCATACAAGATGAGCGTGGCGGATAATTTTACCAGCTGCTGATAACATAATTGTTCGTAAAAGATTTCTATATACATACATACTACATATAGTACATTGTACATATTTACATTGCATTCGATTCGATTCGATTGTCTAACTAAATATTAGAGAGTCTGTAGGTGTTGACGATTTTATTCTACATACCGATATGGAATGTGAAACGTTTTTGTGGCCTTGGGTGTGGCGAAGGCTACAAAAATTTATTTGTTGGTAAGAGGATTCGTTGTTGCTGTTATCTCTCGCTTGGCTTCTAAGTGTAAATTCAAGTATTGGCAATGTGGTTTCATTGCTATACTAAGTATGTATGTATGTATGTATGTATGTATCTATGTCTGTGCACTTTCGTTATCGGATATTCCATTGTGGATTTCTAAGTAATTTCTATATTCGTATTCCTTTCCAACTTGTGTTCGTTTGTTTCCAGTAAAAGCATTTCTCGCGTCATTGTTTTCTCCATTCAATTTTTACATAGATTTTTTGTAGCCTTCTAATGGCATCTACTATATATTTTTGTTTTTCCAATTTGCAGCCAGTTGTGCTAAAATTGATGCTCTATTAATTCGTTTTTGCCACAATTTTTTTCGTGTTTCCTCTTTTTTATTGCTTTGGCGGACTTTCTCTTAAATTGCTTCTATTTAAATGCAGATTTGGTGTTTGCGTGCCGGAACGGCTTAGTTATATACATACGTATTTTATATCTGTGTAGTTGTAGTTGTAGGATATGTGTGTTGGTATTAGTGTAAATAAAGGGGTTTCCATTAAGGGCTATCCATTTTTTTTATTCAAACAAATTAAGTAGCCGACATTCGATTTAACTTAATGCTTTCGAATGTAACAGATAACAAATATATATAAAAGAAATATTAAAAAAAAAAAAAATTTTATTTTTAAATTTTAAATTTTTTTTATTTTGAAAAATTTAACATTTGAAGCTGTCTTATTTTTTATGAATATCTAGATTTTTTAAAATCCATTTTAGAGGTGGCAACTCTATTCAAAAATATTTATTAACAGCTTATACGAAGACCGGCGTTCACATCAATTTTATATTATTATCCTTTGATTGAATTATTCAGGTAAAATAGTTTTAATTTTTAAAAGGTGGCAACTCGTTTATAAACTGCTTTTAAATTGTCAATTTTTTCGAAATTCATAAGTATCTATAGAAATTCTGATTTCATTTGCGTTCATTTGCTTATTTGGGTCAACCCTCAACAAAATAAGTTTGAAATTAAGTTTTAATTTGACATTGCTATATTAGAGTTCCAGTTAATTTACCAAATAAATTAAAACAACGTTTTCAGAAAGGAGAGAATACTCTTCAAAAATCTGATTACATATATTCTCTCATTTAACACTAATACTATTATATTTCACTCTTTATAAAATAAATTAAATTAAGTTTTCGAGCAGGTGGCCGCCCTGTTTAAAAATATCGAAATGCTGGGTTTTATATCCTGTTTCGTATGGTATGAGTTAACTTTTTAATAACATTTGAACATTTTTTTTAACTTTTTGGCAATATTGTAATATCTATGTATGTTTTTAATTAATAACTGAATTGATTGCATCTTTTTTAAATAGGTGACATACCTTTTTATACAACATTTTTATGATTAAATCTTCTTAAGCCTATTTCGTTTGAACCACATATTGTAATATTTAATTTAATTTAATCATTTTAAAATTTGGCATATAGCTGAAAGCCTCTGTTGCTATAGCTTGTAAGTAAAATAATAATTAAATAAATAAATAAATAAATCATTTTATTTAATTTACTTTTTAGATGGCAACCTTCCCTAACAAATTATTCGAAATCAAGCTTTTTGAAACCTTTTTCATTTTACACCCCTATTGTAGTATTTGGTTTAACCTAGTAATTAATGAATCCGTTTTTTCGATTTTAAATAGGTGGCAACCCTCTTCATACCTATTTTTGTTTCAAGACCATAGTGTAAAATTGCTTATTATTAATATAAATTAACTTCAAACGAGTGACAACCATCTTTAAACATTTTTTGGATATGCCGCTTTATAAAACTTTTCTCGTTTGACGTCCATTTTGCCATATTCGACTTCACTTATATTTTAATCGAAACTAACTTTTTAATAAAGTCGCAACTTCCTTTAAAGACTAAATATGGATAAGTACCTATGTGCCAAATTTTATCTAAGTCTGCCCATCGTCATATTCATAGTTATATGCAATAGAGGTGAGGAACCTACTTTCATTACACATTAGATGCGGAAGAGGTCAACAAAAACTGGAGAGGGCTTGAAGAAGACTTCTTCTCAGGGGCAATCATCCATTTGCTACTCTCAGACCGAATACCGAATGGCGTAAATATCGACAAGAACTTAATAAGCTACTCTCTGAAGAGCCGACACTTAAGCTAACCCCGATGAAGCTGGAAGGTTTGGTTAGCCGGCTATAAGGGACCTGCTGTAAGGGCTTTGACCATGCTTGTCCCAAAAATAAGTAAATGTTATGGAAGAAAACTCTTTGAGAAAGGGCTTTCAATGTTATGCCTACAGCAGCACTGAGGTACTACAAAAGTCTCCTGAGCACCCCAAAGAGAACCTCATGGAGAAATTTTTTCAGTGGTATGGAGCCTGTGTCGGATGGTGCAAGACTCTAGAAAGTACTCTCCAATTCATCAGAAAAAGACCTCGGATGGTTGCTAAGATCCGACGGCAATTTGACTGATACTGAGACGGAACTACTGGATCTGCTTCTTAGCACACTTTTTCCCCAGTATCTCTTCGAATATGCAATATACGCCATATAACACGGAACGAAACCGAATCGTTACAGATGTCATCAGGATAGCAATATGTGGGCTCCAGATGATGACACACCCACAAAATTGCAACAATCGATAATATGTAGTACAAAGTGTTTTTTTTTTTCAAACATTAGATGAGTTGTTACCCTCAACCAGGCTTATTCCGACCTATGTATCGAGCTAGGCGAAAATATGGCTGATCGTATCGCACATAGAGAAATCTTAAGTTTCAGAGCGATGCTCTGCATTTTTGGAACTCTGCATACAACGCCAATAGAAGCACACTCCCTGCTTCTATGCTATAGGATATACATATATATTATGTGGAGGTAATATTTCTCGCCATAAGACTAGAGGACAGCACTAAATGGACACACCACCATATTATACAAGCTAAGGCTACCGGCTGTCACGTAATATTTCTTACTGACATATATCTTTAACAAAAATAAAATAAATTGTGCACGGTGGCTCCCTGACCCAATGGTTATGCTTGGTTCTCCACGGACGGTTCAAAACTTGAGAACAAAATTTATTTCTAACAACTAGGAATCAATAAATTGTTTCACCTACCGAACAGTTGCAGTGTATTTCAAGCCGAAAAAAGGCTGTTCTCCAATGCCCATGAAAGAAGATATGATAATATAGAAAGAGGATGAAAATCTCTCAGATATCCAAGTAGTTCTGAAAGCGCTTGACTCGGTTACAACCACATCCAAGATTTTAGTTGACTGTTCGCTTTGCAACTGGTATAAGTACCTGGTGTGGTAATATATTAGACAATGAGAAGGCACACAAGTTTGTGAGGAAGAAGACTTTCGCTCCACTTTCGCCATTCTGAACAGGGTTAGGGTTACCACCTGCTACCTGCTGGCTCATTATAAGCAAACCCAGCTTAAGTAGCTGCATATAAGATGAAATCTTCTTAACCTGACCACAAGAACTCTACATGCCAAAGGGAGATCATAACTCATGTGATCATAATTCTTTGAGAATCTAAGTGACCTAGCTGGATTGAAGAAATACCAATTGCGTGGAATCACAGACTCCACAAAATGGTTCAAATAGTAAGGTGTTTCAAATAGGAGGGAACGGGAATACAAGTGGTATCACAGTGAGTCTGTAGGTGTGCCTGTAAAGACTAAGACCGGCACTTCAACCCAACATGACCTAATTATGTTAATTCTGTTTCAAGGAACAAAATGAGACGCAGTTTCTTTGTTTTTAGTTGAATTTTATTATCTGCCATTTCTCATCGTTGCATTTCATTTCACAACATTTTCTTCCATTTACTTTATTTCAAGTATGTATATTGTCATATTTGGCGACTTTATTTTGCATTTGGCTTCATTCCATTTAATTTTCTTTTAAATCATTTCACTTCACTTTATTTAATTACTTTTAATTTCACTACATTTTGATCATTTTAATCCAATTTAATTTAATATTATTTCATTAGATTTCACGACCCATTGTATCGTTTCATTTCACTGAATTTCAGGGATATTATAGTTTGCATTTTAGTTTTATTAATTTAGCTGCGTGAGCAACGTTATTTTATATTTAAATTCCATTGCATACCGCTACCTTTCACACCATTTTACTTACTCTTTTTCGTTGGATTTCACTACATTGCAACCCACTTCGTTTCATCTCGTTTCAATCCATTTCTAGCTATTTAATCGATTAGTTTCCTCATTTCATTTCCTTACATTCCATTCCATCCCAATAATAATTGATTTCCTCTGCTCACATCTTTGCAGTTTTTAATTAAACATCTGCACCCTTTTTTCTTCATTATGAAACACTGTGCAGCGTAAGCATTTATTTTTTTTTCATTTAGATAGAGCACTTCATTTGCCAAATGACCACAACTTGGTAGACTCACCGGCTCCTAAGTGGATTTGCATGTGAGTGAAAATATTTGACACTTATCTTGGTTCGGATTGCATTCATACTTGCTTATGTCTACATAGGCTACCCAGCAAACATTTAGGTTAGATTTTAAGGCGAAATAAATATTCCTTTCCATTACAATCAAATGTTAGAATATGATTTGTCTAGCATTTCCAACTAAAGTGAAATAGTATTTTCGACTAAAGTTAATGTTAGTTCTCTAATTAAATTCTAGGTAATACTTGTAGTTCTGGAATAAGTTTTTAATATAAATTTGGAACCGAAATATATTTCTAGATTTCAATTCAATGCTGAAATGAACTGCATTACTTGATCATATATTTTTTTTCTAACGTCTAGTTCTCTAACGTGAACATTAAAATGACTTTACGTTCGATTTTGTGTATGTTGGGTAGTTGTTACAATTTGGAGTTGAAGAGAAGTTTGTGTTAGTGATGGAGTTTCGTTGTTGCCTAAATAATTACCGAAGTTATCCACAGCTCGTAATGACACTTTCAAGTTAAATTTTCTGTCTACGTACGCAAGTTTTTTTTGCGTAGTAGCTTGCCGATCATCTGATAGTAAAAAGTCATTAGCTCTAACGTCATCAATTTCGTTATTCTGGGTTCGAAAGCATTTACACGATGGTCAACGAAATGCGTTTAAATTTTGCTATGTATACGTAGTATACGTAATGTGTTAAAGAAAATTAGGAATTTATGGTATTAATGTAGTTAAACTCAAGTTAGAGTCTGATGTATTTCCATATTTATGTCGAATGATATGTGTAGACTAGAAATACTTTAGGGCTGCATAAGCTATAAAAAAGAAATTTTATTTACGGTTAAGTCAATAAGAAACGAACAGTATATATGTTCATACATACATTAGACTGGCAAGTGATGCTCTCATAAAAAAAAAGGAATGGTGACTGTTTTTCGATCGGAACTATAAAATTTATTAAGCGTCGAGATCCAAAACTGCTCAGCTACAGAAAAAAACTTCATCAGCTGAATCAAATATATATAATACCTCCGTTAATCATTTATTGAGAAAGGACAGTACAGCTCTTTTTATGGTGAAAAGTGAGTCCGAAATATCAAAAGTGCTGGAAAGACAGTTGAAATCTTGACATAAACATCGGAAAGGTTCATTTAATTCATAATTGGTTTTACACTGTTTTAAATAAAGAGGTTTAAAGTGTCTTGAAATCCGAGAAGGAACATTAAGTTTAACTTCGGTAATAAGAAATGTGCTTGCGATAGACCCTGTGAGTAGTTTAGTAATGAATATTATGCCTATCATTTCTCTACGGCTGGAAAGAGTAGGAAGATTTATTAGCTTCAAACGATCAGTATAATGAGGAAGATTAAGCCGAGAATCCCATCTAAAGTCTCTTAGGGCAAAAAGTAAGAACTGTTTTTGAATTGATTCCAGCCGATCAATGTGAACTAAAAAAAAATTTACAACTGCTGCAAAGCATGCCATCCTGTGGCAGCTCTCTTTTATTATTCTTTTGTTGATATTTTGAAGGGAAAGGTAAGTATTATGCATTTTCATATAATTTTACTAGAAAATCCCGACAGCCGCTGTCCTGCCTATATTTATTTATTAATTGCCAATCGCATATGTAACCAGAAAACGTATTTCGGATTCTGTCACATATAACAGGTGGCAACCCTCAAAAATATATCGAACAGTTTGACGCGAATATTTTAATATTTTATATCCTTTTTTATAGGTTAAAAGAATTTCATTGTTTTTTTTTTTTGTTTTTTTTTTTAATATATCTATAAACTTTCTGCTAGCGAAAGGAATGGTTTGCCAACCACATTTTACTATTTTATATAACTTGAGTGTAATTTAATTAAATTCCACTTTTCAAGCAGGTGTCAACACTTTATATGAAATAAACCTTCTTCTCAGCCAATCGAATGTAGTTGCACATTTCAAAAATTTGTATAGGTATAATTGAATTAAAATCGTGTTTTCAAAACAGTGGCAACTCTTCCCTAAAAATTTGTGTGTATGTATAAACCTTTACCACGCTGAAACGAATAATGATAACCATATTTCAATACTCCATATATCTCGTGCATAATTTAATAATATTCGACTTTTCAATCAGATGGCAACCCTCTCCAAAATATATGTATTAACCTTCATATCGATCAAACGACTTTGCATACACATATTTTAATATTTCATATAAATAATGTGTGTATAATTTAATTAAATTCGACTTTTCAAACAAGTGGCAATCCTTTCTCAAGCGTGAAATATACTTTACGATCTATTCTCATACCCATCAAATAATTCATACACAATTTCATAAAAATCGCTCGAGCCGTTTCGGAGGACATGAGCAGAGATTTTTATAAGTAAAAGGTGCTTTTTTCGACATGTGGTTTTAAGAAGAAATAAAATGCATGCACTTTAATGTCATGGCCAAGAATTTAGCTTTATTATAAAGATAAGTGTTTTTGTCATTATGTTTTAAAAGTGATTTCGGGCAAGTGACCGCCGCCGCTGGCTCGAATAAATTCCAGCCGAGTGGCCCAATTTTCGACCACTTTTTGCAGCAATTGGGACCTCATGTCAGCAATAACGCGCCGAGTATTTTCTTCCAAGGCGTCAATCGTCTCGGGCTAATCTGCGTAGACAAGCGACTCCACATAACCCTACAAAGTCCAGCGGTGTTAAATCGCACGATCTTGGAAGCCACGCCATAGGCCCACGACGCGAGATAATGGACGTACCAAAAGTTTCATCCAATAAATTTGTTGTTTCATTGACTGTATGGCATGTAGCGCCGTCTTGTTAAAACCAAAGGTAGTCCACATCAACATCCCCCAATTCAGGCACGAAAAAATCAATAATAATGGATCTATAGCGTTCCACATTGACTGTAACATTATGACCGGCTTGATTTTGGAAGAAATATGGACCGATGATTCCCTCTGCCCATAAAGATATCAAACAGTGACTTTTTGAGAATGTAACGGCGTCTCAACAATGGCTTGTGAATTATCAACACTCAAAATGCGACAATTTTGTTTATTGACGAACCCATTCAACCAAAGGTGAGCTTCATCGCTGTACAAAATTTTCTTGTGAAATGGGGATTGGTGGACATCTTGCTTTAGGTCCATTCACCGAATATGCGACGCGCTTGATGCTCGTTTGGCTCCAATTCTGGCAAATGGTAAACCAAATTGAGTTTGATACCAACTTCGAAAAAAGTATTGCCTCATCGAAAACCACATGTCTAAAAAAACACCCTTTTATCATGTTTTTTGAAATGCAATTTGTTTGCTTGTTTAAAGTTTCAGTATAATTTTTGCTTCTATCTGTTCAGGCTGCAACTGCACGACTTTACTACAAACATTTTGTAGAAAAAAAACCCGGTTGAATGCCTCCTGTGACCTTATGCTGTGGAAAGTGCGACATTTGAAGGCGCAGTAGCGCAAATCGAACGATGATTCTAAGATTTTCGTGAGCTGGTACGATTTGAAAAATGGAGCTTTTTTGAGTAAATAATATTTGGTTTGTTTTTGGAACAATGTTTCCTTCATAAAGTAGTTTCAATATTCAAGTATATATATACATACACATACACAGTTACGGACAATAAAATAGAATCAAGTCGGTTGCTGCGAAACAATCAACGGTTGCTCCTCTTTGCTATTATATTTGCGATAACTTTTTTCTGTAATCGAATCTGTACACTATTTGTCGTTTCAAAAAGTCCTAATGGAAAACCGTTTTCGTTTTACTGTTGCTTTTGCGTTTAAAACTTGCAACGGTGGGCTTTTACTATAGTGTCAATATAATAGAATCAGAGAAGGAAAAAAGCAATAAAAGTGATTTTTGGTGTGTAAATTGAATTGTAAGTGGACATTGTGCGATAAATTGTCGTATTTAGTGAAATTTGCGAACATACGAAATTTCCAAAAAAATGGTTTCACGCAAAGGGAAATTGTAAAAATTATTAATAGACCACAAAAATTTGTGTTTACTGCTCTTTCGCCTCAACAAAAAATGCGAACTGAGAGGTTGACCGCGAAAAACGACGCCAGAGTACGACAATTTCATTGAGGGACTATCAAAGCGCGACCCTTCTAAATCGGCTGCAGTCATCCAGAAGTAAATAAGCGTAGCAATATCTTGAAGAACTGTTGCCCGTCGTCTTGTAGAAAGGAACCTCTTCGGCAGTTTGTCACGAAAAGTTCTAATGTTGACAAAAAGACAGCGATGAAATCGACAAACGTTTTCGAAAATTCACATAACTTGGTCCGGTCTAGAAAATTCAAAAAAAGTGGCGAAATATTTTATGGCTCGACGAATCTAAAGTAAACATGGGGGGCAATGATAGTAAGTTATTGGTCCGACGACCGAAAAACGCAGAAATGAATCCCAGGTACACAACAAAAACTTTAAAGCATGGAGGAGGAATTATAAAGATATGGGGATGTTTTTCGTGGCATGGAGTCGGACCGCTATTTTGGATTCGGGAAAACATGGACCGGTACCGATATCTAAGAATATTAGAAGACGTTATGCTACCCTACGCCGAATGAAACAAGCCTTTGATTTGGCAGTTTCAATAGGATAATAACAATGACCCGAAAAATACTTCGATTGTAAAGCAAAAGCTTGGGCCCGCTAAATCAAAAAAAAAAAACGGAGAACTTTGGCAAAGAATCCAGGAAGCTTGGTATTCCATACCAAGGTCGGTCGTTGAGACCCTGGTAGAATCTATGCCGAAAAGATGCCCTAAAATAAAGGCGCAAATAAAGGTTTTGCAACATAGTTTTAAAACTGTTGCACTTTTTAATGGAGTTTTATTATTATTTTCGAGTTTTAGTTATCTGATTATATTTTTTGTTTGTCAATTGAATTTCATGACCTGTCTATTTTAAAAGAGTTTTTTCTTTAATGAAATAACTATTCATACGTGTTTGAGTTACAAATATGCTAAATTAATAAACTTAACTAAATACATACATGCTTTGATTTGGTTAAGAAATATTTTTAATAATAGTTTTTTGGCCAAGATCAAAAAACAGTTTAAGCCAGAGATACAGAAAAATAATTATTTTACCGTTGAGTTAAAAAAAAAACATCCTAGTTTTCTTAAGAATTTTACAGATCTTCTGATAATAATTATGAGCCAGAGAAATTTTTTAAGTTATCGATATATATTATTTTGAAATTTATTTTATAATTGGCATTTCCCAATCATTTTGAGTGAGAATAATTTTTGAAATTAACAATAACCATTATTTTGAGACTTTTATTATAAAATTCTTTTGATAACAATTATCAGCGAAAAACATTTTTGTACGTCTTTTTGATTAGCGATGAGCGACGAAATTAAAAGATATGAAATGCCATTGAAGTGGCCACGCAGTAAGCGACGAGCGACTGAGCGACAGAGCGATTTCTCTGGGACTGATCGACGTCGCAAGACAATTAAAACATGTTCTAATTTTCAGTTGACTGCTGAGCGACGAACAGAAAGAATGGACAAATTAAACATTGAAATTCCGGATATCGTATGCCAATAATCAGAACAAACAGTAAAGTACATATATAATATTATGTTTAACTTAAACAAATGAATAAAATGAAATTTATGTTTAACTTACCTCAATGCCAAAACGAGCCTCTGCTCTGCACGATTTGCTTTCCTGTGTTTTGTTAATTTAGGACGAACTTTTTCAAGCAATATATCAAAAGATTGTATAGACATACGTAGATATTGAAATAATCTATCTGGAAATTTACGTAGATTTTGATATAAATGATTAAATTCACCGAACTTCCATCTTGTTTGGTTTATGGGATGAACACCATACTTTCATTTTTTTATACGTAGCAATATTATATAAACATTATATCGATTTTCAAGCAATAATATACGCTAAACAGCCCTTGCCAACGGCATTTTAACTGCTAATCGCTCAAGAACAGTCGCTCAGTAAAAAGCCATACGTCGCTCAAAATCGTCGCTCAGCCGCTCATCGCTCAGTCGCTTACTGCGTGGCCGCGGCCTAAGGCAACCTCTGTTTTAGTCTGGAGAGGCGGAACTATTTCGGGACCGAAAATATTACCGGACTAGTCCAGAAGTGATACCGAAGTGTTCCCGAAACTCTTTGGATGTAGTCCTGAATCAGTCACGACATGTTCTTAAAAAAGTCCCGTCCTTCAAAACTTAAACATTTTTTCCCCGACTCATTATTACTATGAGAAGACTTTTATGATATACATAAAACTCAAAATAAAAGTCTTCAAAGACTTCAAAAAGTTCATCTCGTTGATAATTATTTTGAAAAAACTTTTGTAATATAATGGTTATAGATCACTCGAAAAATATAGAGTAAACTCTTTCCCCTTATGTTAGTTATGTATTCGGTTGAAGCTTAAAAGGTCTAGATCAAAATATTTCAAAGAAATCAAAACAATGAGATTTAATATTTTTTTTTTTAAAGATTTGTTGAAGAAAAGTAACTCAGCCAAAAGTTTACCGATTTAGATTTTTAAGGGGTCATTAGAAGAGCATTTGTCAGTTCTTTTATTTCTGGAAAACATGAAACATTTTTTGAGGTGAGACACCCTTATATACAAATCTATCTATACATACATAAATACATAAATATTGTACATAAATTCACATAAATATATTTAGTTTTGCACGCAATTAGAGAATGCCTAGCATATGTTCATGCTCAAAATAAATAATCGCAAATATTTTGCTTGCAGATATCCAGACGGTCATATAAGTATTTAGGCAAACCTGATTACATACTTCTGCTATTTATTGTAAACATATGAATGTAAAAGTACTATGCACTTATTAAGGTGGGGGAAGTTGAAGACACTCAATAGTATACTGAGCGGTTTATGGCAGATGTCATCATTGCCGCGGGTATTTTATGTCTGCGAAAACAAAGACATGTGTAAAAAAATGAAATAAATAAATAAATTAGTAAATATTTATGAGGGTTATGTGTTTCTAAGATATGCGCATACCCAGCAAACAAAAAGGTAAGATCTGTTTCCACAAGGGACAAAAACTAAAGACGAGCTAAAACAAAAACTTGAAAAAATAAAAAATAAAATTGTATATAACTTATTTAATAAAACTAGTAAAGAAAGTACAGGTTTCGCCCGAGCCTTATACTTTTCACGAATATAAAAAAATTTAATTTAAATTGAAAAATCGAATAGAAATTGAAACCTATATTAAGAAGATTTTCTAGCGGAAATCTCTTCGATTTAGTCCCTTTACGCACTCCATGGGCATCGAGCTTTTTTTTAGACGCCGATCTTTTTAATTATAAATGAAGTTTTTAGCTCTGTGTAATGATGATAGGAAAAGAAATTATTTTAATTTTTTCCTTACAGTCCGCACGTGCGAATTTTTATTGACAGTCCCGTCATTCAATTTTGTACAACGGTTTTAGCGATACTGTCCACCACCTTCTTTTTATTTCTTTAAATGCTTCGATTGGTTTCCCAACTTTCAAAAGTCTGGGTTTCGTCACAGCCCCAAATTTCGCTCAATTGGTCGCACTCTGTCATATTAGCAGGATTCAAGTCTTTCCTTGCGTAATTCACATTGTTATATTCAAACCACTTTTGGATGACATTGGCGCAATGTGCTCGAGCGAAATCCGGTCAAAATATAGTAGGACCATTATGATGACGTAGGAAGGGCAGAACCCGTTTTTGAAGACACCCCTTCATGTAAATTTCAGTGTTGATGATTCCCATACAGAAGAACGGTGTAGATTTATGCAAACATTCACAAAGAGCTTTCCAAATTAGAACCTCTTTTTCTATCTGAACATTTTTTTCGATTCAGAAATGTCTTCTTCTGACGGCAAGCAGTAAAATTGATTCGATTCACCACTTCTCTGCTGGCGTTCGAACAAATTTCTGTGCACAAGCAACAACAATGACAGCTAGCTAGATTAGGCGATTGTGAGTATGGTGATAACTCCTTAAACTGGTCGAATTCAGTAAATTCAATGCTGCAGATATTAGACCAGTTTTAAACTGCGCATAAACGATGATATCATTTGAGCGGCCGTGCTTGCACTTTTGATGCAAATTCGGCGTTTGTGATGCGCGAACATTACATTGGAAGCAAAAACAAAAACTGTGTTGATGCTAATTTATGCCAAATGCTTCGCCGCCTCTCGCTAACGGCTGGCGAAACGAATACGGCTGTTTTTTTTTTTAGTTTGTTGTTCGCTTCGTTTTGGAACTTTATTCTTTTTATAAGTTTTTGTGAACCATTTCTCTTCTTAATTCGAGTTACTTCCACTTGTGTGGTTTTAGCTTTTTTGGCGTCGTCCCTTGTCGACAGCGGGGCGGTTCTTACTCCAACTGTACGTCTGCTGATCCTTTTGGGCGACCGCTTCCTTGCTTATCCTCTACTGACCCACCATTCTTCATGAGCAAACCCGTTCTTCGTGCAGTGTTATTAAATGATCTACTGAGTTTCGCCAACTTTTTGTAACTAATATTGTTGTTATTCGTCAAAATGTACAAAATTTTTCACGGAGTTTTCGTTCACTTTACTAATTTCTACCACTATTTATTCTTATTTCTAGCACTATTTGTACTAATGCTACTATTAATTTCTACCACTATTTTTATTAATGCTACTACAAATTTATACCACTATTTTTAATAATTTCTGCTACTATTTCCAAATATTTCTACCACTATTTTTACAAATTACCACCACTATTTTCATTAATTCTACTACAAATGTCTACCACTATCTTTCATAATTACTACCAACATTTTTATTAATTTCCACCACTGTTTTTACTAATTTCTACCACAATTTAAACTTATTTCTACCACTATTTTTACTTATTTCTACCACTTATTCTTATTTTTAGCACTATTTATACTAATGCTACTACTAATTACTACGTTTATTTTTTCGTATTTCTACCCTATTTTTATTAATCTTACTATTAATTTCTACCACTATATTTACTAATTACCAACACTATTTTTATTAATTTCTACCACTATTTTTATTAATGCTACAACTAATTTATACCTTTATTTTTACCAATTTCTGCCACTATTTATAAATAATTCTACCACTATTTTTACTAATTTCTACCACCATTGTTACTTATTACAACCACTATTTTTACTTATTTCTACCACTATTTTCATTAATTCTACTACAAGTTTCTAACACTATCTTTCATAATTACTACCACTATTTTTACTAATTTTCACCACTATTTTTACGTTTTTCTAAAACTGTTTTTACTAATAACTACCACTATTTTTACGTATTTCTACATTATTTCTATTAATGCTACTACTAATTTATACCTCTATTTTTACTATATTCTACCACTATTTAATAACTAATTACTTTACTTCTATTTTTATTAATTTCTATTACCACAAAGAAGTTTTACTTCTGGCTCGCGCACTTAGGTGCAAGCGGGGTTTCTTTTGTTGGTGGTGGCTTGACTGCCGAAATTAATTAAGATTCCAAAATGTAATTAAACACAGTAATTAAACAAGCCTACTATGTTAATTCTAAAATTTTGCAGTGGATTTAAAATTCGCACAACTTTTTGTACCGCTCCTTACCCCTTTTCTTCTGAGGCTCATCTTGCTAATGATATAAATACCCCCTCATATTCACGAAATCTATCAAAATGACACAATATTCATACTCCTATATTTATAATATGCGAGCACCACCACCAGTCAATAGCTGAGATACACTGACATTTTCACTTTGGATCCATTACCATTTCCTCTATTTAACCTTAATTAATTTCCCATTTATAATTGCCACTCAAAGTTGTACTCCAAGTAGTATATCTATCTGGGTATTCGCCAAATTCACTTTCAACAGCAGTTAAAGGCAGCCATCAATCATTAGTTGTTAATCGCGCTTCAGATTCCAAATATATTCGAGTAGATATGTAAATAAAGTTTTTCGAAAATTCCATTGCTAATGTGTTTATCAATTACCAACAACTGCATTGCCTTGCACTGATATGGAAATATTACGCAAATACTTTATATGTATGTATTAGTATGTATGTATGTATGTTTGCATATATTTAGGATATCTATTTGCATAAGCCCATCTGCAGGAGATTGCATGGAATATTTACAGTGTCAACACCTTGTTGCACCGATTTTAGTTAAAGACTTTGATTTATGCGCAAATTTTGCAATTCACACCCAACGAATTCGGGTAGGAGGCAGCGACCTTGTGCTTTGCATTTCTCACCTTGCTTGGCTTACAGTTTTTCTTTTCGCCTTTACGCAATTTTTCACATTCTTGCTTTTTTTTTGTTATATCTTCGAGCATTACAAATGCCTTTGGCATTTAACTTTCGGCAGCAGTGAAAGGGCGAATTGTTGTTGCTTGCTGTTGGTGCAAAAGAAAAATGCATTAATATCTCTATATATGTTATATAAGTATATGTATGTATATTAGACCTGGACAGAAAAGTAAAAGCGCAAATTTCATTTCAGTCGACTTTAGAAAATGTTCCCTTTATTCGGCAAGTAGTAACAGACAATTTTTTGGCAAGCGCGTCGATCAACCCAACGCCGTTTGCCAAATAACTGTTGTATAATAGAATTAAATGATTTATTTTATAGAAAAATAGAGAGAATGTTTAATAAATATATAGGAAAGTTAAACTAATTCATGAAATTAAAACTTACTAAAAGTGTTCATTGAATCGACGAATAGTTAGGGTTTATGGGGGCAAGTGAAGGTTAGATTTCTAGAGTTAAAGCAAATTTCTACCCCGTTCCAATGCGAAAAAACGTCCGACTTTTTATTGCAGTTCGCTATAGAGGCAGAGTGGCCAACTTTTTTATTTTTAGATTTTAGAAATCACTAAAGCTAAGGGAGGTATGAGTTTTTCCACCCTAAAATCACGAAAACTTTATAAATAAAGATTTTTTATTTCAAACCAATTTGTGTATAACAAAAGAAGTAAATATGTAGTAAAATTTTTCGTGCAGAGAAATATGATATCCTCTCGGCAGTAATATCACCAGATTTAACCGTTCCAGCCTTCTTCCTGTGTGGTTTTTTGAAATCGTGGACTTATGCCCATAAATTCCTGATTCTGGAAGGCTTTAAGGAGAATAACGGCAGCCACTCAACTCATCTTAGTTTCAAAACATAATGTAATAAAATAGCAGTACCTTTTATATGCTATAAAACCAGTTAATATAATTTTCATTATTTTGAAAAATTAAAATACTTTTATTTTTTTTTTAAATACAAAGAAAAATAAATTATTATGCCTTTAATATACCACGCTCAGTTTCCAAATATTTTGACTTTTACGCGTATCTCTCTGAAATTAAGTTCTTTGTACCGAATTTCAGCGAATAGCGAAATGATTAATTAAAATATAGAATATTTTAGGTTTTCGCTAGTTACCGTTTAATTGAGAATTGTGCGTGGTATTTCCCCCGAATGCCATAATTCTCTAAACTGTGCTTTATAAGAAGAAATGTGCACCAAATTTAGAAGAGTTTGACGAAGTAGTTCCTTTAAAGTAGGCGTTGCCATGCCTATTTTCAAAATTTTTTTTTATAAAAGTATTTCCCTCAAATTTAATCTTGTCTATAAAATTTGAGCAAACAACATGTAATTGTATTTCTTCAAAAAACGCGATTGTATTTTATTGTTGCCGTTATATGAGAGGTGAGAGCTATTTTTTTTTTGCCGATTTCCATAAGTTTAAAAATTATGCTTGCTGGTTTAGATAGATATGTAGTAGATAGATATTGGTGTTGAGGTTTGCACTTCGACCTTGGGATCCATTGTGCCTACCGTTCTTTATAGTACCTCATCTAACCCCAACGCTCTTAGGAAGTCTAAGATGATGGTTGGTGATAGCGAGCGTACAAGTTCCTTGTCGGGGTCTCCGGAGTCGAGTCACAGAAGTGACACAACTCGTTCGACCATATTCAGAGTCTGTGCAGATGGCTTCGCAGTCTGCAATGATCTCTAAGAAAACTTGTAAGTATCCTTAAGGGATTTTTTGAGAGGTTTATAAACTGACTTGAAAGTGTGTAATAAATATAATAGAATTTGATGAAGTTAGGTGGTGCCACCCCTATTTCCAAAATTTTTAATTCCGTGCATTTCCTTATCCAATTCCATCCGCGAAAAACCAAATTATCTTTAATAGTTCCTAAAAAATAAAATTTTTCTCACATTCGTAAATTACTGTAACCACACCCACGTTTTTTGCTCGATTTTCATAATTCTAATAATATTTATTTATTTATTATATTACATTATTTATGCTCGATTTTCATTATTCTAATAATAAATAATGTTTACTGAGTTAAAATAAAAAGTGTAGACTATATTTGGTACAGTTTGTTCAGGTTGTTTGGGAAATATACATCCATATTTGCGCTAAAGTCGGCAGTGTTACACCTATTTTTACGCCTACACCTATTTTACGGCGTCACGCATTTTTTTTAACCCAGGTCTTTTTACCCCAAACACCAACAAGTGCATACATTTTGAGAAAACTACTCTTTATAGTACATCTCAATTCGTTTTGTTTTTGTGATATACCGTTTCCAACTAAAGTAAAATGTAAAATGTACTAAAGTAAAATGTAAATTGTGTAGCAAATCTGGTAGGGTTTGGTCAGGTATTTTTGGAGATATAGCTACATGCAAAAAAAAAATGTGTTTCTTACTTCCTTAACCCAATAAGAGGTGTGTAAAAGTTAAGAAAATTATCTTTTATAGTTACCAGCCGCCGTAGCCGAGTGTATCCGCTTCATTCGCTGAGTTCCCGCTTCGAATCCTGGCCGGGGCAAGTAATATCAAAATTTTTTTTCGGTCGCTCTTCGGCAGACAATGGCAAACCGCCGAATGTATTTCTGCCATGAAAAAAACTTCGCATAAAAATTATTTGCCATTCGGTGGCGGCGTAAAACTGCAGGCCTCTCAATTTATGTTACAACATCAAGACGGTTATAATTTGTATAAAAAAAATTTTGATTTAATCGTTATTTTGATATACTTTTTTCGATGACAATTTTTTAATTTGTATTCTTTCGATTAAATACGATCGATATTTTGTGACTTTTATTTTATTGTTAAAAATAATCGTCATTCTTGGATGTAAATTTTTCTCATCTTGAATCCCAAGTATCGATCAAATGTAATCGGAAAACTTTAAATGCAAGAATAACGATAAAATTTGATCGAAAAAACTATTATTTTCTATGCAACGGTTCCGTTTCTTTGTAACCTACTTGCAAAAGAACACTAGGTAGGATAACGAATTGCATGTAAAGCAACAACACTAACTCGGAAAAATATGCGAGTTGAGCCAACTCGGTTAAATGATATCCGACCTAAAACGTAGTGTTTGGAAGTGAAAAAACTGCGCTATTGTGAATGAACCTGAAGAAAATATATGGGAAATTTCAGTTTAAGATCTAATAAATTTTTATTTGCGTAGTATTTTTAAATATATAACTACGTTTACCTAAAATTTGTTTGCACAACTATTTTCCATTTATAAATAGCACTAAACGAATCGCATCTTTCATGAAAGAACAGGAGCAGGGTTGCTTTTGTGACTAAAGCAAATTTTATCCGAGTTGGAGCGTTTTTTTGTAAGTAGGGTACAAGATATTCGAGTCCGCGGAATTTTTTTGACAGTTATTTTCAAAAATATTAAATATCTGCTATATTTAGTGCATTTTAATTGCAAAAAAAAAATTTTATAAATAATGTAATTAAAATAAACTCGAAATTCATTACAGAGCTATGGTATCTTGGGCAAAAATACTTCGTATGATCCATAATTCCAGAATCGCGGTGATGCTTTGAATTTTTTTTTTCAGCGCCATAAAATTTGACCCACCCTAACGTATAGCCTTGCGTAGGCTTGCAACGATTGCAGCACAGCACATTGCATCAACGTAGACATTTGCATTTTACTTTTTGCATAGGAAATGCCTTGGCATTAAGGCAAGGAAATATTAACATACATACAAACAAACATACATATGTACATATATTAAGGAACTCTACATAGCATCTACAGGATACTTGGTGGAAGTAGTACGCACGTCATTTGCTTTATAAATACGACAACCTACGATTGTTTGTTGTTTTTTTTTGTTTGTTTTTTGTATTCTTGAATTTTATCTTTCACGTCTGCAACGCATGCAATGTGCATGCCATTGTACAAATCTCCATACGTTGATTTTCCTTTCATCTGCTGATGATCACTGCAGCGAAAATGTCACTCGCTAATACAAACATACATGGAAATCAAATCAAAAGAGTCGCAGCAAGAAATGCAGCAGAAAAGAGAAAGTGACGTTGCTATGTGAAATGCAAAAGTAAAAAAAAAAAATTGAATTTGATGGATGTTCGCTGACTGTGGAAGTGCCTATGGATGTGTGTCTGTGGATATGGATGTGACTCTGGATATTTGGGTAATTCTGTTTAAATCGTCAGCCTTATCAGCATTGCTTGCCGCATGAAATCAGGTAGTGTTATTGTAAGGTGAAAGAAATTCCATTGCAGTGGCATAAATTTAAACAGAAATTCTCGTATGCGCACTTTTTCACTTATCTTTCATACATCTTCGTTTCATCTTATACTCATGCGAATAAATAATTCTGCTCGATAAAAAAGTAGTTGTGAGTTTGAGGTGCGGTCGGGTGTTATGGCACTGCATGGGGGGTTTCACTTTTGCATCCTTCAAGTTTTCCCATGGATTTGTTCGAGATACCCAATTTATGCTTATTTCTAAAGTTTCGAATAAATAAAGATTTGAATTTATAAAAAAGGCATGTAAATATTTTTACAATGCGTCCATCAAATGGTGTCTTATAAACATCGTAAATAAAAATTTATTTATTTTTATTTTATTTATTCATTTATTCAGTCTATGATACTTATAACCTTACAGACTAGAAACACAAAACATTCTTACTAATAGTAAAACCAAAAATAATCAGTATTCAGAAAATTAATCACAAAATTACTTACGATAGAAAAATCCAAAACATAAAAGTACTTTATCAAGGAATATAATTTTTCCATAGATCTTTCGATATCTAAATTAAAATTTTTTTGTAATTTTATAAAACTCATTGACCGCCCTACTAATTGGCTCAAGTCCATAATATTTGGCTATCACTGGCGGGATCAAAAAAAGGTAATGAAAATCGCAAAAATCGATTAGGCACATTAAAATGAATTAGCCCAAGTAACGCAGGGCAATCAATACAACCATGAATAAGACCATAGACAAACATAAATGACTCGACAGTTCTCCTAGTTTCAAGAGATTGCATATTAATGAGTTTATATTGGACGCTATAAGAAGGGAGAGGTGGGAAAAATTGAGAGGAAGTAGCGCAAAACGCATAAATCTTCCTTGAACCCTTTCGATCCTGCTAACATAAAACTGGTAGATTGGGTTCCTGATTATAGATGCGTACTTCAGTTTTGAACGAACCAATGAGATAAAGAGGGTTTTCCTTGTATATGGATCATTAAAGTTCTTAGCATATCTTCGAAGAAAGGCCAAATTACAATAAGCCTACAGAAGAGAGTGAGAGATCAAAGATGAGACATAATGGGAGACAGATAGATGACTTGCAATGTTTCAGAAAAAATTAATGATTCATTATAACATTTCAAAGAAGTCTTAAGAGAAAAGATCCCATTTATAATATCTGTTTCAGGTACAGAGATGGAACCAAAGTCAATGGACTCGGATACAGAAGTACAAAAGGACAAATCATCAACATCAGAATGCATAACAAAGTTAGATTTGAAATAGTCTGCAAAAATGTTTCTAGTATCAACTATAGATTGAGAAAGTACCCCATTATAATTAACGTAAGTAGGTATATTAGAACAACCACGTTTTGAACGAACAGAGTTCCAAAAGGACCTTGAGTTTTCTTTCAATTCTAATTCAAATCTAATAATATATTGCTTATAAAGTAATTTATCAATTACATTGCATTGATTCATATAATATATATATTTTTTTTTGTCTTTATGCAAATTATATTATTTATACTTCTTATTTTTAAGTTTTGTTTTAAGACTTTTAGTGTACCAAGACAGCTTATGAAAACGAGGAGGAAGAAGTTTACTGGAGAAAATTTGAGACATTTTAACAAAAAGATTTCAAAGCATACTGCCACGTCATTTGAGCTTAGGATAGTGCTCCAGTTGATGGCTGAATCTATGTATATCCAGAAAATTGGCACCTCGAAAGTTATATAGATTATCGACAATTGAAACGACATCTAAAGTAAAGTTAAAGAGATTATGATGTTTATCTATGCGACTTACAGAAAAATTAAATTCTTTTAAACGATAATATTACTTTTAAGTTAAAAATAAAATTATCGTCCACAAAACAATATTTAGCATCTTAAAATGGCTGTTAAATACAAAATCAATTTGATTCAGATTAACTATCTAAAGAATGGATTTCATGTTCCCCATTAACATTAAGGGGTGTTAAGATACCAAAGATACAATTCAAAAGGTTGATGCTGTATTTAGCGTTATATTTGCAGTCAGCATTGTTTTGCGAACAGTAATTATCATAAAAGAGAAAATATGATTTTTTCAAATGACCAAAAATAGGACGGTTAAGTATTAAATATGAATTTAATTAGTTGTGCCAAATATGGTCATGATTTTGTTAATAGTTTTTATTAACATTAGTAACAGGCTTACGAACTGTGTTTTTACTTTTTTTGGATTGGCTCTAGTTCTTGAGATAAACGAAACTTAAGAAATTAATGAAAAAAAATTATATGACCCAGTTCCGTTTACTCCAGTATGCGTGGACTTGAAGATGGTGAATTTTTTATTGGGCCAACAAAGTGGGTATACTAAATACCCCCGTTTTATATGGCGAGAAAAAATCATTCTTCCACCACTTCACATCAAGCTTGGGCTAATGAAACAGTTCGTCAAAGCCCTTGATAAGACAGGTGACTGTTTCGAATATGTGTACAAACAATTTCCAGTCCTTAGTGTGGAAAAATTAAAAGCAGGAGTCTTCGATGGCCCTCAAATTCGTACCCTTCTAAAAGACACTGAATCCTTAAACCATATGTCGCAAATTGAATCTGAAGCCTGGCTAAGCTTTGCTAATGTAGTAAAAAAATTTTTGGGAAATCATAAATCACCAGACTATACAAAACTAGTTGCAGATATGCTTCTCAATTTTCGCAAACTAGGAGCTAAAATGAGCATTAAATTACATTATTTACATAGTCATTTGGACAAATTCCCGGACAACCTAGGCGATTACAGTGAGGAACAAGGTGAACGGTTCCACCAGGACATAAAAATAATGGAAGAAAGATACCAAGGTCGATGGGACGACCACATGATGGCAGACTACTGCTGGAACTTAATACGGGATTGTCCTCAGCAACGACATCATAGGAGGTCCTACAGGAAAAGTGTTTTGTAATTTTTTTAAAATTAATTAATGAAAAGAATATATTTTTTCTTATTTTTTTATTATTTTTATACAGGCTATAATTTAAATCCATATTGGTATTTTTAATTAGGCTTTTTCGTGAAATATTTAAAAGTCTTTATCTGAAAAACTAGAGCCAATTCGACAAAACTGATATTATTTCTGTAATCAGCGCCCCTAAATTACCCAAAATCGACTTAAAAATCTCCGACCGCAAAATTTTGTTTCGCAGTGTTGTTATTATAATAAAAAATGAAAACAAAACCCTGATCTATTTCATAAAATCGGCGTTAAATTTTTTATAAGTTATAACGTAATATGAATTAATTCTAGTTATTATATACCCTTGTAAGATAGAGATATCTCAACGAAACTTGGGAGACACATTGCTCTCAACCCAAGGTAGGTTGATATTGACCCCGCTCCCATAATGGTGTTTTGCAAAAATCAAAAGAATGCGTAATTTCAGTAACTATAAAATATAATTTTCTCAAATTCGATATATCTGTTTGGATTGGAACAAATAGTTGAGCAGTTCCATGGGAAAGGGAAATAGTGGATCATAAATTTTTCTTAAACTATGTAGTTTTGTAGTAGTTCACATGATAAATAATTGTACGAATTACTTTCGTAATGTTTTTTTTTTTTGAAAGATATTCGCGATTGAAAATTGTGAATTTTAAATATTTGTGTCTCGAAAAATATTTGTCCTACAAAAAAAGTAATTTATGCAAAAATTTAGGTAAAATATCAAACTTTTATATTATTAAGAAATAAATTTAAAAAAAAATATTTTTTTTTAGATTCTGTGTGTTGAGAATTCATGCTAGGAACAACATGGATTTTCGCAAAAAAAGTATTTTCGTAAAATTTGAATTCTCCTTAAAATACAGTGACATTTTCAATGAGCTTTTTTTTGTCATTTGCGAGAAAATACAATTTTTAAGTTTGCGCTCCGAGTTAAAAAAAAAATGCTTCATACTTCTTCAAAACTTAGAACAAACTTAATTTCAACTAATATTATGTTTAAAAAGTTACATAATTCCAAATACTTAAGAATTATAAACAACAAGAATTAATAAAAAAAATATCCATTTTTTGTTAAATTATATTTTTGGTATTAAGAAAAAAATATTTGAGTATTTTGAATTCACGTTTTCATCATTATAAATTTCGCTTATCGGCAACACTAATTTCGGGCGAAAAGAGTAGGCACTTTTACTGGATTTTATCACTAAAATTTGAGAGGCGAAACCAGCAGATTCAAAATGTAAGTAATTGTTTTATTGAAAAAATTACAATAAAAAGTAACGGAATTTACATTTATCTTAGGAAAAATCGATAAATAAGAACCAGAGAGATATCCTTTTAAGTAGAATGCCAGAAAAACCGGACATTTCCAGGGATTTTGTGAGGGAAAAGAGAATTTGGGAGAGTTTTGGAAGCGGTTGACATGGGAGCTAAATTGCGTGAAACCAACATGTAAGTTTTTATCAACACGATTTACACGCCAAATTTTAAGGATTGGCGCTATTTTAACGATTCTTTGTTTAGCCTATAATATCATATAAATCTGCAAGAAGTCAATTGTTAACAAAAATATACAAATAAATTGCATTACACCTAAAAAGCCTCTGGTAACTCCAAGGGATTGGAACTTTCTCTCAAGTGTCTCCTAGTTACCTGTTGATTTGGATTTTCCCTTTCCTTACACAAAAATCGCGTTGCAATAGAATTCATGTTACATAAATGTGTATTTTTTTTTAAATTGTATTTATCAACAGGGATCTAAATGTTTCAATTATTCTTTGCGACTTTTCTCAATTTTAAACTTTGTTAACAAAACACCGAGTTGTAATTTCCGTGTTCGAATTTTACCAGCTTTTTCGAAGTGAAATTTATTTCCGGCGAAACTCAGAATAAGGCTGAATCATCTAAATGAATAAATAACATAAGTGTGAAGTTTATTTTAATAATTAAGGCAATAATTTGTTGAAGCGGAGATTCACTACATGTTTAGCAAATTTGAAGCTTCTCACAATAGGTTATAGACTTACGAATCATTAAAGAGCTTTTCCTAAACACCTGTTTATCAACTTTATGAAGAATATCGTTGAGCACTGTATTAATAAAATAAGATTTCAATCTTCATTTGGCAAATAAAATATCCATTCTAATACTACATATAGAGTTTTAATTGCAACAATGTGCTAGACTATTTATTTCAGCTGAAGTTTAGAATAAATTATAGCTTTTGGTTATAAATGCATTTGAAATTATGCAGCGTGAGCGAACACAAGCAATGGTACAAGTAGATTAGTAGATTACCGAACAAATCATTGGTAACACTTTAATGACTCGCTAATTTATTTGTTTACATATGTTAATTAATTTTAAATTTACCAACGAACATCTAATATTTATTTAATTGCATTGATTTGAATGTGCATCTAGATTTACTTATTTATTTAGATATTTGTGCGAAAAGTTGTTTGGTTGCCAAAATACATCACTTAACTAGCCATTATTTCGAATTAAATTAATAACAACTTAATACATGTTCACATGCAAGTTTTGTTAATTTTATAAACAATAATTATTTATTGACAGTACAAAAAAAACCTATTTAGGGTAAACATAAATATACTGTGTAATGTAAATAAATTCGTTCATTTTTTTTTTCTAAAAATAATTAATTCCACATACATAGTTACATTATTGTAAAACTCACGCTCGAAATTCTACTTTGTGAAAAAAATTGAATCCTATTAAATAATTGCGAATTATTGCTGCTGCTTTTGTCGCCGCCGGCGACAGCTATTCAGATAATTGACGCTAACGAGCAAGTCTAACTGTAACCAAGCTTTGTGGATGCTCTCACACCTACATAGACACCTAACAAGTAGTAAATCGAAGTAGTATGAAACAAAGCGCAGAAATAGCTCTTTAAGGCACAGCACTGGTTCTCAGTCTATCTATAAGTAATGCTTTTAACTGCTGTCATGTGCATTTTACGCCAGTAAGCCGCTGTTGTAATTTTTATGAGACTTGGAAAATTGCTGCCATTCACGGAGAAATGGATTACGAAAATAATAGGGTGAATAGGGTTGCCACCTGTGTGAAAAATTAACTCAAATTAAATTAATAATGTTAATAATATATTAAAAATTGGTATCAAACGAAATAAGTTGTAAGACGGCAAATTTCGAAAATATTTTTGAAGTGGTTTTGCTAGCTATTTAAAAACTTCAATTAAATTTAATAAATAAGTTAACTGAAATAAAACAATAATAGAGTATGCACGAAAATTTTTTTTTGTTTTTGATTAATTAATTAGTTTCGAAAATATTTTAAAATTTTAATTTCGAAAATATTTTTTTTTATGTTCAAAAAATCAAATTCAATGAACTTAATTGAGAATCAAATCAAAAAGGTTTAGAAAAGATTTATTTGAATCAAATTTTTGATGAGGGTTGCCGTCTATTCAAAAAGTTACTTTAAAATTAATTAATAAGTTAGTTGAATATTGCGGTATAAAAATGCAATGAAATGCAGTGGTATTGGTGTCAAACTCAAGAGGCGTAGAAATCTCAATTTCGAAAATATTTTTAAAGAGGGTTGCCACCTGTTCAAAAATCAAATTCAATGAACTTAATGATGCTAATGAAATATTGTAATTTTAGTATCAAAGCAAGAAGGTGTAGGAAAGCTTTATTTGAATAATATTTTTGATAAGGGTTGCCACCTGCTCAAAAAGTAAATTACAAATTAATTAATAAGTTAGGTGAATATTGCGGTATAAAATGCAATGAAAGGGGGTTAGGGATTTTCATTTTTGAAATCCTGTGGTATTTGTGTCAAACTAAAGAGGTGTAGAAATCTCAATTTCGAAAATATTTTAAAGAGGGTTTCCACCAGTTCAAAAATCTAATTCAATGAATTTAATAAAGTAAATGAAATATTGTAATATGAAGATGCAGGAAAGCTTAACTTGAATAATATTTTTTATAAGGGTTGCCACCTACTTCAAAAAGTTATTTACAAAAAACCAAAATAAATAAGTTAATGGAAAATTGCGACATTCGTATGAAATGAAAGAGGTTTAAGGATTGTTAGCTCCGAAAATATATTTGAAGAAGGTTGCCAGCTGTTTAGAAAATGAAATACGGAGAAAATATTTCTATACTAGATGAATTTTTCCTGGGAAGGTATGGTTTTGGAAAGCTTTATTTTAAAAATATTTTTGATGAGGGATGCCACTTGTGCAAAAAGTTAAATACAAATTAATTAAACAGTTAAATAAAATGCTACAATACCTATGTGACATCAAAGAAGTGTAGGAAAGCTTAGTTGCGAGGGTGTCTATTCGAACGTTAAATTTCTCTTTCAAAATGAGTTTTTGAACTAATGTTTTTTCAAAGAGAATACTACAGAATATATCTACCATTAAAATCCTTTACAAATCGGTTATAGGAATTATAAGCAAATTCAAAACACTAACTCAATATCTACTGGCTAAATAAAAATTTAAAAGCAGGCACCAAATATATTTTTATATAGAAGTAGTAAATAACAAAAAAAAATTCTGATAATTTACCAATTTTATATTAATTGAAAATAAAAAAAATATTCAGAAATATTTGAAACTCGTAAAATCAGCTTGCCAAATGAATTTGAGTTTAGAGTCGAACACACAACATTGGAGGGTTTTCAAAATAGGTGCGAATATTTTTATTTAAATAGATTTTCAGATTTTTTACGCACTTTTGAAACAGGCACAAAATAGATATGCACATTTAGCTATATCACTATTTATGAAAGAAAAACCACATTAGTAAGTATCAATTTTATTTTAACACTTATTCCGAGAACAAATTTTGAGTTTAAACAAATCTTTTTAGGCCCTCGGTAAAAACTGCCAAATTGCATTTTTCTGTTATAACTTTCTTATTTAATACACAGTTTTATGGAAATACCATCTTTAGTTTTTTATTTTTGTACTAAAAATGTACAGTTCTCAAAATAAATGCACACCCAAAATATTTTCTCGACTCACACACTCTAAATTTGTTTTTGTGATATGCCTTAATGTCCTTCATGTAAATATAAAGCGGAGTTAGCCCTTTTGTCGACTATGCCCTTTTTCCCTACTACAGGGTACACACTGGCATTACAATAGTTTGTAAATATGTATGTATATTTTTTGTTAAGTTCTGTGTACGAGCATTTATTTGCCTTCAAGCGTGCAAATTCCATTTCGATTGCCCAACGTCAATTTGTTGATCCTGCCATTGATTGTTCTGCTTTTAGCTCAAGGTGGATATTAACATTTGAGTTTTTTTCCACCCTCCTCCCCCCCGCCACCTTATGTTAACGTAAATTGACCGCAGTATAGCGGCATTGCAGTGCATTGGTATGCAGAATGTCAATGAAATGTTGCTCTTTTCCATAATGGACCGCCCCATTCACTTTCAATTTGACATGCAAATTGCAAATTACTTCATTGCAGCCGAAATAGGAATAACTATTTCGAGTCCCTGTGTAGGTAAATACATAAATCCGTATATACTCGGTATATGTGTACATAGAACCAACGGCATCTCTTTGCCTTCGAAGGAGAGGGTGTTGACTTTAGGTGCTGGAGTTGTTGGCAATCGAAATTTGCCATTCAAATCGAAGACGAATTTCTGATTAGCATTATAGCAAGCAAATGCTTCACGTATATACGCGGGCAGGTTTGCACATTTGCATAAGACCTGAACCGAGGCTCGAACTAAAGTCTTTTCTAACGTAAGCGGCAGTCTCCATGCGGCGCCAGAGGTGCCATATATGAGGGTATACTTATTTAAATTATAAGTTTTTCACAGTAACTTTGTTATTTTGAAGTTGTTGCTAAGCCGCAGTCGAATTTCTATGAATACCTCCATTAAGTACCAGTTCACGAACTAGACAAACAAACACTCATTTAAAAGAATCCACCCTAAGATAGTTATCATTTCTTGGCATTTAATTTTCGAAACAGCTGACAACCCTCTTCAAAAATATTTTCGAAACAAAGCTTTCCTATACTTTCCTTCTTTCGCACTTGTACTTTGACATTTCATCTATTTTATTGATTAATTTTAATTTAACTTATTATTTAAGTAATTTGCATTTAACTTTTAAAACAGGTGGCAGCTCTCACCAAAATAATTTTCAAATATAGCTTACCTGAACCCTTTTTATTTGACACCCACAATGTAACATTTCTTTAATATTATTAATTTCACTTTCTAAATAGGCGGCAACCCCGTTCAAAAATATTTTCGAAATTATACTTCCTTAAACCTATTGTGTTTGAAACAAATATATGTAGTAGCATTCGAGGCGTCTTATTATTTAATTTGAATTTATTTTTGCAAACAGGTGGCAACACCTACTTCAAAAATAGAATATTAAAATTTTTTATTTAACACCGGTATTATAACATTTAATTTTTTTTATAATTAACTTTGACATCAGTTTCTAAACAAGTGGCAACTCTCTTATAAAATATTTGGAAAGATGATCTTACATAATGTATGATTTCAATTTGTGATTTACTTGAATTTATACGTCCGGCACTTCGAAAATAGAATATTAAAATGTTTCATTTTACACCCGTAACTTTTTTTTTATAATTTACTTGGAAATTACTGTTTAAACTGTTGGCAAAATATTTGTCAAGCTAATCTTTCATAGTGTATGATTTCAATTACTGATTTTTTCTTTATTGAACTTACACTCATTTTATAATTTTTTTAAAGGTGGCAACCCTATCCACTTTTTTTATTTTAAATTTCTTCATACATTATAACTGCAATACCATTATGTCGCTTTATTCTTAATAATTTTTTTGATATCTTAGATATCGCCAACACCATTTTTTCTTTTGTTTTTTTGACATGTGGCAATCTTAACTTAAAACATAGCTCTTTAAAACTTGCTTCGTTTTCTATTCATACTGTTAAATTTTCTAAGGAGATATTTTTTTAAGTAGCTGTTTTTGTAATAGTGGCAACTCTAATAAAATTCATTATGTTTCTACATTCTCCGTAAAAGGCTGTGTTTCCGTTTTTTGATAATAACATTTGTTTTTTAACACAACCTTTTTCACAGTGCTCCTACAGAGAGAGGAAAACCAAATTATTTATAGCAAAAAAATATAATAAATTGTAAGATAGTTTTAATAAATTTCAAAAACACGTCATTCAAAAAAAAACAAAAATTGTACCATAAATAAATTTCATTAAAAGAATTGTCGAATATAAAAATACAGTACTATTTCCATGGCAACGAGGAAACATCTCTTTTCCCACGCCAATGACAAAACTCATCACCTGACAACTGTGTTAGCTACTGCGCCTAAAACTATGTGACAAAAATTGTTATAATCCGTCTAATAACGACAATAGTCATTCGATGAGTTTTGCCATTGGTGTGGGAATAGGGAGGATCATTTCGTCGTTGTACGAACTCAGTAGGTTATATTATTAAGTTTTTGTGTCCAGGTTTCAGACGTAATACTTATGATAGCAATGACGCGATGACAGATTTAAACAGCGTCATCTATTAGTAGAAGCCAAATTTAATAATCGATGTAAATTCCATTGCCTTCAGCCTTAAAGTATTCATACAAAAATAATAAAGGTTTTGAAATCTTTCTAGTGCGATATTTACGGGGATAAAAGAAGATTGTAGTAGTAGAGTTAGTAGAGCACTGACTGACCTTACGCTCTATGTAAAGATTTTCAGATATCTAGGGGATATGATATAGATATGCAAAAATAGAAGACATTTGTAGTGGAAAAATGCCAGAATCACATCCGGCTATCAATTTTGCGTGACACTTTATTTTTTTAATTTCAATACATATTTAAAAGAGTTTGAATTATAAAAGCTGGATTTAATTTAACAGAGAATTTAATATACAATTTTACTCTTCTTGCCTTTTAGATAAATGTTCGTTTTTCAAACCAGGGGTTTCGTTAACCCCTGGAGGCCAAGGATTTTTTCGCTACATATATTCTTTTGTTTGCAAATCTTACTTATAATCCTTAAAGCCGTTTTTAAATTACTTAGAATAGCATATTTTTTTGTAATCGAATCACCTTAATGTACCAATCAATATTCATACATACATTCATATACTCATAAAATGCATAGGATACTCGTACTAGCATTACTCTTGAATTTTCGCTACATTAGCAACTTTTTGCTTCTAGTATTCCATTTTGATCTTTTAGCTGCATTTAATTGGCAATTAAGTATGCGATTTCCGTACCACATAGCAAGCTGAGGACTGTGCCACAACGATTAAGCAAGTGGATTTTTAAAATGCAAACATACACCTGTAAGTAAACTTACATAGTTAGTGATTTCATAAATATGTATGTATGTAAAAAATTCGTACTCGTATTCATACCCTCGGCTATTACAGGAACCAAGGAGCCAAGGAGACAGGAGAGGAGCCAATGAGCAGATGTTCAGTTAGTTAAGCTAATAATGCTTCGACTTACTAATAAATTCGACAAATCGTGGGGAAGTTTCCACTATGGTCAATAGGTCAGTATAGATGTGCAGCATTGTGTGGTTCGACATTTACATATTCCACCTATTTACCTGCATGTTTTATTTTGTGTATTCGATTCGCTTCGTTAACACGCTTTCTCGTATCCATTGGCGGACATATTTTGTATTTTGTATTTTGGTTTTTTTTTTTGATTGTCTAATCAAAATGTTCACTTGGCAATTCTGTTCCAATTAAAAATTCCACAAAAAAATTGTACCAGAAGATAGTAGAAATTGAAGTCTTTCTTTTTTTATCAAATACACCAATGACCTTCTCGGTGTGTTTGCGCGAGTATTTGTGTATCTAATCTGTGTAGGTGATTGATGTAGCGACGCGTATCTATATATTATATATAGTACACATCTATATCAGCGATATTTGCCCGCTTCGAAGGAACAGTGTTTAAAAGTCATTAAAATTTATAGATAGATAGACAAATCGGCTCACACCACCTTTTCGTCGCCTTCAAAACCACTTTTGATAGCACGATGAGAAACTGCCTCTACGACGCCATATCTAAATTTGAGATCTCCGCAAAACTAGCACGACTATGTAGAGTGACGTTGAGCACAACCTTTAGCTCTGTCCAGAACTGAAAGGACCGTCTAGTTTAAAGCTGCTTTTGATACCACCATGGGAAGCTGCCTTCAGGACGCCAGGTCTAAATTTGGGATCGCCGCAAAGCTGATGCTGCAATGTCAAGTGACGTTAAACACAATCTTTTGCTCCGCTCAGAATGTTAAGGACCTCTCCGAGCCGTTCGAGACAAAACGAGGTATTAGACAAGTTAGCTCATTTCGTGTGATTTCTTACCTCTGATGGTGAAAAAGCGTAATATATGCTGCAAATCTGAATCAAAACGCCAGCATATATACCAAAAGTACGATGGTATTGACAAAGTTGGCATCAGCAGCCATTAGCGCAGCTATTTCCGGTTAAGAGAAGGAGGCAAAAGAGGTTGGGTTAGCGCTGAACGAGGGCAAAATAAAGTACCCCTGTAATGCGGTTCACTACTTTTTTTTAACGATATTCCCATGGTTGACTCATATTAACGAACATTTGAACGATTTTGCTATTCAGCAGCCATTTTTTTAACGATATTTGCTATCGCCGGATCAGCTGTTGCCGTTAGCTAGTCGATTATCGAAAACTAAACGACAACAAATATGAAGATACTAACTGAAACGATAAAAGAAAAATTCGTATTTTTTTATTTGCATGCAATTGAAAAAAGGAAAATTTGACAGTATTTTGAGGAAAAAGTAAGCTCATACAATCAGCAGTGGATTGACGTTTGCTCCGGTTTGTAGGTAGCTCATGTAATCTTTCAAGCAAATATTTATTTTTATTTAGTTTGATCAAGATGCCACTCCTTACAACTTTTTAAAAATACTCACTTTTTAAAATACTCGCACAATCGTTAGTGCAAGCGATAAATATTGTCGACAAACATTGCGATTGTCAGATCGTTTAAAGTTAGCCAATCGCATAATCGGCAACAAACAAAGTGTCTTCACGTATTGAGACACGCGTCACTGTTGGTAGTTAAATAAGAAACTTTGAAGTAGTGAAGGAATTTGTACATTTAAAGCCCAGCATAAACAACACCAATAGTGTTAACTTTGAGACCAAGCGAAGAATGCCAATAGGTGTTACTTTGGGCTCGGTATGGAATTGAAAAGCAGAGCTCTTTTTTGACTCGCTCTATAAATATCTCATGATGCCCGTCTTGTTATATGGCGCAGAAACGTGGAGGATGCGGAAAGATGAGAAGGCTTTTCGGATCTTCCGAGAGAATCATTCTAAGCAAGATATATGGCCCTGTATGCATTGACTACGAGTACTGAAGAAGCTCGAACGATGAACTGTACGAGCTCTATAATGACATGTGCACAGTCAAACGCGTGAAAATTCAATGCTTGCGGTGACTTGGATGATGATATGGAAGATGATGCTGCGTTGAAAAGATCCTTCGACTCAACGAAACAGGGCATACGAAAGTAAGGGCGTCCATGAACACAATGGAAGGACCCAGTGCAGAAGAACCTGTATACACTTGGAGTGAATAGTTGGGACGACTTCGCAAAGGAGAAAGACAATTGGCGCAGTTTTTTGATCTCGGCCAAACCGACAAACGGTTGTAGTGCCAAAAAATAATAAGAAAAAGAAGAATCTATAGAATTGGAAAAAAATAGCGATGAAATTAATTTAAAATTACTAACATTTTAATCACTAGCACTAGCTTTGAAGTCTTTTAACTGATTAAAAAAATTTTAATGTACAAAATAAATTAATGGTTTTCTCTACAAAAGCCCATCCAACTTTTTCACTCAGCCTCCAGCAGTGATAAAGAAAATATGTCAACTAAACCAAAAAGTAATGAAAAAATTATAAATGCGATACGCATGGATGCAGATTGCAATACACCAAATTTATAAATACCGCTGTCTATTACTGAAGACAATTGTGTGCAACTATGATTTTAACTATTAAGAAAATTTAAAAATAATTAAAATCGGTTCTGTTTCATTAAATAAGTTGCTAATATCAATAGAGTAGGTTTAGTGCAGTGTTCAAAATTCAATGCGCGACCTGTTTTTCGCAGTTTCCAAATTAATGCGCTTTAAAGTAGGACTAGCTTCTTAATAAAAACAAAAAAGGCGTACCATTAAAAAAAACACTTTATTCATTGGGTTTCCTTTTGAAGAAATTAAAGAAGAAAATAGTATTAAACAATCAGTTGGTATGGACTTCTAAGGTTGCTCAAAACTGTCCGAGGAGTCTGTTGGAGAAGAAGAGTTCATATTGCAGAATAAAATAATAACATTATTTCGATATACATATGTAAAAAAGTTGCAGGTTTCAAAAGGAATTATATAACTTATTATGTTTTAAGATATACGCCAAAACATTTCGGTATGATATTAAGATTTACATTAGTTGGACCTATTTGAAAATACCTTCAAAAATGGAGTTCTTTTTATGAATGAAAATAGTTTTTCGAAATATAAAAAAATTATCTTAAAAGATAGCAGTAGTTTAAGTATAAAAGGGCTGTGTAAAAATTTTTAAAAAAATTCGCACACAATCATAATAAAGGGATTTGCAAAAAAAAAATGTAATGGGATGTGAAGTGAAGTGAATTTATTTGCAAAGGCATAGAAAGTGTAAAAAGAAAAGAAAATAAAAAAACATACATATTTGTTTATCGTTTTTTTTAACGTTTTTGTTTTCTAAAGAAAAAAAATCTACTGTTATGCCACTCTGCAAATAATGTTCAGGGACTAAATATTTTGTAAGTAAATATAGAGATTTCTGGCTGTGGATATTCGCGAGCAATAGAGTTGCCCGCGCGAAAAAAAACATATATTGCTCCAATATAAATCTGCAACTTTCAGAGCCGCTCCAAACGTATTCTTGAAATATTGTAGTTTTCAAACCAGTGGTAACACCCTTCAAAACTGTTTTTGAAATTAAGTTTTCTCAAAAATCTTTCGATTGCCACCAATATAGCAGCATTTTCATTCTCAAACTATTAACTTATTAATCAAAAAACCGGTCACAAAGTTATTCAATAATTCTTCGTAATTTAGTTTTCTTTAACCTATTTCATTTGACACCGATATTGCAATACTAAATTTGTCTTATTAATTTATTAGCACTTAACTGCTTAAAAAGGTGGATTGTTTTTTAAATATCATAAACATATTAGAGTTTTAGAATTTCTATTGCTAGTAACAAAAATAAAGTTCCTTAAGCTCTGAAAAAAGACGCTGGGGAAGAGGAAAATTTTCGGTCAATATCTAAGGCTCGCGCAAGCCTGCCAAATTTTTTTCTTAGCTTACTTAGAAAAAAGGCCATTATATCAAATTGTGCTAAAGATATTGGCCGAAAATTTTCATCTTGCGCACAGCTTTCTTTTAGAGCATAATGCACCATCATTAAGCAAATTTATCCGACAATTGGAAAATCGTTTTTTGATAAGAAGTGAAGGAAGTCTGCGCTTTATTTTCTCGCATTTTGGTAACCAAAAGGGTATACTTACTTTATTTTTTTTCACTTTACGATTTATTAAATTCAGCTTATACTTCTCCACACATTTTCATACTCATACCAATACTTACTTTAATCTTTAGCAAAAACTGATTTTAGAAGCAAAGCCCCACTGTATTTCAAGCAATATTATTATGCAATACAATTTTACTGTGACGTTTTTGAGGAACTCCAATCAGTGTGTACGACCTCTCCGCCACCACTACAAGTGCATGCGCTACTGCATGTCCAGGTGAAAGTGGACACACACACACACACACACAACTAACGTGGTTGCAGTTGTTATCTGAAATGTGACAGTTAGTTTGTCAGAGAGTAGCGAGAAATGGATGGAACTCTGGACACAGCCGTGTTGTTGTACATCTGCCATCATTTCATTCATTTGACACTGACTTGCTGGCGATCGCAGAAATTTGCATAAACCAATAAAATCAGTCAGTCGAGTTGTTTCGCTTTGCTACTGTGCCTTTGTGTGTTGGTGTGTGTGTGCGTGTTGGTGTGTTTGCGGGTGGTAGATTTGCACCATGTATCTTTGTTGTTATTAAATCGAATGTTATTATTGTAGTTTGCTGTCGCTGTTTTGTTATTGTTGGTGCTTACAATGCCAACGGCAGCATTGACCATTCTACTTAACACTGTGGTGTTGCTAATGCATAGCAAAAATGTTTTTTTTTTTTCGTTGCTTTGCATATACATACATACAATACACATACATACATACATATATGCTTAGCTGATGGTTGACGTTCCTATGGATATAGAGATGGCAAAAAAAAAAAAACAATTAAATCGATTATTGATAAGTCGAAATGTTCAACATTTTCGGAATCATTGCATTCAGCGGAAGGAGTTCCAATTCAGGCTGAAAGTAGTAGATGCAAAAGGAAGTAAAATTTCCAAAGCCTTTGCATTCTCAGGTGAAAAGTTGTACTGATCAAATTAAGTTTAGTTACCTGAGGAGTTTCGGAAAAAACAAAAGGCTAAATCTTGTAGAAATTTCTGGTTTGGATCTACTTACCTTTAGCTACCTTTAGCTAGTCAAAAACGGCATGGTTTTGCGAGTTATGTAAAATTCGAATAGGCTAAAACAATGCTTATATATTTTGGCATTTGACAAATTTCGGCAAAAAATATACGTTATTTCAAAGTTGCTTGCGTCGTTATTGCTTTGTTACGCAGCCAAACGCGACATCGCAAGCTCACAAATCGGGATGAACGTCTGGCGTTGAAAAAATTTACTACTTATTCGGGTAGGCAGTGTTGAGGCCAATTGCATACCGGAAAAGTTTCTAAAATTTCTGATTAAATAGTTTGTGCTATGCATACTATGTATGAACTGATTCAAATTTTTAACAATTAATTTTGTGGTTCCTTTATTTTAAGGGCAAATTTCGGTTTAACTATTTTCAGTAAGCAAATTACCTGCATAGGTGTGCAAATACCAATCACGTTCGCATTTCAGACACCCATATTTTCGATTTTTTCAATTATTTTTACAATTTATTTTTTGAGAGAGCCTTTTAAGGGACACAGGTAATGTGACGTTTAAAAAATTTATGTTTTTTTTTTCTTCAAAATCTATCATTTTGAGAATAACATAATATTCCAAGTATGTAAATATCTGAAATATATTTTGAACGCAGAGCTTATTGATCAAACAATCTCGCGACGAAATACTTCAAGATAGTACCGGAAGAATTAGTACTTAGACAGTGAGATGATTAGTTCGGGATCAAGTTCCACACTGCCGGTTTTGGAGGATTGGCTTTTCGATGTTTTCTCTACCTAAAAAAACATTGGATGCTTCCGACTCATAACGAAAAAATTTTAACTCTGATGATTAGGTGAAATTAGCTGTTGCTGTTGTTGTTGTAGCGGCTAGTCGCACCCCGTAAAGAGCGGATTCACCCATGGTCGTTGTCGTCGAACTCATCTAGGGGGAGGCCCAGGAAACGTGCAGTTTCGTGCGGAGAATCTCCGCATGCCGGACATGTGTTGGGTATGTCGGGGTTGATTCTGGATAGGTAGGAGTTGAGCCTGCTACAGTATCCAGATCGTAATTGTGCCAGAGTGACGCGGGACTCACGGGGCAGCAGGGACTCCTCATCTGCTACAGGTGGTGGTTGGGCTCCGATGACTGCATTTGCCTGGCGAGAGTCAATGGTGGTAGTGACTGTGTCTCTATGGATGCTGCTTAGGACCCGCCGGTACGCCTCCGGATGCAGCGGTTGCGTGATGAGTGGCTGGATCTCGTCCTTTAGTTCTAAAAGATGTTTTCTAATGTGCCTGGGGGGCAGCTCCACGGCAAGCAGGTGCCTATTTGGGTGCCCCGAACGGTGACACCCAGCAAGGAACTGCTTGCTGAGCATGAGGTTGTGCTCCTTAACGCGGATCACATTGACCTCTTGGTGGAGATGTTCCTCAGGCGACATCAGAAGACATCCTGTCACCGTGCGGAGTGCGGCGTTCTGGAAGGTCCGCAGCTTCATCCACTGTGTCCTGCTGGTTCCCGGCGACCAAACTGGCGCAGCATAATTTATTACCGGCCGGCCAATCGCCTTGTATGTTGCCAACAACATTTCTTTGTCTTTGCCCCAACAGCTGCCGGCGAGCGACTTGAGGACATTGTTGCGGTTCTGTACTCTATTGGCGATTGCGGTAGTGTTCGCGGAGAAGGAGAGCAGGCTGTCGAAAGTCACCCCCAGAATCTTCGGTGATTAACCGTCGGAATTGGGGTGCCATCGATATGGATGTTAAGATCCAGCCTGACGTCCTTCGTCCAGGTGGTAAAAAGGGTCACCGAGGACTTAGCAGGGGACAGCGCCAGGTTCCTGCTAGTAAAGAAATGGGCAAGATCGGAGAGATATCCGTTCACCTTCAAACACAGATCAAAAATTACATTGCCGGTTGCCATTATCGAACAGTCATCAGCATAGGATACAATCGTGACTCCCTCTGGCGGTTGAGGGAGCTTGGAGATATAGTGATTAAACAATAGTGGGGACAGGAAGCCACCCTGCGGTACCCCTTGTTTAATCCACCTTGGTGTGGATGTTTTATCTCTAAACCATACTGATGATTGACGACCACACAGGTAATTTGCAGTCCCTGCGGGAGAGTTGATGCTTCCACGTCAGCTAGTAGCGTGGAGTGACTGACTGTGTCAAAAGCTTTAGACAGGTCCAACGCTACTAGGACGGTTCTCTCGCAGGGGCGGTTTTGGTTAAGACCGCGGTTCACCTGTGTGTTTATGGCATTAAGTGCTGTTGTTGTGCTGTGCACTTTCCGGAAGCCATGTTGATGCTTAGCCGACCCAAGGTGGTATGTATAATGCGGGAGAAGTAGGGCCTCAAGTGTCTTTACCACAGGCGAAAGCAGGGAAATCAGCCGATAGGAATCGCCCTTGTCGGCCATGGACAAGTTGAGGATCCCTGTGAGGAACTCGCCTCCCGCGGGGCTAAATTTTTTAGCATCAACACGCTTAGCCCGTTAGGGCCAATGGCCTTGGAGGCTTTCGCCTTCCCGATGACCTCCTTTACCTCACCACAAGTGAATGCAAGAGGCACGCTGTTGTTTGGTAGTTTGCGCAGCCTTCTCGTCACCTTCCACTTGGTCCTATCCCCCGAAGGATGCAGTATAAATTATCGGCTAAAATAGCTCGCGTATCTCTTCGGGTCCGAAAGAAATTTCCACTCGGTCGTCGTGCTTCGTCGGGTTGGATAAGGACTTCATGGTAGACCAGAGCTTACTAACACCTTTGACCAGGTTACATGACTTCAAATGCTCCTCCCACTTGTTCCGCTTGTTTTGGTCCACCAGCCTCCGAATCTCCACATTTAAATCCTTGATGTTTGGATTTCGGGGATCCTCCCTGCCGGGATGAAGCGAGCCGCAACTGACGCAACCACCTTGCGGAACTTCTGTTCGCCTTTACGAACGTCAGTGGGTGTGGGAAGAGATCTGAAGGCATTTTCGGTGAACTCCGCAAACCTGACCCAGTCAGCCTTTTTAAAATTGATATAGGTCCGGTGGTCCGCGGAGACGAAGTCAGCAGGTCTGTCAATCGAGATGATTATGGGTAGGTGGTCTGATGCAAGCGATAGCATAGGTCGCCACGTTATGCTATTTATCAGACCTGCGCTAGCTATTGTTAGGTCAGGCGAGCTGCTGCAACTACCCATAATCCTGGTGGGGGCATCATCATTCATCGTGCAGAATGTCGAATCGTCTATCTGGTCTGCCAAATCATTTCCCCTACAATCAGCTGGTAGGCTTGAGTGCCAGAGATCGTGGTGCGCGTTGAAGTCACCAACTACCAATCGGTTTTCACCTCTGAGGAGCGCACCTATGTCAGGGTGATATCCTGCCGGGCAGCAGGTGACAGGGGGTAAATAAATATTAAATATTTCGAGCTCGACATCGCCTGACCGGACAGCTATTCCTTGACATTCTAAGGTAGTGTCCCTGCGGTCGATGTCTTCTTCAATAAGACGATACTGCACAGTGTAGTGGGTGATGAATGCTAAGCCACCACCATTACCTCGCTCGCGATCCTTACGATGCACATTGTAGCTGTTGCAACTCAACAAGGTTGAGTTGCTGTGCAGTTTCGTTTCCTGGATCGCAGCTATTGACAGATTATGCCGACTCATGAAGTCGGTTATCTCCTCAATCTTGCCCTAAAGCCCATTGCAGTTCAGCTGAAGGAGTCCCGTTTGCCTCGATAGAGTCGTCGCGGAGAGTGGTGTGAGCGAAGGGTGATGTTGTCTACCTGGTCCCGGCTGCACCTGCATTGTCACGTTGGGCTGCCTTAAGATGTTGTTTGGCAGCGTTGTCACCGGCGCGTGCGGTTGCAAGGCTTATTATGGTTTTTGTTGTAGAATGAACTGTATTTGTATTCAAAATTAATAAAAAATTAAGTCAAACACTTCTACACCTTACTCTTTTTGGGTCGAGTACGTAATTTTTAATATTTATTTTTAACTAAAACTTACGCTAAGCTACGGGGCGCTGTTGTACAATGTTTGATATTTTTTGTGGGGTTACATTAAAAAAACATTGTTTTACTATTTAAGTGCCGATAAATCCATATTTTTATATCTATTTGATTCTAAAACTTATACTACGGTACTCCATATAGGAAAATTTACACTGAGAGTGACGAAGATAAAAAAGACGCAAAATTTGTAGTTTTCATCTCATTACTATTCTTATAATTTGTTTGCCTTTTTGTTGTAGTTTCATACAATTTTTTTTTATAGATGAGTAAAAAACAGTTTATTTTTTTTAAATTTAATTACTCTGTGCAACCCTGATTTATGCAATCTGTGTGTGAATAAATTATCAAACTACAGTAAAAAGACAAACAAACGAAGGCGATTAAAAATAAAATAGTAGCATAGCATGAATGTTTTATCTGCGGTGTAAATTTCAAAATTGTTGGTTTTGTTTACATTTTCACTTTTTATTAACATACGTTCAGAATTTCTGAATTTTGTTAGGGACTTGAGTTCACATTTAGTTTTATCAAATATTTAAAATCTTGTTACACTCCATTATTATAATTAGTTGAAATTTCCTACTACTAAACTTAAGCAAACTAATCGATTACAGCAATCAAGTGATTAATCGCTGTCATCTCTTTGTGGATATGGCCACACTATCCGCCTGAAGGAAGCCCGCTTATTTAGGTCGTCGGCTAAATCAAATTCGGCACAAACCCATAGATACATACCCTGTCGGGAAAAAGCAGGCAGTTTAAAAAAATTATCATTTGAAAAAATAGTTAGAAGCCAACTGTTTTGAAAGAAATGAATGTTAAAGAAATTATGTTGATCTAAATTGCATAAAGGATATATTTGAATATGCACTTATGTGTGGTATTATAATTTTTCTGAGGTAAAATTAATTTTAAATAAATTATATGTATATCTTTAAAAAATGTAAGGAGTTTCACTAAGAATTATTTTGTAGATTTATATTGTATATTTAGTTTAAGCAGAGTTATAGCATGAAATGAAACTGTTTTTCTTGAATTATGATTTTTTTTGTTAGAATATTTCGCATTTTTTAAGTTTTTTATTTAAGTTATTTTTTTGTTCTTAGCCATAAAATTAGAAACTTAAAAAAAATCGCAAAAATTCTGACAAAAAATTTTAAATCAAAATTTAAAAAAGTTTCATTTTGACTAGCTATTGCTCAGAATATTTTAAATCAATCCATACAAGTTTTATGTCTTTAAAATGGCACTGATTGTCTTTCGAACAATATACGAGAAATGATTGCACTTAACAGTTGAGCAATACAAAATTGTTAATGAAGTGATAAAATAAAAAAATTATAAAAAAAACACAAAATTGCCGTCATCTAAAAAACCCTAGCCATTCAAAAAATTTAAAAAATCTGTGTTTGAGCTCAGAAGGTACTCCATCCACTATACATAAAATTTTTACAATTTTTTATTAATATAAGATATACCCATACCCGAGTGTACACAATTTTTTTTTTTTTGAAAATCACAAATCAAAAGTATTTATTTTGAACACCTCAGGGGCAGGTTTTATTTATTTGCATTCTAAAACCAATATAATACAGTTAGCCACTTAAGTTGATTAAGTTTTTTGAATAAGATTTTTATAAAAATATGGCTGATTCTATAACAGGAACCATAAAAACGAAATTTTCAAACTTTGTATGAAATTCAAAAAATATCAACAAATTTAAAAAAAAATAACTACTCGTATTCGGGAAATCGACTCTCAAAATACTTTCAAAAATTGATGCTCTAAATAGTGGTGTAATTATTTTTTATTTGTATAATGTATTGAAATTAAAAAGTAGTTTTGTTTAAACAAAATTAAAAGTTTTATAGAATCTATAAAGTAGACTGTACATATTTTTTAAAAATCCGAAAAGAACAGAAAAAACAATTTGAAGAAACAGTATTTTATGTGATCTCCGTAATAGCAGCTATCCCTTCTACCACTTTGAAAAATTGTTGTTTTCTCATATTATTCCCTAATAAAAAACCTGGGCTCGAGCTCAATAAATTAGAGTCATTTCTAACATATAAGGCCAAAAATAATAAGATTTTCAAATAATCGGAAATAAAAACATTTTATTGCAGCTAAAAAATAACGATTAAATTTGATGGTCTTTCTAACAAACATATTTAAAAGTATTTTAAATTAAATGCAGAGTCAGATAATATACTTGCTCCTAGGACATCGCCATGTGAATAAAGTTAGTTGCTAAAAATAAAAAAAGGAAGAATTTCAACCACTTGTAGTAGGTAAAAAAATTACTTTTTAAATTGCTTTTAAATTAATTCTATTTCCTACATGGTATCTGCACACACACACACACACACACACATACACGTATGCACTTTTGCATCACACACCCCAACAAGTTTACGAAATTCTGAGCAAATATGTATATTTAGTACGCAAGCACCGGTTTGCTGATTGATCGGGAAATCGCCAGAAAGCAAAGGTTGTAGAGTTGATGAGGGAGAATGACATGCAGCATGCGACCTTTGCTCAGCTGCGCATGCATGCAAATTCCTATTGACTCTCTGCTTGCTGTGGTGGCACAATCAGCTACCAAAAATACACACACACACGCACACTCTACATATTCCACATGTGTACATCTCATCGCTGGATGCTGTACGTTAGCTGGTGGCTACACCGGCGTAATCAAGCACCGCTAGGCATTACAATTTTCCATCACAACGGTTTCGAACACGTTGCATGTTGCACATTTTGCTCTGCGCGTGGCGCCTTGCACACACACACACACACACACAAAAACATAATGGCACCTATAGATGTGGAGCATTCCTTATATTCACTTTCTCCTCTGCACATGGAAGTAGCCGATTTGGTATTCACAGTTTTGTACAAATTATAGTAACACACGGCCGTTCAGAGCAAATGGCTACATAGTCTATGAATGGATGGATGGATCGATGGTTGGATGGCAATTGTGCGCCCATTCACTTAACGCCATACGCCGTCGTCGATTCGCACGTTGAGGCTAAGGCTGTTGACGTGACTATCCATACCACCGCGCCGCACTGCGCCCCTTGGTTGGATGGTTGGTTGGTTGACTACCCGGCCGGCCCGTCTGTTGATAATATCGGAGTGGACGCAAATAGGGCAAAAGACCGCAGACCCGATTAAGCAGATTGCATATGCGCATAGCCGCATCGTGGTGGAACAAAAGCGCGAAAAATATTTTGCATACATCAGTGTATACATTTTACTATACACATATGTAAATAGGCGCATGCCCATTTCGACCAGTGACAAGTAGCCAGAGGGTGAGTGAACGGTATCTTGTTGAACACGTTAATAATATTTGCTTAAATGCTTGCATGCAGCCAGTAGACGTGTGAATCGCAGATTTGGTAGTGCAGCTTTTTTAAATTGCCCTTCCATGATTTTATTTTGGTGATAATTTTACTTATTATGATCTGCACTAAAATGTGAACGTAAAATCTCACTGAAGATGATACAACCCCGAAACCGGTTTGACTCCAGACCAAATTTGACAAGGGATGCCGAACAATAGTTCCAAAATACATTGAATAAATAGAAAATGCTACCAGGAGCTAAGAAAGGAAGGGAGAATTATTGTTCGCAGAAAGAAGACAGACCAACATACGTGAGTATGAAGAGCTTAAGATGCTAGCCGATAGGAAAATCGCACGAAAAATTTTACCAAAAGGTGTGCGACTTACGGAAGGTTTAAAAACCGGGCAAATTCCTATAAGAACAAGAATGGTGACCTGTTCACTGGTCGAACGTAAACTCAAATTGTGGAGGGAACATTTCTCCACTTTACTAAACAATGACAGCGAGAGCGTCGCCGCAGAAGATGAAGATCCCGAACTCGCGATGAAGTTGGAATAGCAATAACGCGGCTATGGAACAAAAAACCGCTGAAGCTGACGAGTTACCAGCATTGTGGCGAAGAGGTGATAAGAGGTGCACCAGCTCATTTTCAGAATAAGGTTGGACGAACGCATGGCCACCGATTGGAATTTAAGTATGCTCTGCCCAATTCACAAGAAGAATGATCCTGTAATATGCGCCAACTAGCGTCGAAATCAGTCTCCTTAAAATTTCATACAAGGTTCTATCGAGGGTATTGTGTGAAAGGCTGAAGCCAATCATCAACGAACTGATTGGACCTTGTAAGTATGGCTTTAGACCTGGTAAATCTATCGTTGAGCAGATATTCACGATACAAATTTAGCCAAATACTGGAAAATACCCGTGTGTAGAGAATCGACACACAGTATCTACTTGTAAAAGAAGTTGAGTGTATGCCGCGATATTTGTATTTGGTATCCCTGCAAAACTAATACAGCTATGTAAAACGACGCTGAGAAACACCGCCAGCTCAGTAAGAATTGGAAAGAACTTCTGCGAACCGTTTGACAACTACTGGCGTATACCGATGACTTCGACATCATTGGCGTCAACCATCGCACCGCTGGTTCTGTCTTTTCCAAGCTTGATAAAGAAGTGAAGCGGATGGGTTTGGTGGTAAACGAGGGCACATCGACATGACAGGAGGTCTTGGCTCCCGCGTCACTATTGGCAGTTTCAATTTTGATAAAGCAGTAGCACCAGCAACAATACCAGCCTCTGAACCGAGTGGCAAATAAGCAGAAAAGTCCTCTGTCGGTGAAGCCACCCTTATCATGCCCGTGCTATTCTATGGCGCAGAAGCGTGGACATCAGATCAGGCGACCCTTGGAGTGTTCGAGAGAACGATTTTCGGAAAGATTGTTGTACCTTTACGTCTTTGCGATGGCGAATGATGAAACGATGAGTTGTCTGAACATTATAACGACAGTGAAATAGTACAGCGAATTAAGATTCATTGGCTACGTTGGCTAAATCAACTTGTACTGAAAGTATTTCACTCGGTACTCGAGGGTGGGGACAGAAGAGCTGGAAGGCCTCCTCTATGGTTGGAAAGACCTAATCTTTTAAACAGGTGTCGAGTTCTTTTAGAAAATTACTTTTGAGGCAGCCCATATGAAGGACTACATATATACTTATGTATATGCCAAATCTTGTCCAAATCTGTCCAGTCGTCAAAAACAATATTTGATTTTATTTATTTATTTAATTGACTATAACTTTTAGAACAGGGGGCAGTTCTCTTTAAGAATAACCAGACGTAAAAATCCATCCAGGGTGTGAAAGAAAAAAAACACAGTTACACATTCGCTTATAAACCAACTTTAAGGGTTATAATATTAGTAATATTAATTTACAAATTTTTAAAACTCAACGGGTGATTCAAAATTAGCATCAGCACAAAATTTTATCCAATCGAGTTTCACGACATTTCACATCACACGCGACACTGCATTCACATACATCAACTAATAATAATAGCCTATTTCCACGGGGGCTTAAGTTTCGACACATTATCTGCTTCGCTTTATTTCTGGCTAATTTTCCGTAAAAGTACAGTACATTATTTAACTTACGGTAAACTTAGAGCAAATTTCAACAAAATGCAACAAATTTAAAAAAAGGTAACTTCGAAAAAAAGTTTAGGTATGTAGTTTTAGAGCTCATTAAATTTTAATACAAAAAAAGTTTACATTTGAAGTGGTTAAAAATAAACGCTGATTTTTGAGATTTGTTTTTTTTTTTGTTGACGATCTTACATATGTATTTTCTTTTATAAGACGAATGCTCAAAATTATGTTACAATTGAATGCGCTATACAACTGCATACTCAAAAATTTAAAAGATTTGGCATTTTGATGAAAGTTTATTGAACTGTTTTAAAATTTGCACAAAATTTAAAGCTTGGATTTATGAAGTGTTCTTTTATTGAATAAACTATATTCCTATAAAAAGATGAATAAAAAATTAATATGAAAGTGAAAAAGAGTGTCAAGATTGCACAGTAATTCTCTGTTATATAGTTATGATATGTACTACACAAATATTTTATTCACATATAGGGTGTTTTTTTAGACTGAGAGAAATTTAAATGGAAAAAATAAAGATATTTCCATGACCTTTAATACTTAAAACCGATTTCTGGCATATGTCTGGCACAACTAGCTTTGGTGAATCGGATGCGACCAGTCCAATTTTATTTACGCAAACTTTTCCATGTTGTGAATGGACAAAGTCCAACTTGTTGAGCACGGCGGCGAATAGGCAAATTCAGATCTTCTCCAACACTATCACTTACAGCACCAATATTTTCTTCTGTACGTACAGTTCTTTGTCTTGTTGTTGGTTTTTTATCGAATAGAGTAAATGTTGTTCGAAATTTATCAACAGTTCGACGAATAAGCTGCTCTGATGCTCGATTATGTGGACCATAAAATTCTCGAAGTGCTCTAAAAGTTTGGCGAACAGAACACAGATTTTTAAAGTAAATTCCTACAATTTGTTGACGTTGTTGCGGGTCACTCATTCCACGATAATTTGTCAATGCTTACTGAACAGAAATGTCAAAGCGAAATCTCATTTACCAGCTATCAAGTGACAGCTATCCCTATTGAAAGTTCTATCAGTCTACAAAAAAACACCCGTTATATATACAGTTCGTTTGTAAATGAATTTTCATATTTCAAAATCAAATATTTTAATCAAACTTCTGCTAATATGGCTTCTTTAACTATAGCTTCAAATATTTAATTGCTTCAAATTTCCACTGAAGCCATTATATTTACTGCTTGAAAGGGAAAATTTGCTTAGTCATGAAAAGCTACTTCTACAAATGTCCACAGATATGTGTATTTATTGATGTGTAGGTGTTAAAATGTTGGTGTTGGAATCAAATATGTCTAGTTATATTAAATATGCAAATGTTAAATTAAACTTTACAACTGAATTGCCTTGTTTTTCATGTATTCTTGACTAACCTCGACTTACGGAAGACAAAGCAAATTGTTTTCCGTAAGTCAAGAATTAAATTTTGTATATAATTATCGGAAATACCGTATTATATGTAAATAATTATATACCCGTATACTTGGGCGTCAATGATATGTCTACGTTATATTTAGAATATTGAAATATTAGAATAATGTAATACATTGAATATATTGCGACAATCGATATCATAGCAATATATATGTATATACATATAGAGTTATACAATATCTACAGTAGATTCTGCTTAATAACCCAATTCTCTTTGTAGCAAAATCTTATGTACTTTTAATTTTGCATCTTCGGTGTAATGTGGATAATATGGCAAGCATTGAAATTGTCCTGACTGTCCATTTAAAATACTTGGAGTTTTAGTTTAAAATATCTATATATAAAATTCTCTAGTCGCGGTGTTTGTGGTCGCACTCCTCCGAAGCGACTCGACCGCTTTTTATGAATTTTTTTTATGCATATTTGCTGGCTACGATAATAGATCTTAAAGTTTATTTTATTTTATGCTTGGAAGAGGGTTGCCGCCTGTTAAAAAAATGTGGCTGTCAACCGGTTCCCCTCAGCAAAAAGGTTCATTCGCTGAGTTGAAGTTATATAGCTCGCTATATTTTGAAGAGGGTTGCCACCTGATTGAAAACCCGAATATAATTAAATTATAAAGAAGTTATGTGGGGTAGTAAAATATGGGTGTCAACAAGTTCGTCTCAGCAAGAAGATTCATTCGCTGATTAGATGAAATATAGATCGCTGTAAAATGAAGAGGGTTGCCACTTGCATGAAAATTCGAATTTAATTATGTTATAAACAAGTTATATGGAATAGTAAAATTTAGGTAAACCCGTTCTTTTCGCTGGCAGAAAATATCTAGGTGCATTACGGAGAGTTGCCACCTGTTTCAAAGTCAAATTAAATTAAATTACACACGCTTCTATAAAATATTAATGATTGTCAAACGGTTCGTCTCAACGAGCTCAAGGCTCCCGCTTATATTTTTGAGAGGGTTGCCACAGTTTTAAAATTTCAAGATTAATTAAATTATCCACAAGTTTTACGTGAGAGAAACCGAAATGCGATTTCTCGTTACATATGTACGTAAAAGGCAATTAACAAATAAATAGTATAGGCAGGACAACGTCTGTCTGGGGTTCCAATTAATAGCATCTGTTTGCAGAGGTTTCTATTGAGCAAACAAAAATTACGCTAGGTGCCGCTAGTGTCGAAATATTTCTAAAAACCGTATTTACATTCCAATTTGATTAAATTAAAAAAAAATCCATAATCCACGTAAATCTAAATATTTTAGTTGAAAATTGAACCGGTAGGCTGCGCTAGAGCCGGGCTATCTCTAATATCTTTATTAACAGTCCGATTTAATTCAAATTCATTACATGTATTGGCCACATAAATATAAATATTTTATTAAAAAAAAAAAACCTGAGGAAGCTATAATTTTAACAGTAGTTTTGAAGTTGTTGTAATAAATTTGCTTGTACATGAAATGCAGCTTAAAAGAATGTTCAGATATGTTCTTAAAATAAAATGGCTGAAACCAATTTCTGTGCAAGTATTTTAATTGTGAATTTGAGCACAAACCAAACAACTAAGCAGAATGTACTGTTTGTTATTCGTAGCTACACTCACCTCATGCGCACATTAAAATTATTAGATCTAACAATTATAATTAGATAGCGCAATGTTGACTTTTTAGCGGAATAATTCCAACTTACGATAAAATTGTTGAACTCATATAGTAAAATCTACAAATCTACAAACAAAAAATATTGAAAGTGGTTATATGGTTTTCGCCGTTTTGACCTTCCTCTTATGTTAATGCGGATTTTTGGAAATTACAGAAGCATTCGAAAATGTCTCGACGCAAGTCATATTGGACGAAATTACCTCAGTTGAGGCGAACAACGCCCTGAGGACAAGCATAAGCAACATAGTTAACTGTAGCAGGGCCTCAGCGCAATGAGCCCGTATACGAAGCCACGCAAAGAATGAGCAGGGAAACGCCTAAGGGTGGGGTGTTATCACCGCTATTGTAGAACCTTGTAGCTAACAAGCTTCTTAAGGAGTTGGAGGGAATAGAAGCATCATTTACAGTCTATGGGGATCATGTATCGGTCATCATGAATGGTAAATGTCTCTCAACATTAAGCTTTCTGTGAGACCCAACGCTAATAGTCGGTCATAAATATAACACACATAACAGCATAAAATATTCCCCAAATTTTGTGAAATGCCGCTGAAGTGATAATCCTTTGCCGGATATAAATTCGGGTCCGTTTCGGTATCGTAGAACCGACTGTCGTGGGAACGCTTTCTCATAGCACCTGCTCACATGTAACATCGAAGAAAAAAATTACGCTTTAACTAAGGCTTATTTCATAAGGTTTATAATTTAACGCCTGAAATATGTAAGGAAACCCAGTTGTATGAAACATTCCTTATACCACTCCTGATTTCGCTGTATTGTTGTCATCAGTTCGTAAGGTTTCCTGCCGCTCCTCTCTCTCACACAGGCAGTTGTCGTCGCCAATACCCTATTTGCTCTCTCTATCTGAGAGACACTCTTATGCCATCATACAACTCGATGTTTGGCCGAATTTCTCCTATCATTTGTTGTACCACAAATTGAGGGGCCTACAGCTTTACACTGACACCGTACGACAAATGATTTTTGTGAGAAGTTTTTTCATGGAGGTTAACCATTTCCGAGTTAAGTAATGGCTTTTAAAATGGCAACGAATGTCATTGCAAACTTACTAAAACAAAAAATAATATAAAATTAACGAAAATATGAAAACCTAATTGTTCAATAAATGTCCAAAAAACCAGAAAATATGATTTTGAATGATATCCGAAAATGCCATGTAATTTGATCATAAATGATCACACAAAATATAAATGTGAGCAGAAGACGATTCTGAAATGATTACCTATTTGATTATTAAATATCTGCAAAAACCAGGTAGATATTACTTTGAAGAATAATTATATATAACAAGCAATATGAAAAGAAATTGTACAAAAATATGTATTATAAATGATTTTTCAAGAGTTCTCATTGGTTGGGTACAGAGAGCAGTAAAGGAAATTTTTGTTTTAAATTTTGTTAAAAATGCCGAAGAGGTCAATTTTCGAGCGGATATTTGAAAATATTGGCTATGTCTTAATCAAAAAATATATTTAATTTTTTTAGCATATTATAATAAGTGGTGACAAATTTCATAATGGGTGTTATTTAGATTGATAGAACTTTCGATAGGGATAGCTGTCACTTGACAGCTGGTAAATGACATTTCGTTTTGACATTTCTGTTCAGTAAGCGTTGACAAATTATCGTGGAAAGAATGACCCGCAACAACGTCAACAAATTGTAGGAATTTACTTTAAAAATCTGTGTTCTGTTCGCCAAACTTTTAGAGCACTTCGTGAATGTTATGGTCCACATAATCGAGCATCAGAGCAGCTTATTCGTCGAACTGTTGATAAATTTCGAACAACATTTGCTGCAAGTGATAGTGTTGGAGAAGATCCGAATTTTCTATTCAACAAGTTGGACTTTGTCCATCCACAACATGGAAAATTTTTCGTAAAGAAAATTGGACTGATCGCATCCGATTCACCAAAGCTAGTTGTGGCGAACATATGCCAGAAATCGTTTTTAAGTATTAAATGTCATGGAAATATCTTTCAAATAAAAAAAAAAATCGCCATCATACTTCATTTTTTATATGTTTTATTTCAATTTAAAATTCTATCGGTCTAAAATAAACACCCTTTATTTAAAAAATGGCAAACAAGTTTTTGAAGTCGGTAAACACGATAGTAAAATTGAGAATTGTGAAATTCAGTATTACTTAAAAAATTCATAAGATACAAGATTTCTATAGCAGCCATAATATTGGATCAGTAATTTTCTCATAAAAATAATGCTCATAAAAATATTGTTTTTTACTCGGAAACTAAATAAAAACACCCTTTTGTTTGAAAAAGATTGTAAAGAAAGCCCTGTTTTGCCTAGAAAATCCCAAAAATAGTTGATCATTTGCTGTGATATTTTCCAGTAAAAAAAGTACAATAGCAAATAACCGTAAATGATGCCGAGAAGAATAAAAAATATGAGTACAAAAAGGAAGAATACTTGAATCGCACTATAGCAAATACGATCAGAAAAAGTATGACAGTTGTTAACAATTAACTTCGTGATGTTCAAAGCAATGGACAAAAATTTAATGAACCACTGAAGTTGCAACCGAAACCAATAACAGTCGCATATTCCCAGCGGCATCTAAGTTCGCTAAATCTGCGCTAAAAAATAAAGTGGAAACATCACTTATATGTAAATAGGAACAATCTGGAGTATCACAACGTTATTAAAATGTTTATCGATCATATAAAATAAACGCAGGAAACCGCGCAGGTTAACGTATTTCATAATTTTTATAAATAATAATAAAAGGATTAAGGATTTCAATAGCTCAAACATCATTCACTCCATGTGCTTACTGAGCGCTATACTATGTTCGTGAAATAACCTAGCTTAGTGGTCAAATATTTCATTTTCAATTATGTTCAAAAATCATTATTTTATATTCTATTATACACAGTAGCTAGACACGTTTCGACTAACATACCGTTTTATTTACACTGGTCTAGTGTGTTTTATAATTTTCTGCCTCATTTTGCAGTGGATCATGCTTGCCTGGTGGATAAACTTCAATTGTATATTTGTATAAATATGTAGATTTGCCAAAAGCAATAAGCTCCATTTCAATTTTGACGTGAACCGGTTTTGCATTATAGCTGTCTGAAATTTAAGCATTAAAATATATATTGCACTACTAATCTGGCCACAGATGTCTACATACAAACACACGTACGTGTATGTGCTCTCATTTGTGCTATTTAATATCAACTTACACCTATACATATTGAAATATGCCAACATAATTATTAAATACATATGTATGTGCGGTTCATATAACCTAAAGCTTCGAATGCTGATTTCTATAGGACACGTGTATTTTCATTTGTAATGATTTGATTAAATTTACATTTACATGCAATTTTGTATACCAATGGAGGACTCTACCGCACACACTCACACACACACACACGCAAGTGGATATCGAAAACTCGAATAACAAATTGCTTTGCTTACTTAAAATTTCCATACATTTGTTACGTACACGCCTGCGCACACTAATGCGATGGTTTATTAATATCGGCTTCATATTGTTTGTTCTTGGCGTTACTTAAGGCCACTTGGATTTCAATCTATAATTAACTTGATCTGGCACACAAATGCAAATGTAAACATTAAATTGGTTGCAGGAGTGGGCGTTGGTAAGTTTTTGGTATTAAGCACTCAATATACAAAATATAAGCGTAAACAATTAAAACGAGTAAGTTCGGCCCCAACCTACTTTTTTTTTCTTTAAACCTAAAGGGATCTAATTTAATATAGATTATTTTCATGGACAAAGAGCAGTTGTTTATAGTTTGAGAAAGGAGTTACTTAATTTTATCACCCACATCATAAGTTCGAGATATATTTAAATATTTTCAGTAAAACCCCAATTTCGGTAATTCAAAAATTGCTATTGCATGGGTTCGATACCTAGAGCAGTTTTGAAGATGTACCTATTTGTTGTTAAGTAAATGCTAGTCAAACTTACTGAATTTTATAGACTCGAAAAGCACTTATTATTTATTGAGCTAAAATTTATAGCATCTGTTTGCAATGGTGTCCGACAGATGGCGTTGGAGTCGAGATATATCTTAAAACCGTATATACAGTGAGAAACATAAATGTAAATATTTAACTTTAAAATTGGACCGGTAGGTGGTGCTGGAGCCGATATTTAGTTTAAACTCGCATCCACTGTTGAATTTGATTCAAATCTTGAACTCATGGCATGACAGGCGTCACTAAAATAAAATTCCATTCACATCAATTTTAAGAAATTTTTTTTAACATTTTTGCAACAGAATTAGTTTTTTCTTTTAATTTAACAATATCATAGAGTATGAATTTGTGAAGTGGGCTATCATTTTTTCGAAGGTTTTATGAAATTAATTTTTAGAAAATTCTTCGAAACTCGAAATATTTCGGAAGTTATAGCTATTAACTTTAGTTTAAATTATTTGGATTTCATTTATTTTCTCGCGATTGGTGATACAGATTTTAAAACTTTTTTTAAATTTAAAAATCCCGACGTTTTTTGGTGTTTTTAACTTTTTATTTTTTTAATAAAATTTTTGTTTGATGTCTCTGACTTCTATTACTCATTTGAAAAATACACAGTGAGACGAGAGTTATTCAAGTTTTGTTTTTAACGTGCAACCAATTTTGTCTGAACATATTTCGATATATTTCGAAATTTGAGACAAATTGTCAAGTTGAAAAAAGACGTTGTCATAAAATAGCTTGATATCGTACTATAAATAATGTAGCCTAGAATCTTATGCCGATTACGAACCGCAGATAATTTTTGTAAGAAGTTTGAGATAATTCGCTTTTACTTTTACTAAAATATAGCAGGTACCAAACCCTAGTTTCTATAATTTCCGAAATTATGAAACAGAGTTGAAATTCAAAGCGGACACCAAATATTCAATCAGTTTCGGAGATATATCTTATTGCTCTAAATGGGGCAATGCTTTACTAATTTTCCAAAATTTGGATGCTTGCCTTTATATGAAATTTGACCGTAGTTGCTACATTATTTTCACTTTTTGGGAATTACCATTATACTCGATTTTTTTGTCTGACTTATTCAAATTAAATACTTTTTTTTTTGTGGAAATTTTATAGATTTTCTGCGGCAAATGCAACAGTTGACGAAATATAGAATGCTAATTATTGAGTTGGATCGATTCACGGTTCAAATAGGTACCAAGAAATCGACAATAAATTGAATCCTAAGAGCTCCATAAATCATTTTTCGATTTAATCCACTTATATAGAGACCTCATCATTTTGAATACCATGTACATTTTCCCACGAATTATTATTAAAAATGGAGAAAAAATGTTACAAAACCACTGACCCTGAATAGCTACGGATGCTGATGTTAAAACATAGAGGCCAGGTGGGAGTAGACTACTACCTCACCAAAGTTATACAGTTTTCGCTTGGCACTCTAATTATTCTAGGTACATGAAATGCTGGTGAAGTGGTACACATAATGAATCCAGAGAATTCAGCAACCTAGAAGAGTCACATAGCCCGGCATCTTTTTGTTCCTTATTGCTTCGATTTAAGTTCATTATCTTCTGCCAGCAGAACATCCACTTGAATTGCGAAAGATGCATGGCACAGTTAAATCGTGGTATAAATAAAAAACGCTCTTTTGCGAGGCCAAACGCATTCGATATGTTCAAACATGCAGTGCTACTCGGATATATGGAAAACTCTACACTCCCATCAGGGTTCACAAGGCGGTCTCTGCGAATGATTTGGGCGGACGTTAGTCATCGGTTATGTTTCGAGATCAACAATCCAAACCAAGAAGAATTAAATAAGGGTTTCCCTTGTTCTTCTGTTTTTCCAACGCCGAAATTTCGAAACGAAACTTGACAAGATGTAACAGAAAAGCCGTTCCTATATATATCAATTAAACAAGACGCTTCGCGGGGTGGTGTTCTCTCATCTCTATTGTTTTTAGAGAAAATAAATAAATAAAAAATGCACTGAGTTTTTGCAATATTTAAAATGTTTACATGACAAATTTTCGTTTCTTAATTTTTCATAAAACTTTGGTTCGTATGGTAATAAAACCCATACAAACCAAAACTTAAACTGTTTTTTTCCAAACGACAATATTAATTTTTGAGCTCAAGGCCAGTATAAGGGGTTTTCCAAATTTTATAAAAATTTAATTTGAATATTAGATTTAAAAAAATTTCAAACTTTGAATTTGACTTTTTAGTTATTGGCATTTTACATATAATTTTAGCATAATAATTTGCAACTCTGAAGTGTGGTAAAAAAATTTAAATTTTACTTTATTTAAATTTTGGCTTTTTCCATCTATTGTAAACTTTCATTTAACTTATTAATCTAACTTTACTTTTATACACTTTCTATCGAAATATTTTGAAAATTGAGCTTTCGTTTGATACTCATATTGCAATATTTGAATTCACAGATTACTTTGATTGAATTTGATTTAATTTAGTCGTCATTTAGCAATAAATGATTTAATGCCACGTGTTGAACTGTAATCGAATTGAACTGAAAAATGAAGTCCGCCGTCTGTTGACAATTTCTCGATTTTTATTTCTTTCGAAACCTACGCGTATCAATTACGAACAAACCTACAGAAAGAACTATCCAATTTGGTCCAGTCGTTTTAAAATTTTAAGCATTCGAACACACCACGATCCATTTTTATTTATATTTTTATTTTTATATAAATATAGATTAATGAAAAAAAATTGTCGTAGAAAACATTGCGAATATTACTAAAAAAATTACTATTGTGAATACAAGTATTATGTATTTACTATGGATTTTTTTCAATAAAAATTTTCAATTTTTGCGACATATGTGTTTTACGAATTTCTAATAAAAATTCTACCATTGCTGCGGTGGTTACAGTGTTCAGACAATCTAAAGTGAAACAATTCAAAAATTATTTTAAACTATAATATGCTTTATATAAGTCAAACAAAGGACAACTGTAGCCCAACTTAAAACCAACAAAACGCCGGAGTTATGAGAAAAACGTCCAATTAAAAAAAAATATATATATATTTTTTTGCATGCGAAATTGCCATTTTTTTTTAGAAAGTCTTCACGGGCAATGAAGCTCTCCCGCCATAAGTCTCTTGCCGTGTCAACACTTTCGCAAAGTCTTGGCAATGGTAGACGAATTTACCCTTATTATCTGGGTCAATCCTAATGGAAAAATTCTTTCGTACATATAACCCAATGTAACATTTTATACGCCAATCATTTCAAATACCATAAACATATGAATATGTATTTTATTACGAAGCTATTAATAATTTACTTCTGTATTGGTGCAAGCGTTGCCGTATGCAGCACTATTCAAAAAAAACAAAAATCACTTACATATTTATGCAATTGATTACAGATTTGTGTGGCAAATTGAAAATTCATGTTCAGTTCGTATTTACATAGATTCATTAAGTTATGTACATAAATTGTTATACAATAAATATACTCATTGCTCATTTTCCATAGGAGTCCTTCAAGTAATGACTAGCTTGAGTTCAATTGATTATTGGCAAATGGTTGACATTGAGTAATGGGGGTTTGTTTATGTAACTGATAAATATTAATATTTATGTTTTCCAGTTGCTCCAACAAATAAAATATTTTTTTAATCTGAGAAATTAAAGTTATTTCAATAAGAGTTTTCATTTCAAATTGATAAATTAGGCAGTAATTTTGTGGAAGGTGTTTTGGATTTTTGACTTTTTTAGGAGTCGGCGGGCTTTATTTTATTTTTACTAATGACAATCAATCCACTTTTCTAACGCTTTGACCAAAAAAGAGCTGAGGCTGAAGTTTCGCGTTATAAATTCAAATCTAACTAAATAATCTCTCAAAAGGTAATAACTTTGAATTTATTTATATTTCTTGTTTTAAATTTTTTATTATCTGAAAAAAATCGACCTCTACTTTATAATTTCCGTTTGGTTGCTGAAACTGTTTTGTCGCTGGCAACTTCGCAGTCTGTCATTCGGGTTTAGTGTGGCCCGATTTATTTGCAGAAATGCACAACGTATTAAAACGATAGTTTGGTCCTTTTACAAATATCATTATCGTCTGCTAGTGTTGAATATCTGAATTGTAATCCGATATACTGAATTCTACAGGTATTTCCTAATGCGCTTTTTCAGATGGTTATATAAGTAATGATAGGAAAGTTTCAAGATTTAGACAACACGATATTCACAATATCTGTATTTACCGACATGAAGAAGAACTTGCTTTTTATGCTAGTCTTTTAAACATACATAAATCTTTTTTTTTTATTTGCAAGGGTGGGAAATCTTTTAAAAAATGTGTCTTGATAAATTAATATACGAAAAATGTTTCTCAAAAAATTATCTAATTTTATTATAATTTATTTAACTTAAACTATCATTTCTGTAATTTTGGAACAGTGGCAACTCTTTGTCACCCTTGTGTAAATATTGACATATATACGAGAGATATCCTGATTTCATTGGCGACAATAATAAATTTGTAATTAATATTCAAACCAGGGACCGTAACGGTTATGATTTTTATAAAAAAGGCATGATTTAATTGTTATTTTGTGATTTTTATAACATTTGGTCGATATTTTGCAAGTTATATTTTTTGGATAAAAAACAATCGTTATTCTTGGATTTTTATTTTTTTAGATGTTTTTAAAAATTTGTTTCGACCAACAATATTACGATTAAAATAAACGGAAAAAGTAAACTAACGATTATTTTGGGCCCCTAATTGAAACATTTGGCAACCACTCAGAATTTTTTCGAGACTAAGTTTTCCAAAACTTATTTGAGTTCAATTCAGTATTGCTTCATGTTTCTTACAATTTTAATTTAGTTTACATTTTGAAATAGGTGGCAACCCTTTCCGTATACATTCCTCGAATAAATCGTTCTCAAACCTTTCTCGTTTAACAACAGTATAGCATAATTTCCTTTACCTTACCAATTAAATTTAATCAATGTTTTTTAAAAGCTGGCAACCCTCTCCTCAAAAATGTTTTCATATAATCGTTATATTTCACTAAGCTTAAAAATTTAATTAACGGGAATGTGCTGAAAATTGTACGATTTGAAACCGGTACGATTTGCTAAATACTTTCGATTATTTCTCATGAAAAGACTTAAGATTTCATCTGAAAATTGTAAAAGATGCATCAGTGGTGTTATAATAAATTATGCAATTCAAAATCTTCGAAAGTAGCCAGGAAATTGTATCGATTTCAAATCGTAAAACTTTCAGTACGTGCCCGTGAATTAATGTTTTTAACAGTTGGCAACGCCTTTTAAACACATACTCAAGGTTCTCTTAAGGCTACTTCCTTTGAGTTCCATACCGTATCATTTCTTGCTTTAATATATTATCAATTAATTTTTTAAAATATTTTTCAAAGACGCTTTCTTAAAACTATTAGTTTGATACTCATATTGTAATTTTAATTTAATTTAGTTTATTAATTTAAGGTAATTTCCGTTTGGACGGGTGGCAGACAGCCTTCCCTCAAATATTTTGGCAGCTCCCTTTAAGAAAGTGCTTCCATATTAGCGCATATAAGGGACCATATACATTTGTGCCACATTTTATCCAATTGAGTATAAAAGGTAACAGCTCTCATTAAAATGTATCCTATTTGTTAATTCCGATTATAAATAAGCTATTTATGCACTTACTTACTTACTTAATTGGCGCTATAACTTCTTAAGAGATTTTAGCTGAGTTCAACAAATTGCGACAATCATTCATTTTTCCTGCTAACTGGCGCCAATTGGAAATAACAAGTGACGTCAAGTCCTTTTCCACTTGGTCTTTCCAACGCGGGGAGACCGTCATCTCCCTATACTACCACCAGTGAGTATCCCGTTGAATACTTTCAGGGCTGGAGCACTTTCGCTCATTCGCATGAGCCAATGTAGCCGCTGTATTTTAATTCGATGGACTATGTCTACGTCGTCGTTAAGCTCATACAGCTCATCGATCCATCGTCCATGGGTATTCGCCGTCGCAAAGACGTTGAGGCCCATAAATCTTTTAGATGATCTTTCTCTTGTACACTCCAAGGGCCGCTTGGACATTCACGCTGCTTCCAGATTAAAAGCAA